>CM068324.1:5629398-5653251 GCA_034766995.1 Acanthacorydalis orientalis
AAATGTAGAACACCTAGAAATTGAAACGAGAATAAAAATTAGAGTCTGCTCTTATTCTACGTTATTATAGTATATTTGGAGTTCCCTTAGTTAGATTTTGAAGTAAAATTACTGCCAGTTGAATTTAAATCGTACATTATACGGGTTTAATTGAGACCTACGTTTCAGTGCAACGTATTATCACAGTTAAAAATTTTGTAATAGATACTAAAACTATAATCTACTCTCATTGTATGTTTTAATAGTATATTTAGAGTTCTCTTACTAGGTATTTCATGTAAAACTACTGCATCTAATTTAAATCATACACTATACGAGTACAATTGAGACGTACGTTTCAGTGCAAACGTATCACAGGTTAGATTTTGTAACAGATATTAAAATTACAATCTGCTCTTATTGTTTACTTTTATTGTATATTTAGACTCTCTTCAATTGGAAGTTGAAGTATAATTACTGCCAGTTTAATTTAAATCATCCATAATAAGATTATATTTGACATATGTTTTCAGTTCAAATGTAGGTTATCTAAAATTTGAAATCAGTAAAAATATTTGAATCTGCTCTTACTGAATACACTTATTATATATTTGGAGGTTCCTTACGTATCATTTTCTTTATCCTGATTGTATTTGTATATTTGTCTGTTCTGTATTTGTTGTTTATATAATACTATGTCTGTTTTTATTGTTTGTATAATGCTTCACAACACTTTGTCTATATCATGTGCAGGTCAATGCTTCACAGCGCGTTACATTTATATAAGATTTGGAAAATTATATAAACCTACAGCCATGAACTTTCGTGTCTGTGAAATTACACATTTATTTATTCAGTCGTGTCTAGTTTTTGAGACGATATGGTTGCTGCATATTACTGTTGTAAGATATACACTTTAATAGATATTTTCTTTAATTTTATTCGATTATAGTTTCAATACAATACGTAATTTACTTCTTAGTGTAAATATATTTTGATATAATTTATGAATATTTCTAAATATAATATATATATAAATGTGTGTGTGTGTGTGTGTGTGTATATATATATATAATTTATATCAATCATGCCATTCAATCTTTGAAAACAAATTTGTCTATTTATATATTTGTATCTTACTTTAAATTTAGAATCTGCTCTTATTGTACGTTATTATAGTAGATTTTGAGTTCCCTTAGTCTGATTTTGAAGTAAAATTACTGCTAGTTGAATTTAAATCATACACTATACGAGTACAATTGAGACGTACGTTTCAGTGCAAACGTATCACAGGTTAGATTTTGTAACAGATATTAAAATTACAATCTGCTCTTATTGTTTACTTTTATTGTATATTTAGACTCTCTTCAATTGGAAGTTGAAGTATAATTACTGCCAGTTTAATTTAAATCATCCATAATAAGATTATATTTTACGTATGTTTTCAGTTCAAATGTAGCTTATCTAAAATTTGAAATCAGTAAAAATATTAGAATCTGCTCTTATTGAATACACTTATTATATATTTGTAGGTTCCTGACGTATGATTTTATCCTGATATTATCCTTTTTTTTAATTAAAAGTTTCCTAAATCCGGACCTGGTTGTAAACGGCAAAACTTGAAACTAGCCAGACCACCTCATTTCTCGATAACGTAGTTAGAGTTCTCATTTACCGACCACAAAGTCTACAGGAAAATTCAAATTTAATTTTTAATTAAAGAATTAAAATATATTCTCTTATTATATAAATTAATTAAAGACTAGGAGTCTTCTCCTTTGTATATTTAGACTTCCCTTAGTTTGAATTTGAAGCAAAATTACTGCTAGTATACTTTGAAACATATATTATGTGAATATTCATATCAGGAATGTTTTTATTACAAATGTAGAACACCTAGAAATTGAAACGAGAATAAAAATTAGAGTCTGCTCTTATTCTACGTTATTATAGTATATTTAGAGTTCCCTTAGTTTGAATTTGAAGAAAAATTACTGCTAGTATACTTTGAAACATATATTATGTGAATATTCATATCAGGAATGTTTTATTACAAATGTAGAACACCTAGAAATTGAAACGAGAATAAAAATTAGAGTCTGCTCTTATTCTACGTTATTATAGTATATTTGGAGTTCCCTTAGTTAGATTTTGAAGTAAAATTACTGCCAGTTGAATTTAAATCGTACATTATACGGGTTTAATTGAGACCTACGTTTCAGTGCAACGTATTATCACAGTTAAAAATTTTGTAATAGATACTAAAACTATAATCTACTCTCATTGTATGTTTTAATAGTATATTTAGAGTTCTCTTACTAGGTATTTCATGTAAAACTACTGCGTCTAATTTAAATCATACACTATACGAGTACAATTGAGACGTACGTTTCAGTGCAAACGTATCACAGGTTAGATTTTGTAACAGATATTAAAATTACAATCTGCTCTTATTGTTTACTTTTATTGTATATTTGGACTCTCTTCAATTGGAAGTTGAAGTATAATTACTGCCAGTTTAATTTAAATCATCCATAATAAGATTATATTTGACGTATGTTTTCAGTTCAAATGTAGCTAATCTAAAATTTGAAATCAGTAAAAATATTAGAATCTGCTCTTATTGAATACACTTATTATATATTTGTAGGTTCCTGACGTATGATTTACTTTATCCTGATATTATCCTTTTTTTTTTAATTAAAAAAGTTTCCTAAATCCGGACCTGGTTGTAAACGGCAAAACTTGAAACTAGCCAGACCACCTCATTTCTCGATAACGTAGTTAGAGTTCTCATTTACCGACCACAAAGTCTACAGGAAAATTCAAATTTAATTTTTAATTAAAGAATTAAAATATATTCTCTTATTATATAAATTAATTAAAGACTAGGAGTCTTCTCCTTTGTATATTTAGACTTCCCTTAGTTTGAATTTGAAGCAAAATTACTGCTAGTATACTTTGAAACATATATTATGTGAATATTCATATCAGGAATGTTTTTATTACAAATGTAGAACACCTAGAAATTGAAACGAGAATAAAAATTAGAGTCTGCTCTTATTCTACGTTATTATAGTATATTTAGAGTTCCCTTAGTTTGAATTTGAAGAAAAATTACTGCTAGTATACTTTGAAACATATATTATGTGAATATTCATATCAGGAATGTTTTATTACAAATGTAGAACACCTAGAAATTGAAACGAGAATAAAAATTAGAGTCTGCTCTTATTCTACGTTATTATAGTATATTTGGAGTTCCCTTAGTTAGATTTTGAAGTAAAATTACTGCCAGTTGAATTTAAATCGTACATTATACGGGTTTAATTGAGACCTACGTTTCAGTGCAACGTATTATCACAGTTAAAAATTTTGTAATAGATACTAAAACTATAATCTACTCTCATTGTATGTTTTAATAGTATATTTAGAGTTCTCTTACTAGGTATTTCATGTAAAACTACTGCATCTAATTTAAATCATACACTATACGAGTACAATTGAGACGTACGTTTCAGTGTAAACGTATCACAGGTTAGATTTTGTAACAGATATTAAAATTACAATCTGCTCTTATTGTTTACTTTTATTGTATATTTAGACTCTCTTCAATTGGAAGTTGAAGTATAATTACTGCCAGTTTAATTTAAATCATCCATAATAAGATTATATTTGACATATGTTTTCAGTTCAAATGTAGGTTATCTAAAATTTGAAATCAGTAAAAATATTAGAATCTGCTCTTACTGAATACACTTATTATATATTTGGAGGTTCCTTACGTATCATTTTCTTTATCCTGATTGTATTTGTATATTTGTCTGTTCTGTATTTGTTGTTTATATAATACTATGTCTGTTTTTATTGTTTGTATAATGCTTCACAACACTTTGTCTATATCATGTGCAGGTCAATGCTTCACAGCGCGTTACATTTATATAAGATTTGGAAAATTATATAAACCTACAGCCATGAACTTTCGTGTCTGTGAAATTACACATTTATTTATTCAGTCGTGTCTAGTTTTTGAGACGATATGGTTGCTGCATATTACTGTTGTAAGATATACACTTTAATAGATATTTTCTTTAATTTTATTCGATTATAGTTTCAATACAATACGTAATTTACTTCTTAGTGTAAATATATTTTGATATAATTTATGAATATTTCTAAATATAATATATATATATAAATGTGTGTGTGTGTGTGTATATATATATATATATAATTTATATCAATCATGCCATTCAATCTTTGAAAACAAATTTGTCTATTTATATATTTGTATCTTACTTTAAATTTAGAATCTGCTCTTATTGTACGTTATTATAGTAGATTTTGAGTTCCCTTAGTCTGATTTTGAAGTAAAATTACTGCTAGTTGAATTTAAATCATACACTATACGAGTACAATTGAGACGTACGTTTCAGTGCAAACGTATCACAGGTTAGATTTTGTAACAGATATTAAAATTACAATCTGCTCTTATTGTTTACTTTTATTGTATATTTGGACTCTCTTCAATTGGAAGTTGAAGTATAATTACTGCCAGTTTAATTTAAATCATCCATAATAAGATTATATTTGACGTATGTTTTCAGTTCAAATGTAGCTTATCTAAAATTTGAAATCAGTAAAAATATTAGAATCTGCTCTTATTGAATACACTTATTATATATTTGTAGGTTCCTGACGTATGATTTTATCCTGATATTATCCTTTTTTTTAATTAAAAGTTTCCTAAATCCGGACCTGGTTGTAAACGGCAAAACTTGAAACTAGCCAGACCACCTCATTTCTCGATAACGTAGTTAGAGTTCTCATTTACCGACCACAAAGTCTACAGGAAAATTCAAATTTAATTTTTAATTAAAGAATTAAAATATATTCTCTTATTATATAAATTAATTAAAGACTAGGAGTCTTCTCCTTTGTATATTTAGACTTCCCTTAGTTTGAATTTGAAGCAAAATTACTGCTAGTATACTTTGAAACATATATTATGTGAATATTCATATCAGGAATGTTTTTATTACAAATGTAGAACACCTAGAAATTGAAACGAGAATAAAAATTAGAGTCTGCTCTTATTCTACGTTATTATAGTATATTTAGAGTTCCCTTAGTTTGAATTTGAAGAAAAATTACTGCTAGTATACTTTGAAACATATATTATGTGAATATTCATATCAGGAATGTTTTATTACAAATGTAGAACACCTAGAAATTGAAACGAGAATAAAAATTAGAGTCTGCTCTTATTCTACGTTATTATAGTATATTTGGAGTTCCCTTAGTTAGATTTTGAAGTAAAATTACTGCCAGTTGAATTTAAATCGTACATTATACGGGTTTAATTGAGACCTACGTTTCAGTGCAACGTATTATCACAGTTAAAAATTTTGTAATAGATACTAAAACTATAATCTACTCTCATTGTATGTTTTAATAGTATATTTAGAGTTCTCTTACTAGGTATTTCATGTAAAACTACTGCATCTAATTTAAATCATACACTATACGAGTACAATTGAGACGTACGTTTCAGTGTAAACGTATCACAGGTTACATTTTGTAACAGATATTAAAATTACAATCTGCTCTTATTGTTTACTTTTATTGTATATTTAGACTCTCTTCAATTGGAAGTTGAAGTATAATTACTGCCAGTTTAATTTAAATCATCCATAATAAGATTATATTTGACATATGTTTTCAGTTCAAATGTAGGTTATCTAAAATTTGAAATCAGTAAAAATATTAGAATCTGATCTTACTGAATACACTTATTATATATTTGGAGGTTCCTTACGTATCATTTTCTTTATCCTGATTGTATTTGTATATTTGTCTGTTCTGTATTTGTTGTTTATATAATACTATGTCTGTTTTTATTGTTTGTATAATGCTTCACAACACTTTGTCTATATCATGTGCAGGTCAATGCTTCACAGCGCGTTACATTTATATAAGATTTGGAAAATTATATAAACCTACAGCCATGAACTTTCGTGTCTGTGAAATTACACATTTATTTATTCAGTCGTGTCTAGTTTTTGAGACGATATGGTTGCTGCATATTACTGTTGTAAGATATACACTTTAATAGATATTTTCTTTAATTTTATTCGATTATAGTTTCAATACAATACGTAATTTACTTCTTAGTGTAAATATATTTTGATATAATTTATGAATATTTCTAAATATAATATATATATATATAAATGTGTGTGTGTGTGTGTATATATATATATAATTTATATCAATCATGCCATTCAATCTTTGAAAACAAATTTGTCTATTTACATATTTGTATCTTACTTTAAATTTAGAATCTGCTCTTATTGTACGTTATTATAGTAGATTTTGAGTTCCCTTAGTCTGATTTTGAAGTAAAATTACTGCTAGTTGAATTTAAATCATACACTATACGAGTACAATTGAGACGTACGTTTCAGTGCAAACGTATCACAGGTTAGATTTTGTAACAGATATTAAAATTACAATCTGCTCTTATTGTTTACTTTTATTGTATATTTGGACTCTCTTCAATTGGAAGTTGAAGTATAATTACTGCCAGTTTAATTTAAATCATCCATAATAAGATTATATTTGACGTATGTTTTCAGTTCAAATGTAGCTTATCTAAAATTTGAAATCAGTAAAAATATTAGAATCTGCTCTTATTGAATACACTTATTATATATTTGTAGGTTCCTGACGTATGATTTTATCCTGATATTATCCTTTTTTTTAATTAAAAGTTTCCTAAATCCGGACCTGGTTGTAAACGGCAAAACTTGAAACTAGCCAGACCACCTCATTTCTCGATAACGTAGTTAGAGTTCTCATTTACCGACCACAAAGTCTACAGGAAAATTCAAATTTAATTTTTAATTAAAGAATTAAAATATATTCTCTTATTATATAAATTAATTAAAGACTAGGAGTCTTCTCCTTTGTATATTTAGACTTCCCTTAGTTTGAATTTGAAGCAAAATTACTGCTAGTATACTTTGAAACATATATTATGTGAATATTCATATCAGGAATGTTTTTATTACAAATGTAGAACACCTAGAAATTGAAACGAGAATAAAAATTAGAGTCTGCTCTTATTCTACGTTATTATAGTATATTTAGAGTTCCCTTAGTTTGAATTTGAAGAAAAATTACTGCTAGTATACTTTGAAACATATATTATGTGAATATTCATATCAGGAATGTTTTATTACAAATGTAGAACACCTAGAAATTGAAACGAGAATAAAAATTAGAGTCTGCTCTTATTCTACGTTATTATAGTATATTTGGAGTTCCCTTAGTTAGATTTTGAAGTAAAATTACTGCCAGTTGAATTTAAATCGTACATTATACGGGTTTAATTGAGACCTACGTTTCAGTGCAACGTATTATCACAGTTAAAAATTTTGTAATAGATACTAAAACTATAATCTACTCTCATTGTATGTTTTAATAGTATATTTAGAGTTCTCTTACTAGGTATTTCATGTAAAACTACTGCGTCTAATTTAAATCATACACTATACGAGTACAATTGAGACGTACGTTTCAGTGCAAACGTATCACAGGTTAGATTTTGTAACAGATATTAAAATTACAATCTGCTCTTATTGTTTACTTTTATTGTATATTTAGACTCTCTTCAATTGGAAGTTGAAGTATAATTACTGCCAGTTTAATTTAAATCATCCATAATAAGATTATATTTGACATATGTTTTCAGTTCAAATGTAGGTTATCTAAAATTTGAAATCAGTAAAAATATTTGAATCTGCTCTTACTGAATACACTTATTATATATTTGGAGGTTCCTTACGTATCATTTTCTTTATCCTGATTGTATTTGTCTGTTCTGTATTTGTTGTTTATATAATACTATGTCTGTTTTTATTGTTTGTATAATGCTTCACAACACTTTGTCTATATCATGTGCAGGTCAATGCTTCACAGCGCGTTACATTTATATAAGATTTGGAAAATTATATAAACCTACAGCCATGAACTTTCGTGTCTGTGAAATTACACATTTATTTATTCAGTCGTGTCTAGTTTTTGAGACGATATGGTTGCTGCCATATTACTGTTGTAAGATATACACTTTAATAGATATTTTCTTTAATTTTATTCGATTATAGTTTCAATACAATACGTAATTTACTTCTTAGTGTAAATATATTTTGATATAATTTATGAATATTTCTAAATATAATATATATATATATAAATGTGTGTGTGTGTGTGTATATATATATATAATTTATATCAATCATGCCATTCAATCTTTGAAAACAAATTTGTCTATTTATATATTTGTATCTTACTTTAAATTTAGAATCTGCTCTTATTGTACGTTATTATAGTAGATTTTGAGTTCCCTTAGTCTGATTTTGAAGTAAAATTACTGCTAGTTGAATTTAAATCATACACTATACGAGTACAATTGAGACGTACGTTTCAGTGCAAACGTATCACAGGTTAGATTTTGTAACAGATATTAAAATTACAATCTGCTCTTATTGTTTACTTTTATTGTATATTTGGACTCTCTTCAATTGGAAGTTGAAGTATAATTACTGCCAGTTTAATTTAAATCATCCATAATAAGATTATATTTGACGTATGTTTTCAGTTCAAATGTAGCTTATCTAAAATTTGAAATCAGTAAAAATATTAG
Organism: Acanthacorydalis orientalis; assembly: GCA_034766995.1. Classification (NCBI taxonomy): domain Eukaryota; kingdom Metazoa; phylum Arthropoda; class Insecta; order Megaloptera; family Corydalidae; genus Acanthacorydalis; species Acanthacorydalis orientalis. Next base: position 5,638,085 of record CM068324.1, read on the forward strand.
AATCTGATCTTATTGAATACACTTATTATATATTTGTAGGTTCCTGACGTATGATTTTATCCTGATATTATCCTTTTTTTTAATTAAAAGTTTCCTAAATCCGGACCTGGTTGTAAACGGCAAAACTTGAAACTAGCCAGACCACCTCATTTCTCGATAACTTAGTTAGAGTTCTCATTTCCCGACCACAAAGTCTACAGGAAAATTCAAATTTAATTTTTAATTAAAGAATTAAAATATATTCTCTTATTATATAAATTAATTAAAGACTAGGAGTCTTCTCCTTTGTATATTTAGACTTCCCTTAGTTTGAATTTGAAGCAAAATTACTGCTAGTATACTTTGAAACATATATTATGTGAATATTCATATCAGGAATGTTTTTATTACAAATGTAGAACACCTAGAAATTGAAACGAGAATAAAAATTAGAGTCTGCTCTTATTCTACGTTATTATAGTATATTTAGAGTTCCCTTAGTTTGAATTTGAAGAAAAATTACTGCTAGTATACTTTGAAACATATATTATGTGAATATTCATATCAGGAATGTTTTATTACAAATGTAGAACACCTAGAAATTGAAACGAGAATAAAAATTAGAGTCTGCTCTTATTCTACGTTATTATAGTATATTTGGAGTTCCCTTAGTTAGATTTTGAAGTAAAATTACTGCCAGTTGAATTTAAATCGTACATTATACGGGTTTAATTGAGACCTACGTTTCAGTGCAACGTATTATCACAGTTAAAAATTTTGTAATAGATACTAAAACTATAATCTACTCTCATTGTATGTTTTAATAGTATATTTAGAGTTCTCTTACTAGGTATTTCATGTAAAACTACTGCGTCTAATTTAAATCATACACTATACGAGTACAATTGAGACGTACGTTTCAGTGCAAACGTATCACAGGTTAGATTTTGTAACAGATATTAAAATTACAATCTGCTCTTATTGTTTACTTTTATTGTATATTTAGACTCTCTTCAATTGGAAGTTGAAGTATAATTACTGCCAGTTTAATTTAAATCATCCATAATAAGATTATATTTGACATATGTTTTCAGTTCAAATGTAGGTTATCTAAAATTTGAAATCAGTAAAAATATTTGAATCTGCTCTTACTGAATACACTTATTATATATTTGGAGGTTCCTTACGTATCATTTTCTTTATCCTGATTGTATTTGTATATTTGTCTGTTCTGTATTTGTTGTTTATATAATACTATGTCTGTTTTTATTGTTTGTATAATGCTTCACAACACTTTGTCTATATCATGTGCAGGTCAATGCTTCACAGCGCGTTACATTTATATAAGATTTGGAAAATTATATAAACCTACAGCCATGAACTTTCGTGTCTGTGAAATTACACATTTATTTATTCAGTCGTGTCTAGTTTTTGAGACGATATGGTTGCTGCCATATTACTGTTGTAAGATATACACTTTAATAGATATTTTCTTTAATTTTATTCGATTATAGTTTCAATACAATACGTAATTTACTTCTTAGTGTAAATATATTTTGATATAATTTATGAATATTTCTAAATATAATATATATATATAAATGTGTGTGTGTGTATATATATATATAATTTATATCAATCATGCCATTCAATCTTTGAAAACAAATTTGTCTATTTACATATTTGTATCTTACTTTAAATTTAGAATCTGCTCTTATTGTACGTTATTATAGTAGATTTTGAGTTCCCTTAGTCTGATTTTGAAGTAAAATTACTGCTAGTTGAATTTAAATCATACACTATACGAGTACAATTGAGACGTACGTTTCAGTGCAAACGTATCACAGGTTAGATTTTGTAACAGATATTAAAATTACAATCTGCTCTTATTGTTTACTTTTATTGTATATTTGGACTCTCTTCAATTGGAAGTTGAAGTATAATTACTGCCAGTTTAATTTAAATCATCCATAATAAGATTATATTTGACGTATGTTTTCAGTTCAAATGTAGCTTATCTAAAATTTGAAATCAGTAAAAATATTAGAATCTGCTCTTATTGAATACACTTATTATATATTTGTAGGTTCCTGACGTATGATTTTATCCTGATATTATCCTTTTTTTTAATTAAAAGTTTCCTAAATCCGGACCTGGTTGTAAACGGCAAAACTTGAAACTAGCCAGACCACCTCATTTCTCGATAACGTAGTTAGAGTTCTCATTTACCGACCACAAAGTCTACAGGAAAATTCAAATTTAATTTTTAATTAAAGAATTAAAATATATTCTCTTATTATATAAATTAATTAAAGACTAGGAGTCTTCTCCTTTGTATATTTAGACTTCCCTTAGTTTGAATTTGAAGCAAAATTACTGCTAGTATACTTCGAAACATATATTATGTGAATATTCATATCAGGAATGTTTTTATTACAAATGTAGAACACCTAGAAATTGAAACGAGAATAAAAATTAGAGTCTGCTCTTATTCTACGTTATTATAGTATATTTAGAGTTCCCTTAGTTTGAATTTGAAGAAAAATTACTGCTAGTATACTTTGAAACATATATTATGTGAATATTCATATCAGGAATGTTTTATTACAAATGTAGAACACCTAGAAATTGAAAACGAGAATAAAAATTAGAGTCTGCTCTTATTCTACGTTATTATAGTATATTTAGAGTTCCTTAGTTTGAATTTCTCTCTGGGAGCAAAATTACTGCTAGTATACTTTGAGAACATATGTTATGTGAATATCTTCATATCAGAATGTTTTATTACAAATGTAGAGACACCTAGAAATTGAAGCTTGAGAATAAAAATTAGGAGTCTGCTCTTATTCTCACGTTATTATAGTATATTTGGAGTTCCCTTTAGTTTGAATTTGAAGCATAAATTACTGCTAGTATACTTTGGAAACATATATATTATGTGAATATTCATATCAGGAATGTTTTTTTTTATTACAAATGTGTAGAACACCTAGAGGGAATTGAAACGAGAATGAAAATTAGAGTCTGCTCTTATTCTACGTTATTATAGTATATTTTAGAGTTCCTTAGTTTGTATTTGAAGCAAAATTACTGCTAGTATACTTTGAAAGAGCATATATTATGTGAATATTCATATCAGGGAATGTTTTTATTACAAATGTAGAACACCTAGAAATTGAAACGAGAATAAAAATTAGTCTGCTCTTATTCTACGTTTATTATAGTATATATTTGGAGTTCCCTTAGTTAGATTTTTGAAGTAAAATTACTGCCAGTTGAATTTAAATCGCATTACATTATACGTGGTTTAATTGAGACCTCACGCTTTCAGTTGCAACGTATTACTCTCACAGTTAAAAATTTTGTGTAATAGATACTAAAACTATAATCTACTCTCATTGTATGTTTTAATAGTATATTTAGAGTTCTCTTACTAGGTATTTCATGTAAAACTACTCGCCTAATTCTAAATCATACTACTATACGCAGTACAATTGAGACGTGACGTGCGTTTCAGTGCAAAGCGTATCACAGGTTAGATTTTGTAACAGATATTAAAATTACAATCTGCTCTTATTGTTTACTTTTTATTGTATATTTAGACTCTCTTCAATTGGAAGTTGAAGTATAATTACTGCCAGTTTAATTTAAATCATCCATAATAAGATTATACTTCTGACATATATTTTCAGTTCAAATGTAGCTTATCTAAAATTTGAAATCAGTAAAAATATTAGAATCTGCTCTTATTGAATACAATTTATTATATATTTGTAGGTTCCTGACGTATGATTTACTTTATCCTGGTATTATCTTTTTTTTTAATTAAAAGTTTCTAAATCCGGCCCTCTGGTTGTAAACGGCAAAACTTGAAATCTAGCTGGGTAAGACCACTTCATTTCTCGATAACGTAGTTAGGGAGTTCTCATTTACCGACCACAAAGTCTACAGGAAAATTCAAAATTTAATTTTTAATTAAAGAATTAAAATATATTCTCTTATTATATAAATTAATTAAAGACTAGAGTCTTCTCCCTTTGTATATTTAGATCTTCCCTTAGTTTGAATTTGAAGCAAAATTACTGCTAGTATACTTTTAAACATATATTATGTGAATATTCATATCAGGAATGTTTTTTTATTACAAATGTAAGAACACCTAGAAATTGAAAGCGAGAATAAAAATTAGAGTCTGCTCTTATTCTACGTTATTATAGTATATTTAGAGTTCCCTTAGATTTGAATTTGAAGCAAAATTACTGCTAGTATACTTTGGAAACATATATTATGTGAATATTCATATCAGGAATGTTTCTTATTACAAATGTATGAACACCTAGAAATTGAAACGAGAATAAAAATTAGAGTCTGCTCTTATTCTACGTTATTATAGTATATTTGGAGTTCCTTTAGTTAGATTTTGAAGTAAAATTACTGCCAGTTGAATTCTAAATAAGTACATTATACGGGTTTAATTGAGACCTACGCTTTCAGTGCAACGTATTATCACAGTTAAAAATTTTGTAATAGATACTAAAACTATAATCTACTCTCATTGTATGTTTTAATAGTATATTTAGAGTTCTCTTACTTTAGGTATTTCTATGTAAAACTACTAAGGCGTCTAATTTAAATCATACACCATATACCGAGTACAATTGAGACGCATTGCTTTCAGTGCAAACGTATCACAGGTTAGATTTTGTAACAGATATTAAAATTACAATCTGCTCTTATTGTTTACTTTTTATTGTATATTTAGACTCTCTTCAATTGGAAGTTGAAGTATAATTACTGCCAGTTTAATTTAAATCATCCATAATAAGATTATATTTGACATATAAGCCAGTTCAAATGTAGGTTATCTAAAATTTGGAAATCAGTAAAAATCTTTTGAATTCTGCTCTTACTGAATAAGCACTTATTATATATTTGGAGGTTCCTTACAAATCACTTTCTTTATCCTGATTGTATTTGTATATTTGTCTGTTCTGTAGTTTGTTGTTTATATAATACTATGTCTGTTTTTATTGTTTGTATAATGCTTCATGTCACTGTGCCTATATCATGTGCAGGCCAATGCTTCACAGCGTTGCTACATTTAGTATAAGATTTGGAAAATTATATAAACCTACAGCCATGAACTTTCCGTGTCTGTGAAATTACCACATTTATTTATTCAGTCGTGGTCTAGTTTTTTTGAGATGATATGGTTAAGCTGCATATTACTGTTGTAAGATATACACTTTAATAGATATTTTCTTTAATTTTATTCGATTATAGTTTCAATACAATAATATGTAATTTACTTCTTAGTGTAAATATATTTTGATATAATTTATGAATATTTCTAAATATAATATATATATATAAATGTGTGTGTGTGTGTATATATATATATATATATATATACTTTATATCAATCATGCCATTCAATCTTGGAAAACAAATTTACTATTTATATATTTGTATCCTTACTTTAAATTTAGAATCTGCTCTTATTGTACGTTATTATTATAGTAGGATTTTGAGTTCCCTTAGTCTGATTTTTGAAGTAAAATTACTGCTAGTTGAATTTAAATCATAAGGCACTTATACGAGTAGTACATTGAGACGTATGCTTCGAAAGTGCAAACGTATCACAGGTTAGATTTTGTAACATAGATATTAAAAATTACAATCTGCTCTTATTGTTTACTTTTATTGTATATTTAGATCTCCTCTTCAATTGGAAGTTGGAAGTATAAGTTTATTATTGCCAGTTTAATTTAAATCATCCTATAATAAGATTATACTTTGACATATATTTTCTAGTTCAAATGTAGCTTATCTAAAATTTGAAATCAGTAAAATATTAGAATCTGCTCTTATTGAATACACTTATTATATATTTGTAGGTTCCTGACGTATGATTTTATCCTGATATTATCCTTTTTTTAATTAAAAAAGTTTCCTTAAATCCGGACCTGGTTGTAAACGGCAAAACTTGAAACTAGCCAGACCACCCTCATTTCGCTGATAACGTAGTTAGAGTTCTCATTTACCGACCACAAAGCCTACAGGAAAATTCAAATTTAATTTTTTAATTAAAGAATTAAAATATATTCTCTTATTATATAAATTAATTAAAGTACTAGGAGTCTTCTCCTTTGTATATTTAGACTTCCCTTAGTTTGAATTTGAAGCAAAATTATCTGCTAGTATACTTTTTAAACATATATTATGTGTGAATATTCATATCAGGAATGCTTTTATTAGCAAATGTAGAACACCTAGAAATTGAAACGAGAATAAAAAATTAGAATCTGCTCTCTATTCTACGTTATTATAGTATATTTAGGAAAGTTCCCTTTAGTTTGAATTTGAAGCAAAATTACTGCTAGTATACTTTGAAACATATATTATGTGAATATTCATATATCAGGAATGTTTTATTACAAAATGTAGAACACTCTAGGAAATTGAAACGAGAATAAAAATTAGAGTCTGCTCTTATTCTTACGTTATTATAGTATATTTGGAGTTCCCTTAGTTAGGGATTTTTTGAAGTAAAAATTACTGCCAAAGTTGAATTTAAATCAAAGCACATTATAATGGTTTTTAATTGAGACCTACGCTTCAGTGCAACGTATTGACATCACAGTTAAAAATTTTGTAATAGATACTAAAACTATAATTCACTACTCTCATTGTATGTTTTAATAGTATATTTTAGAGTTCTCTTACTAGGTATTTCCTTATGTAAAATTCATTACTGCGTCTAATTTAAATCATACACTATACGTTTAGTACAATTTGGAGACGTATCAAGCTTTCAGTGCAAATTATCACAGGTTAGGATTTTTGGTAACAGATATTAAAATTATTGAATCTGCTCTTATTGTTTACTTTTTATTGTATATTTAGACTTCCTTCAATTGGAAGTTGAAGTATAATTACTGCCAGTTTAATTTAAATCATCCATAATAAGATTTTTAGTATTTGACATATGTTTTCAGTTCAAATGAAAATATTTTAGAAATTGAAATCAGTAAAAATCTTTGAATCTGCTTCTTACTGAATACACTTTATTATATATTTGGAGTGTTCCTTACGTATCATTTTCTTTATCCTGATTGTATTTGTATATTTGTCTGTTCTGTATTTGTTGTTTATATAATACTATGTCTGTTTCTATTGTTTGTATAATGCTTCACAACACTTTGTCTATATCATGTGCAGGTCAATGCTTCACAGCGCTGCAGCATTTATATAAGATTTGGAAAATTATATAAAACCTACAGCCATGAACTTTTCGTAAGTGTCTGTGAAATTACACATTTAGTTTATTATCTAGTCGTGTCTAGTTTTTGAGATGATATGGTTGCTTCATATTACTGTTGTAAGATATACACTTTAATAGATATTTTCTTTTAATTTTATTCGATTATAGTTTCAATACAATATGTAATTTACTTCTTTAGTGTAAATATATATTTTGATATAATTTATGAATATTTCTAAATATAATATATATATATATAATGTGTGTGTGTGTGTATATATATATATATATATATATATATAATTAATATCAATCATGCTATTCAATTCCTTTTTGGAAACAAATTTGTCTATTTATATATTTTGTATCTTTTACTTTAAATTTAGAATCTAAGCTCTTTATTGTAATAATGTTATTATAGTAGATTTTGAGTTCTTTAGTCTGATTTTGAAGTAAAATTACTGTTAGTTAATTTTAAATCATATAATATAAGAGTACAATTGAGACGTACGTTTCAGTGCAAACGTATCACAGGTTAGATTTGTAACAGATATTAAAATTACAATCTGCTCTTATTGTTTACTTTTATTGTATATTTAGACTCTCTTCAATTGGAAGTTGAAGTATACTATTACTGCCAGTTTAATTTAAATCATCCATAATAAGATTTATACTTGACATATATTTTCAGTTCAAAATGTAGCTTATCTAAAATTTGAAATCAGGTAAAAATATTAGAATCTGATCTTATTGAATACAATTTTTCTTATTATATATTTGTAGGTTCCCTGACGTATGATTTTATCCTGATATTATCTTTTTTTTTTTAATTAAAAGTTTCCTAAATGCGGACCTGGTTGTAAAACGGCAAAACTTTAAACTAGCCAGACCACCTCATTTTTCGGATAACGTAGTTAGAGTTCTCATTTACTGACCACAAAAGTCTACAGGAAAATTCAAATTTAATTTTTAATTAAAGAATTAAAATATACTTCTCTTATTATATAAATTAATTAAAGACTAGGAGTCTTCTCCTTTGTATATTTAGGGACTTCTCTTAGTTTGAATTTGAAGCAAAATTACTGCTAGTATACTTTGAAACATATATTATGTGAATATTCATATCAGGAATGTTTTTATTACAAAATGTAGAACACCTAGGAAATTGAAACGAGAATAAAAATTAGAGTCTGCTCTTATTCTACGTTATTATAGTATATTTAGAGTTCCTTAGTTTGTATTTGAAGCAAAATTACTGCTAGTATACTTTTAAAAACATATATTATGTGAATATTCATATCAGGGAAATGTTTTTATTACAAATGTAGAACACCTAGGAAATTGAAACGAGAATAAAAAATTAGAGTCTGCTCTATTCTACGTTATTATAGTATATTGTAGGAGTTCCTTTAGTTTGAATTTGGAGCAAAATTACTGCTAGTATACTTTGAAACATATGTTATGTGAATATTCATATCAGGAATGTTTTATTAAGCAAATGTAGAAACATCTAGAAATTGAAACGAGAATAAAAATTAGAGTCTGCTCTTATTCTTACGTTATTATAGTATATTTGGAGTTCCCTTTAGTTTGAATTTCTGAAGCAAAATTACTAAGGGTTAGTATACTTTGAAACATATATTATGTGAATATTCATATCAGGAATGTTTTTATTACAAATGTAGAACACCTAGAAATTGAAACGAGAATGAAAATTAGAGTCTGCTCTTATTCTACGTTACATATAGTATATTTAGAGTTCCCCTTAGTTTGTATTTTGAAGCAAAATTTACTGGGTTAGTATACTTTTTGAAACATATATTATGTGAATATTCATATCAGGAATGTTTTATTACCAAATGTAGAACACCTTAGAAAATTGAAACGAGAATAAAATTAGTCTGCCTCTTATTCTACGTTATTATTATAGTATATTTGGAGTTCCCTTAGTTAGATTTTTGAAGTAAAATTACTGCCAGTTGAATTTGTAAATCGTACATTATACGGGTTTAATTGAGACTCTACGTTTCAGTGCAACGTATTATCACAGTTAAAAATTTTGTAATAGATACTAAAACTATAATCTACTCTTCATTGTATGTTTTAATAGTATATTTAGAGTTCTCTTTACTAGGTATTTCATGTGTAAAACTACTGCGTCTAATTTAAATCATACACTATACGAGTACAATTGAGACGTACGTTTCAGTGCAAACGTATCACAGGTTAGATTTTGTAACAGAGTATTAAAATTACAATCTGCTCTTTATTGTTTACTTTTATTGTATATTTAGACTCTCTCTTCAATTGGAAGTTGAAGATAATTACTGCCAGTTTAATTTAAATCATCCATAATAAGATTATACTTGACATATATTTTCAGTTCAAATGTAGCTTATCTAAAATTTGAAATCAGTAAAAATATTAGAATCTTGAGCTCTTATTGAATACACTTATTATATATTTGTAGGTTCCTGACGTATGATTTACATTTTATCCTGGTATTATCTTTTTTTTTAATTAAAAAGTTCTCCTAAATCCGGCCCTGGTTGTAAAACGGCAAAAACTTGAAACTAGCCAGACTCACTTCATTTCTCGGATAACGTAGTTAGAGTTCTCATTTACCGACCACAAAGTCTACAGGAAAATTCAAATTTAATTTTTAATTAAAGAATTAAAATATACATTCTCTTATTATATAAATTAATTAAAGACTAGGAGTTTTCTCCTTTGTATATTTAGAGTTCCCCTTTTAGTTTGAATTTGAAGCAAAATTACTGCTAGTATACTTTGAAACATATATTATGTGAATATTCATATCAGGAATGTTTTTATTACAAATGTAGAACACCTAGAAATTGAAACGAGAATAAAAATTAGAGTCTGTTCTTATTCTACGTTATTATAGTATATTTAGAGTTCCTTTAGTTTGAATTTGAAGAAAAATTACTGCTAGTATACTTTGAAACATATATTATGTGAATATTCATATCAGGAATGTTTTATTACAAAATGTAGAACACCTAGAAATTGAAAACGAGAATAAAATTAGAGTCTGCTCTTATTCTACGTTATTATAGTATATTTGGAGTTCCCCTTAGTTAGATTTTGAAGTAAAAATTACTGCTATTGAATTTAAATCGTACATTATACGGGTTTAATTGAGACTCTACGTTTCAGTGCAACGTATTATCACAGTTAAAAATTTTGTAATAGATACTAAAACTATAATCTACTCATCATTGTATGTTTTAATAGTATATTTAGAGTTCTCTTTACTAGGTATTTCCCCATGTAAAACTACTGCGTCTAATTTAAATCATACACTATACGAGAGTACAATTGAGACGTACGTTTCAGTGCAAACGTATCACAGGTTAGATTTTGTAACAGATATTAAAATTACAATCTGCTCTTATTGTTTACTTTTATTGTATATTTAGACTCTCTTCAATTGGAAGTTGAAGTATAATTATCTGCCAGTTTAATTTAAATCATCCATAATAAGATTATATTTGACATATGTTTTCAGTTCAAATGTAGGTTATCTAAAATTTGAAATCAGTAAAAATCTTTGAATCTGCTCTTACTGAATACACTTATTATATATTTCTGGGAGGTTCCTTACGTATCATTTTCTTTTATCCTGATTGTATTTGTATATTTGTCTGTTCTGTATTTGTTGTTTATATAATACTATGTCTGTTTTTATTGTTTGTATAATGCTTCACAACACTTTGTCTATATCATGTGCAGGTCAATGCTTCACAGCGCGTTAAGCATTTATATAAGATTTGGAAAATTATATAAACCTACAGCCATGAACTTTCGTGTCTGTGAAATTACACATTTATTTATTCAGTCGTGTCTAGTTTTTGAGATGATATGGTTGCTGCATATTACTGTTGTAAGATATGGCTACACTTTTTAATAGATATTTTCTTTTAATTTTATTCGATTATAGTTTCAATACAATATGTAATTTACTTCTTAGTGTAAATATATATTTTGATATAATTTATGAATATTTCTAAATATAATATATATTTATAAATGTGTGTGTGTGTGTGTATATATATATATATATATATATATATATATATATATATATATATATAATTTATATCAATCATGCCATTCAATCTTTTGAAAACAAATTTGTCTATATTTATATATTTGTATCTTACTTTAAATTTATAGGAATCTGCTCTCATTGTAATGTTATTATAGTAGATTTTGAGTTCCCTTAGTCTGATTTTTTTTAAGTAAAATTACTGCTAGTTGAAATTTAAATCATACACTATACGAGTACACATTGAGACGTACGTTTCAGTGCAAACGTATCACAGGTTAGATTTGTAACAGATATTAAAAATTACAATCTGCTCTTTATTGTTTACTTTTATTGTATATTTAGACTCTCTTCAATTGGAAGTTGAAGTATAATTACTGCCAGTTTAATTTAAATCATCCATAATAAGATTTTATACTTGACATATATTTTCAGTTCAAATGTAGCTTATCTAAAATTCCAGAAATCAGTAAAAATATTAGAATCTGATCTCATTGAATACACTTATTATATATTTGTAGGTTCCTTGACGTATGATTTTATCCTGATATTATCCTTTTTTTAATTAAAAAGTTTCCTAAATGTGGACCTGGTTGTAAACGGCAAAAACTTTAACCTAGCTGTGACCACCTCATTTTTCGATAACGTAGTTAGATTTCTCATTTACCGACCACAAAGTCTACAGGAAAATTCTAAATTTAATTTTTAATTAAAGACTTAAAATATATTCTCTTATTATATAAATTAATTAATGACTAGGAGTCTTCTCCTTTGTATATTTAGACTTCCCTTAGTTTGAATTTGAAGCAAAATTACTGCTAGTATACTTTGAAACATATATTATGTGTGAATATTCATAGTCAGGAATGCTTTACATTACAAATGTAGAACACCTAGAAATTAAAACGAGAATAAAAATTAGAGTCTGCTCTTATTCTACGTTATTATAGTATATTTAGAGTTCCCTTAGTTTAAATTCCCAGCTGTACCATTGCTAGTATACTTTGAAACATATATTATGTGAAGAGTCATATCAGGAATGTTTTATTACAAAATGTAGAACACCTAGAAATTGAAACGAGAATAAAATTATTAGAGTCTGCTCTTATTCTACGTTATTATAGTATATTTGGAGTTCCGTTAGTTAGATTTTTGAAGTAAAATTACTGCCAGTTGAATTTAAATCAGCACATTATACGGGTTTAATTGAGACCTACGTTTCAGTGCAAACGGTTATCACAGTTAAAAATTTTGTAATAGATACTAAAACTATAATCAACTCTCATTGTATGTTTTAATAGTATATTTAGAGTTCTCTTACTAGGTATTTCATGTAAAATCATCGGTGTCTAATTTAAATCATACACTATACGAGTACAATTGAGACGTACGTTTCAGTGCAAACGTATCACAGGTTAGATTTCAAACAGATATTAAAATTACAATCTGCTCTTATTGTTTACTTTTATTGTATATTTAGACTCTCTTCAATTGGAAGTTGAAGTATAATTACTGCCAGTTTAATTCTAAATCATCCATAATAAGATTATATTTGACGTATGTTTTCAGTTCAAATGTAGCTTATCTAAAAATTTGAAATCAGTAAAAATATTAGAATCTGCTCTTATTGAATACACTTATTATATATTTGTGTGTTCCTGACGTATGATTTTATCCTGATATTATCCTTTTTTTAATTAAAAGTTTCCTAAATTCGGACCCGGTTGTAAACGGCAAAACTTCTGAAACCAGCCAGACCACCTCATTACTTCGATAACGTAGTTAGAGTTCTCATTTACCGACCACAAAGGCTACAGGAAAATCTAAATTTAATTTTTAATTAAAGAATTAAAAATATATTCTCTTATTATATAAATTAATTAAAGACTAGGAGTCCTCTCCTTTGTATATTTAGGGATTTCTCTTAGTTTGAATTTGAAGCAAAATTACTGCTAGTATATTCTTGAAAACATATATTATGTGAATATTCATATCAGGAATGTTTTTATTACAAATGTAGAACACCTAGAAATTGAAACGAGAATAAAAATTAGAGTTCATGCTCTTATTCTACGTTATTATAGTATATTTAGAGTTCCCTTAGTTTGTGGCTTGAAGCTAAAATTACTGCTAGTATACTTTTAAACATATATTATGTGAATATTCATATCAGGAATGTTTTTTATTACAAATGTAGAACACCTAGAAATTGAAACGAGAATAAAAATTAGAGTCTGCTCTTATTCTACGTTATTATAGTATATTTAGAGTTCCTTTAGTTTGTATTTGAAGCAAAATTACTGCTAGTATAATTTTTAAACATATATTATGTGAATATTCATATCAGGAATGTTTTTATTACAAAATGTAGAACACCTAGAAATTGAAACGAGAATAAAAATTAGAGTCTGCTCTTTATTCTGTACGTTATTATAGTATATTTGGAGTCTTTCTTTAGTTAGATTTTTAAGTAAAAATTACTGCCAGTTGAATTTGAATCGTACATTATACGGGTTTAATTGAGACCTACGTTTCAGTGCAACGTATTATCACAGTTAAAAATTTTGTGTAATAGATACTAAAACTATAATCTACTCTCATTGTATGTTTTAATAGTATATTTAGAGTTCTCTTACTAGGTATTTCATGTAAAACTACTGCATCTAATTTAAATCATACACTATACGAGCATACCTTGAGACGTACGTTCTGAAAGTAAACGTATCACAGGTTAGATTTTGTAACAGATATTAAAATTACAATCTGCTCCATTGTTTACTTTTATTGTATATTTAGACTCTCTTCAATTGAAAGTTGAAGTATAATTACTGCCAGTTTAATTTAAACCATCCATATTAAGATTATATTTTGACATATGTTTTCAGTTCAAATGTAGGTTATCTAAAATTTGGAAATCAGTAAAAATCTTTGAATCTGCTCTTACTGAATACAATTCTATTATATATTTGGAGGTTCCTTACGTATCATTTTTCTTTATCCTGATTGTATTTGCATATTTGTTCATGTTCTGTATTTGTTGTTTATATAATACTATGTCTGTTTTTATTGTTTGTATAATGCTTCACAACACTTTGTCTATATCATGTGCAGGTCAATGCTTCACATACAAGTTACATTTATATAAGATTTGGAAAATTATATAAACTCACAGCCATGAACTTTCGTGTCTGTGAAATTACACATTTATTTATTCAGTCGTGTCTAGTTTTTTGAGATGATATGGTTGTTGCATATTACTGTTGTAAGATATACACTTTGTCAGATATTTTCTTTAATTTTATTCCGATTATAGTTTCAATACAATACGTACTTTACTTCTTAGTGTAAATATAGTTTTGATATAATTTATTAATATTTCTAAATATAATATATATATATAAATGTGTGTGTGTGTGTGTATATATATATATATATATATATATAATTTATATCAATCATGCTATCTAATCTTTGAAAACAAATTTGTCTATTTATATATTTGTATCTTACTTTTTAAATTTAGAATCTGCTCTTATTGTACGTTATTATAGTAGATTTTTTGAGTTCCCTTAGTTTGATTTTTGAAGTAAAATTACTGCTAGTTGAATTTAAATCATACACTATATGAGTATAATTGAGACGTACAATGAGTGCAAACGTATCACAGGTTAGATTTTTGTGACAGATATTAAAATTACAATCTGCTCTTATTGCTTACTTTTTATTGTATATTTAGACTTCTCTTCAATTGGAAGTTGAAGTATAATTACTGAAGCCAGTTTAATTTAAATCATCCATAATAAGATTATATTTGATTTATGTTTTCAGTTCAAAATGTGTAGCTTATCTAAA
>CM068324.1:5653351-5715851 GCA_034766995.1 Acanthacorydalis orientalis
GACACATATACACGACGCCCACCGCACGCACCGTTTTTCCACGATTTAATCACGACGCCCCGCCCACCGCACGCACCGCCTTTTTCTCTCGATTTAATCACGACGCCCCCGCCCACTGCACGCACCGGGTTTTTTCTTCTCGATTTAATCACGACGCCCCGCCCACCGCACGCACCGTTTTTCTCTCGATTTAATCACGAAGCCCCGCCCACCGCACGCACCTCGTTTTTCTTCCTCGATTTAATCACGACGCTCCCGCCCACCGCACGCAACTCGTTTTTCTCTCGATTTAATCACGACGTCTTCGCCCACTGCACGCCGTGTACTATGTGTACTGTCCGAGTAACGTGTACCTTCGACGAGTGCACATAGCACATGGGACGTGTACTCGACGTGAATTCGATGTACTTCGGACGTGCACACGTCCGAGCAATACACGTCCGAGTGCATCGTCCGGAGTGCACGTCTCGAGCATATCGTCCATGTGCTATGTGCACTCGTCCGAGTAGCACGTGTACTCGGATGAGCACATAGTTACGCATGGACGGATGTACTTCGACGTGAATTCGGTTGTGTATTCGGACGCGTAATACACGTCCGAGCACACGACATTTCTCGAATTCACACCCGAGTACATCGTCCATGTGGTTATGTGCACTCGTCCGAGCACACGCGCACTCCCGGATTTCGAGTACACATAGTATCACGACGCCCCGCCCACCGCACGCACCTGGTTTTTCCTCCCGATTTAAATCACGACGCCCCGCCCACCGCACGCACCGTTTTTCTCTCGATATAATCACGACGCCCCGCCCACCGCACGCACCGTTTCTTTCTCGATTTAATCACGACGCCCCGCCCACCGCATCGCACCGTTTTTCTCTCGATTTAATCACGACGCCCCGCCCACCGCACGCACCGTTTTTCTCTCGATTTAATCACGACGCCCCGCCCACCGCACGCACCGTTTTTTCTCGATTTAATCACGACGCCCCGCCCACCGCACGCACCGCTTCTCTCTCGATTTAATCACGACGCCCCGCCCACCGCACGCACCGCTTTTCCTGATTTAATCACGACGCCCCGCCCACTGCACGCACCGTTTTTCTCTCTCGATTTAATCACGACGCCCCGCCCACCGCACGCAATCGTTTTTTCTCTCGATTTAATCACGACGCCTCCGCCCACCGCACGCACCGTTTTTCTCTCGATTTAATCACGACGCCCCGCCCACCGCACGCACCGTTTTTCTCTCGATTTAATCACGAAGTCCCGCCCACCGCACGCACCGTTTTTCTCACGATTTAATCACGACGCGCCCCGCCCACCGCACGCACCGTTTTTCTCTTCGATTTAATCACGACGCCCCGCCCACCGCACGCCGTGTACTTATGTATTTCGTCTCGAGTGCACGTGTACTGGGACGAGCGCACATAGCACATGGACGTACTCGGACGTGAATTCAGACGTGTATTCAGACGCACACGTCCGAATACACGTCCTGAATTCACGTCCGAGCACACACGTCCATGTGCTATGTGCACTCGTCCGAGTACACGTGCACCTTTTCGGACGAGTACACATAGTATCACGACAGCCCCGCCCACCGCACGCACCGTTTTTCTCGATTTAATCACGACGCCCCGCCCACCGCACGCACCGTTTTTCTGTCGATTTAATCACGACGCCCGCCCACCGCACGCACCGTTTTTCTCTCCGATTTTAACACGACGCCCCGCCCACCGCACGCACCGTTTTTTCTCTCGATTTAATCAACGACGCCCTCGCCCACCGCACGCACCGTTTTTTCTCTCGATTTAATCACGACGCTCCCGCCCACCGCACGCACCGTTTTTCTCTCGATTTAATCACGACGCCCCGCCCACTCGCACGCAACCGCTTTCTCTTCCTCGATTTAATCACGACGCCCCGCCCCCGCACGCACCGTTTTTCTCTCGATTTAATCACTACGACGCCCCGCCCACCGCACGCACCGTTTTTCTCTCGATTTAATCTCACGACGCCCCGCCCACCGCGACGCACCGTTTTTTCCTTCTCTTCGATTTAATCTCAACGACGCCCCGCCCCACCGCATCGCACCGTTTCTCTCTCTGATTTAACCACGACGCCCCGCCCACCGCACGCACCGCTTTTTCTCTTGTTTTAATCACGACGCTCCCGCCCACCGCACGCACCGCCGTTTTTTCTCTCTCTGATTTAATCACGACGCTCCCGCCCACCGCACGCACCGTTTTTCTCCTCTCGATTGGTAATCACGACGCCCCCGCCCACCGCACGCACCACCGTTTTTTCTCCCCGATTTAATCACGACGTCCCCGCCCATCGCATCGCCGTGTACTATGTGTACTCGTCCGAGGCACGTCGTACTCAGATCGAGTGCACATAGGCACATGGACGTGTACTCGGACGTGAATTCAGACGCGGGTATTCCGGACGTGTAACACGTCCGAATACACGTCCGAATACACGCGTCCGAATTCACGCGTCCGAGTACACGTCCATGTGCTATGTGCACTCGTCTGAGTACACGTGCACTCGGACGAGTACACATAGTATCACGACGCCCCGCCCACCGCACGCACCGTTTTTTCCCCTCGATTTAATCACGACGCCCCGCCCACCGCACGCACCGTTTTTCTTCCTCGAATTAATCACGACGCCCCGCCCACCGCGTACGCACCGTCTTCTCTCGATTTAATCACGACGCCCCGCCCACCGCACGCACCGTTTTTCTCTCTCGTTTTAATCACGACGCCCCGCCCACCGCATATCGCACCGTTTTTCTCGATTTAATCACGACGCCCCGCCCACCCGCACGTGCACCGTTTTTCTTCCTCGAATTAATCACGACGCCCCGCCCACCGCACGCACCGTTTCTCTCTCGATTTAATCACGACGCCCCGCCCACCGCACGCACCGTTTTTCTCGTTTTAATCACGACGCCCCGCCGGCATCGCACGCAGCACCGTTTTTCTTCTCGATTTAATCACGACGCCCCGCCCACCGCACGCACCGTTTTTCTCTCTCGATTTAATCACGAAGCCCCGCCCACCGCACGCACCGCTTTTTCTTCTCCTGATTTAACCACGACGCCCCGCCCACCGCACGCACCGCTTTTCTTCTCTCGATTTAATCAGTCACGACGCCCCGCCCACCGCACGCACCGTTTTTCTTCTCTCGATTTAATCAATACGACGCCCCGCCCACCGCACGCACCGTTTTTCTCTCGATTTAATCACGACGCCCCGCCCACCGCACGCACCGTTTCTCTCGATTTAATCACGACGCCCCGCCCACCGCACGCACCGTTTTTCTTGCTTTAATTACGACGCCCCGCCCACCGCACGCACCGTTTTTCTCTCGATTTAATCACGACGCCCCGCCCACCGCACGCACCGTTTTTCTCTCGATTTAATCACGACGCCCCGCCCACCGCACGCCGTGTGGCTATGTGTACTCAGTCCGAGTGCACGTACTCGGACGAGCGCACATAGCACATGGACGTACTGACGTGAATTCAGACGTGGCATTCGGACGTACACGTCCGAATACACGTCCGAATACACGTCCGAAATCACGTCCGAGTACACGCCGTGTACTATGTGTACTCGTCCGAGTACACGTGCACTCGGACGAGTACACATAGTATCACGACGCCCCGCCCACCGCACGCACCGTTTTTCTCTCGATTTAATCACGACGCCCCGCCCACCGCACGCACCGTTTTTCTCTCGAATTAATCACGACGCCCCGCCCACCGCACGCACCGTTTCTCTCTCGATTTAATCACGACGCCCCGCCCACCGCACGCACCGTTTTTCTCTCGATTTAATCACGACGCCCCGCCCACCGCACGCACCGTTTTTCTCGATTTAATCACGAGGCCCCGCCCACCGCACGCACCGTTTTTTCTCTCGATTTAATCACGACGCCCCGCCCACCGCACGCACCGTTTCTCTCGATTTAATCACGACGCCCCGCCCACCGCACGCACCGTTTTTCTCTCGTTTTAATCACGACGCCCCGCCCACCGCACGACCGTTTTTCTCTCGATTTAATCACGACGCCCCGCCCACCGCACGCACCGTTTTTTCTCTCGGATTTAATCACGAAGCCCCGCCCACCGCACGCACCTTTTTTCTCTCGATTTAATCACGACGCCCCGCCCACCGCACGCCCGGTTTTTCTCTCGATTTACTCACCACGCCCCGCCCATCGCACGCACCTTTTTTCTCTCGATTTAATCACGACGCCCCGCCCACCGCACGCACCGTTTTTCTCTCGATTTAATCACGACGCCCCGCCCACCGCACGCACCGTTTCTCTCGATTTAATCACGACGCCCCGCCCACCGCACGCACCGTTTTTCTCTCGATTTAATCACGACGCCCCGCCCACCCCACGCACCGTCTTTCTCCTGATTTAATCACGACGCCCCGCCCACCGCACGCCGTGTACTATGTGTACTGTCCGAGTGCACGTGTACTCGGACGAGTGCACATAGCACATGGACGTGTACTGACGTGAATTCAGACGTATTCGGACGTACACGTCCGAATACACGTCCGAATACACGTCCGAATTCACGTCCGGAGTACACGTCCATGTGCTATGTGCACTCGTCCGAGTACACGTGCACTCGGACGAGTACACATAGTATCACGACGCCCCGCCCACCGCACGCACCGTTTTTCTCGATTTAATCACGACGCCCCGCCCACCGCACGCACCGTTTTTCTCTCGAATTAATCACGACGCCCCGCCCACCGCACGCACCGTTTCTCTCACGATTTAATCACGACGCCCCTCCCACCGCACGCACCGTTTTTCTCTCGATTTAATCACGACGCCCCGCCCACCGCACGCACCGTTTTTCTCTCGATTTAATCACGACGCCCCGCCCACCGCACGCACCGTTTTTCTCTCGTTTTAATCACGACGCCCCGCCCACCGCACGCACCGTTTTTCTCGATTTAATCACGACGCCCCGCCCACCGCACGCACCGATTTTTTCTCGATTTAATCACGCCGCCCCGCCCACCGCACGCACCGTTTTTCTCTCGATTTAATCACGACGCCCCCCCCACCGCACGCACCGTTTTTCTCTCGATTTAATCACCACGCCCCGCCCACCGCACGCACCGTTTTTCTCTCGATTTAATCACGACGCCCCGCCCACCGCACGCACCGTTTTTCTCTCGATTTAATCACGACGCCCCGCCCACCGCACGCACCGTTTTCTCGATTTAATCACGACGCCCCGCCCACCGCACGCACCGTTTTTCTCTCGATTTAATTACGACGCCCCGCCCACCGCACGCACCGTTTTTCTCTCGATTTAATCACGACGCCCCGCCCACCGCACGCACCGTTTTTCTCTCGATTTAATCACGACGCCCCGCCCACCGCCCGCACCGTCTTTCTCGTTTTAATCACGACGCCCCGCCCACCGCACGCACCGTTTTTTCTCGATTTAATCACGACGCCCCGCCCACCGCACGCACCGTTTTTCTCTCGATTTAATCACGACGCCCCGCCCACCGCACGCACCGTTTTTCTCTCGATTTAATCACGACGCCCCGCCCACCGCACGCACCGTTTTTCTCTCGATTTAATCACGACGCCCCGCCCACCGCACGCACCGTCTTTCTCTCTGTTTACTCACGACGCCCCGCCCGCCGCCCCCACCGTCTTTCTCGATTTAATCACGACGCCCCGCCCACCGCACGCACCGTTTTTCTCGTTTTAATCACGACGCCCCGCCCACCGCACGCACCGTTTTTCTCCTCGATTTAATCACCACGCCCCGCCCACCGCACGCACCGTTTTTCTCTCGAATTAATCACGACGCCCCGCCCACCGCACGCACCGTTTCTCTCGATTTAATCACCACGCCCCGCCCACCGCACGCACCGTTTTTCTCTCGATTTAATCACGACGCCCCGCCCACCGCACGCACCGTTTTTCTCTCGATTTAATCACGACGCCCCGCCCACCGCACGCACCGTTTTTCTCTCGAATTAAACACGACGCCCCGCCCACCGCACGCACCGCTTCTCTCGATTTAATCACGACGCCCCGCCCACCACACGCACCGTTTTTCTCTCTCGATTTAATCACGACGCCCCGCCCACCGCACGCACCGTTTTTCTCTCGATTTAATCACGACGCCCCGCCCACCGCACGCACCGTTTCTCTCGATTTTAACACGACGCCCCGCCCACCGCACGCACCGTTTTTCTCTCGATTTAATCCCGACCCCCCGCCCACCGCACGCACCGTTTTTCTCTCGATTTAATCACGACGCCCCGCCCACCGCACGCACTGCGTTTCTTCCGATTTAATCACGACGCCCCGCCCACCGCACAGCTCCGATGAACATGCCGACGCCTGCTGCACGCACCAAAGCGCCACTTTGACGGACACGACGCCGCCGCCCACCGCACGCACTGTGATTTAATACATGACGTCTCGCACGCACCGCTTTTTCCGATTTAATCACGACGCCCGCTCACCGCACCGCTTTCTCGATGAACACGACGCCCAGCCCACCGCACGCACCGTTTTCCTCGCGATTTAATACGACGCCCTCACCGCACGCACCGTTTTTCGATCGATCACGACGCCCCCGCCCACCGCACGCACCGTTTTCCCGATTTAACCACGACGCCCCGCCCACCGCACGCCGTGTACTATGTGTACTCGTCCGAGCGCACGTGTACTCGGATGAGTGCACATAGCACATGGACGTGTACTCGGACGAATTCAGACGTGCATTCGGACGTACACGTCCGAATACACGTCCGGAATACACGTCCGAATTCACGTCCGAGTACACGTCCATGCGCTATGCACTCGTCCGAGTACACGTGCACTCGGACGAGCACATTCATAGTATCATTTGAGAGGCCAGCCATGCTCATCGCACGCGTTTTCCGATCAATGACTATCGCACGCAACCGCCTTTCCGGAATATACGACGTTCCGCCACGGCGCGACGCAGGCCGTTTCCTCCGATTTGAACGACGCCTCAGCCGCACATATTGCTTTCCGATTTGATACGCCAGGCTTCTGCTCGATTTACCCGTTTCGGCCTCGATTTGTCGATACGACGCTCGCCCGATCGGTCATGACGCCATACGTACAATACCGCTTTCCGACACGATCACATGCGCACGCTACCGCTTTCCGACGGTCACGATACGAGCATACGCACCGCTTTCCGCTCGACGGTCACGATCTACGCACGCTACCGTTTCCGATTTAATACGATGCTGTCACGCTACCGCTCGATTTGTCACGATCGTCGCTACACCCTACACGCTTTCCTGATTTAATCACGCCTGTCACACGCACGCTACCAGCCTCGATTTACACATGTCGCTCAGCTGCACGCACCGCTCCTCGATTTGAATCAGCGGCTATGCGCTACGCGCCGTACGCTTCCGATTTAACATGACGCTTACTACGTTTCCGATTTGAGCAGATCGCCGCACGCTACCAATCACGATTCATCATGCCGCACGCCGTTTCCGATATTTACACATGATCTCGCTCACTACACGCTACCGCCTTCACTGATTTGAATACGACAACACGCACGCACTGGCTTTCTCGATCGACGATTTAATACGCTATTGCATCGCTACCAGCTTCCTCGATTTTATGACGACTCGCCAGGTCGATACGCTGGTCACACGCACGGGTACCGTTTTTCCTGATCGACGCATCGCGCCTGCCGCACGCACCGCTTTCCTGACGAACACGACGCCCCGCCCACCGCACGCCGTGTGTACTATGTACTCGTCCGAGCGCACGTACTCGGACGAGTGCACATAGCACATGGACGTGTACTGGATCGTGAATTCGGACGTGGAGCCTGGACGTATCTCGGACGTGTACACGTCCGAATACACGTCTGAATTCACGTCCGAGTACACGTCCATGTGCTATGTGTACTCGTCCGACTCCACGTGCACTCGGACGAGTACACATAGTACACGGCGTGCGGTGGGCGGGGCGTCGTGATTAAATCGGGAGAAAACGGTGCGTGCGGTGGGCGGGGCGTCGTGATTAAA
The DNA here is from genome assembly GCA_034766995.1 of Acanthacorydalis orientalis. Taxonomy (NCBI): domain Eukaryota; kingdom Metazoa; phylum Arthropoda; class Insecta; order Megaloptera; family Corydalidae; genus Acanthacorydalis; species Acanthacorydalis orientalis. The sequence continues at coordinate 5,661,451 of CM068324.1, forward strand.
TCGAGAGAAAAACGGGCGTGCGGTGGGCGGGGCGTCGTGATTAAATCGAGAGAAAACGGTGCGTGCAGTGGGCGGGGCGTCGTGATTAAATCGAGAGAAAACGGTGCGTGCGGTGGGCGGGGCGTCGTGATTAAATCGAGAGAAAACGGTGCGTGCGGTGGGCGGGGCGTCGTGATTAAATTGAGAGAAAACGGTGCGTGCGGTGGGCGGGGCGTCGTGATTAAATCGAGAGAAAAACGGTGCGTGCGGTGGGCGGGGCGTCGTGGATTAAATCGAGAGAAAGACGGTGCGTGCGGTGGGCGGGGCGTCGTGATTAAATCGAGAGAAAACGGTGCGTGCGGTGGGCGGGGCGTCGTGATTAAATCGAGAGAAAACGGTGCGTGCGGTGGGCGGGGCGTCGTGATTAAATCGAGAGAAAACGGTGCGTGCGGTGGGCGGGGCGTCGTGATTAAATCGAGAGAAAACGGTGCGTGCGGTGGGCGGGGCGTCGTGATTAAATCGAGAGAAAACGGTGCGTGCGGTGGGCGGGGCGTCGTGGATTAAATCGAGAGAAAAACGGTGCGTGCGGTGGGCGGGGCGTCGTGATTAAATCGAGAGAAAAACGGTGCGTGCGGTGGGCGGGGCGTGGTGATTAAATCGAGAGAAAAACGGTGCGTGCGGTGGGCGGGCGTCGTGATTAAATCGAGAGAAACACGGTGCGTGCGGTGGGCGGGGCGTCGTGATTAAATCGAGAGAAAAACGGTGCGTGCGGTGGGCGGGGCGTCGTGATTAAATCGAGAGAAAAACGGTGCGTGCGGTGGGCGGGCGTCGTGATTAAATCGAGAGAAAACGGTGCGTGCGGTGGGCGGCTTCGTGATTAAATCGAGAGAAAACGGTGCGTGCGGTGGGCGGGGCGTCGTGGATTAAATCGAGAGAAAAACGGTGCGTTCAGTGGGCGGGGCGTCGTGATTAAATCGAGAGAAAACGGTGCGTGCGGTGGGCGGGGCGTCGTGATTGAATCGAGAGAAAAACGGTGCGTGCGGTGGGCGGGCGTCGTGATTAAATCGAGGAAAAACGGTGCGTGCGGTGGGCGGGGCGTCGTGATTAAATCGAGAGAAAACGGTGCGTGCGGTGGGCGGGGCGTCGTGATTAAATCGAGAGAAAAACGGTGGGTGCGGGGGGCGTGGCGTCGTGATTGAATCGAGAGAAAACGGTGCGTGCGGGCGGGCGGGGCGTGGTAATTAAACGGAGAGAAACACGGTGCGTGCGGTGGGCGGGGCGTCGTGATTAAATCGAGAGAAAAACGGTGCGTGCGGTGGGCGGGGCGTCGTGATTAAATCGAGAGAAAACGGTGCGTGCGGTGGGCGGGGCGTCGTGATTAAATCGAGAGAAAAACGGTGCGTGCGGTGGGCGGGGCGTCGTGATTAAATCACACATAGTACAAGTCCGAGTACACGCGTACTCGGACGAGTACACATAGCACATGGACGTGTACTCCGGACGTGTACTTGGACGTACACGTCCGAGCACACGTCCATGTGCTATGTGTACTCGTCCGAGTACACGTGCACTCGGACGAGTACACATAGTACAAGGACGTGTACTCGGACGTGCACTCGGACGTGCACTCGGGACGTGCACTCGGACGTGTACCGCATGGGCACCGCTAGGGCACCGACACACGACACACACACACGTAGAGCGTTTATACCTAACCGCTCTACGTTCACGTTACCGCAAGAGCTTCCGATAACTATGTCGGTTCGACGGAGACGTCGAACCGACAGTACCGGACGCTGCTCTTCGACAGCAGTAGAGCGTTTATACCTAACCGCTCTACCTTCGTATCTATCTAGTAATCTTATCCATGTTATTTATAAGTATTTACTGCAAGTTGATAAATGATCGTTGCGATTTGATCAGAGGGCAGTGACCATGCCAGCAATAGTAATTGGACGTGTGTGCTACCCCACTGCACCACGTCGTTCTAATACAGTATAAAATCGGAACTTCCTTTCGTTCTGTTTAATTCAGCTTCCGTTACCACCGGAGCTTCCGATAACTAGGTCTGTCCGACGTCTCCGTCGTATCGACAGCGGTAGAGCGTTTATACCTAACCGCTCTACCTTCGTATCTATCTAGTAATCTTATCCATGTTATTTATAAGTATTTACTGCAAGTTCATGTATAGTCATATTCTAAAATAACATAACATATAACAAAACACAAGTTCACGCGCCTGCGCAGTGCGCCGGTCACGTGACCTGGAAATTTGGCCCGAGTTCCGCCCCCACCACCCTGAAAATTTTCTTATTAATTTATTGTGATTAGGAATGTATAAAGCCTAACGATACAGTATAAATTATAAGTGAAAAACTTTGCGATCGGTCTCGGGTAATCGCGTTTCGTACAAAAATATCTACACCGTTTCGGTTACTTACGGCACCGCACCGTCCGTTTTCGTCACTCGCATAGTTTCATTTACTTACGATAACCACACGGTCAGTTTAAGTTACTTACGACATATGCTCAGTTTCGGTTACTTACGATATACACTGTTCGATGACAAAGGATGTACGCTGCAAAAGATATATTACGGTGTACAATATTTATCACCGATTAAAAAACTTTAAAATAATCATTAAATTAATATATAACGATTACCATGATCCGATACAAAAATAACAGTAGTACATAGCTAGAGGTAACTTAACAATGTGCGAAAAAATACATATCTATAACGATTAATGTTTATTACAAACAAATATGCGGTTTAAATTGATTATTTTAATATTACCGTAATGATAAAAACAACCGTGAATTAAAGTTTTCAGAAAATCTATTAAACACCGACGAGATGACATCCCAAAACTTCGCACTACCACTTCTCGGATGTTAATCGAGCATACGTAACATTCGTACATACACGACATTCATACGACACACCGGCGTTCCGACTGCCGCCCTATCCTACCCGACGCGTGGCTAACGATAAGCCTACCCGAGTCTGTATTTAAACGATCTATTTAAAACCTGCCTGATATCACAGAACTAAACTATCTACTCCTACCCGAGATGATTCGAATCTAAACGGCCTGAACCGATATAATTAAATGTCGGATACGAGCTAAGCGAGCTAACGACACAAACACTTGTTCAAAACACACGTATCTCGGTGTTCAAACATGTAGACTTTCTGAAAACTTTTGCGATTACATTATAAAACGAAAAAAGGAAATATCGTTAAATATTCGTCCGATGAAAGATCGCTTTCAGCGATTCATATAACTTAAAGGCGAATTATTTTTCAATTATATGTATTGTATATCGCACATTGAAAGTTACCCGTATTGTTGAACATCACTTTTCTATATTTGATACATATATCAAGTAATAAAAGTTTATGAAATAATCATTTACATTGTACATACTCTTACAGGTATGTAAAAATTTGAATATATATAACGAAAAACAATTTCAATACGGAATTTTCCATTAAATATGAACTTTGTTTTTTTTTTATTTAATTTTGAAATAAGAATACGATTTAATGTTTAAATGAAAAAAGCATCTGATTAATATCGATTCTATAAATCGACTTCCAATAAAAAGTATTTAATGTTACAAAATGAAATTGAGTATATTTAAAACGTGCAGCTAAATAATTTTAATTTACTTATAAAAAAAACATTATTCCTGAAATGTTTTCATTTAAGCAAAGATAAAGAAACGGAATTATTCAAAGCAAAAAATAATTATATTAGTTAATATTATAATATATATATTAGTTATATTAGTTAATTTAGTCACGTAAAACATTATCTGATAATACCTGTTTACTTAGAAACAAATATTTTCCATCGAAATGATAAACTGAATTAATGTTTAAAAGAAAAACATTACAGTAAATAAGAATGAAACATTTTCCATAAAGAAATTAAATTGAAAAATCACTGCTTATAAATTTCAAAAAAAAATCTTCATTATTAACCAAGACATGAAAATAAATTCATTTCGTTAAAACACGACTATTTAAATAACATCAATTTCATTATCGTTAAAAAAATACTTTCCTGATGGTTTGAAAAAAAATTAGTATTCGAATAAGAATACGATTTCATAATTAATACGATAGCAATTAATTCATTTACTTTACGATTCATTCAAAGATGTTTACTAATTATATTCACTGATTTAGTTAAATAAAATCTAAATTTTTGTGTTACTTATGACAGTTTAAAATTTAATATATACCGATTGAAATTTAGTTCGTATTTAAAGAAAAACAGCATTTAAATGTAAAAAAGGTACGTATAACCTTTAATAGAATTACTAACGTATCGTTAACGATAAATTTTAACAATCTACTATTTATAATCATTAGAAAAATTTGTACTTAATGTGTACTGATAAGAAGCCGAATTCTTATTTAACAATTAAAGAGCATTTACATTTTAACAACGATTATTTCACCACCTTTGAGAAAATTCATTTCCAATTTTCTAACATTTATGAACTTTACCAATACTTCATATAGAAATAAGAAAATTTAATAATTTCATCATTAACTAAAATGTTAAAAGTACCGAGTATTATTTAATTCACATGTAAAAATTATTTCAAACTATTTAAATACCATTGAAAAGCATTATAATTATTCTACAGATATGAAATTTAATTCATATTTAATAAAAAATAACGTTCATTTATTATCAACTATTATTTTATCAATAATAAGTAAATCATTAATAATAATTAATTTGTTCATCGAAATAAGAAATTGAAAAAGTTCATAAAAAGTTCATGACTTAAATTTAGTTATGTTTAATAGAAAAAGAGCATTGCAATATTATAGTGTTATTTAAACTTTAAACAATAATTCATTTGAAACAGTCTTATGAGCATTGACAAAAATTTGCATTGAAAGTTCATAGTTAAAAGAAAAAGTATTTAAACAACATATAGAAATCATTAATGTATCTATAAAAATTACTTTTAAATTTCTAATAATCAGTAGAAATGATTCTAATTAATGTATTTATACGAAATTTAAATCACGTTTAATAAAAAAAAAAAAACATTTAAATATTATGAACTGTCATACGATCATGAAAAAAATAATTCATTTGTAATTTTTCATCAGTTAACGAGCATCAACAACATTTTATACAGAAATAAGAAATTTAAAAAGCTAATAAATCAAAAAAAATGATATTAAAAATATGTTAATGTCATCAATTTGCTTATTAAATGAGAATTTTTTATTACAATTTGTAAACTTTTTAATTAATGCAGAAGCAATAAAAAAAATAGTTCATATTCAATCAAAAAAGAGCATGCAATCATAATTGAACATTATTTTAGCCTTTTGAAACAAACTACTAATTTATAATGTTCAATCATTTACCGGTCTTAATAACATTGATTTCATTCAAAGTTGGATTGTTGAAAGTTGAGAAGTATTTCGAAAGTTTTTTGCTTATAAAGATTACTTCATTATAATCATTAAAAAATATAATTAATCTAATGATAAAAATTAACATTTAATTAGAAGAGTAATTAAATATTACCAATTATTTCACTTTATGAACAACATTATTAACTTTCAACTATTTATGAAATTTAGAACAACTTTATATAGAAATATGAAATTGAACAAGATTGTAAAATTGAAAGAAAAAGTATTTAAATGTTACCAATGCCATTAATAATTCAACTATGAACATTTGATTAAAATTTGTACTATTATTTATGAAAAACATTCAATCAGTACAAAAGTAAGAAATTGAGTTCATATTTAATAAACAAAAATTAAACATTATTGATTCTCATTAATTACTTTTTTTAAAAAAACAATGTTCTATTTGTAGATTTTTGAAATGAGTTATTAGAAATAAATTTAAGTTCTATTTAAAGAAAGTATAAAGTAATTACTTTTACATTTGATCTGTTTATGAAAGTAAATTTCTATTTTAATAAATGTGAATTTTAGAAATAAATTAATATAAAAATATTAACTACTTATTAAATAAAAAAAATATTCTAAATTTTACCAATCATATTAATTATTATTTATGAACTTCAATTTGTTTTACTTTGTTTACAAACTGTGAATGTAAAAAAAACTTTTTAAGTATTTAAATTTAATTAATGCATAATGGAACCGATTAATCTTTTTTATTTCTTATGAACTTAATTCTTCTTTAAGAAGAATTAAATATACTACTCCTATTAATTTATCTTTAAATAATTTGCAATTTTCTTTTATATCCGAATTTACTTTTTCGTTTAGATTATTATAAAATGTATCATTTCGATTAATTTATCATTTAAATAATATGCAGTTTTCTTTTACTTATGAACTTAAGAGAATCTAAAAATTTGCAATTTACTTTTAGTTTTAATGAATCGTTAAAATAGAATCATTTAAATAGATGATTCATTGTCAATGCTATTAAATTTTTGCTCTTATAGAAAAAGTGATGTTGCAATCAATACCTTATTATTCGAATATAGCACTTTTTAACCAAATATATAGAAATATTTGGGTTAACAATAATAAATTATTATAATTAATAACTAAAACTATAAATAAGTTTCTTTGTTCTGGTTTCTGGTTGTAACTCCTGTCGTCCGCACTGGAAACAAACTGAACAGCTATCACCCTCTCATGTTGGCAAATCTTTATAGTCCTATTTAATTTCTAGAAATTCTTCATCTTCTGACACCTGAAAACATTTTTATATTCTTTATATAACACATTCATTAATACTTTAAAACAAAATATATAAATACAATTTGCAATATTTCATGCATACAACCTATTTCAGTCACTCACTTTCAACTATAAAAAAATTACCAAAAAAGAAAAGAAAATATGAATGGGATGTGTTTTTACTGCAAAAATTTATAAGTATTTGGTTGTATGAAAATTTAACTTTAAATATATATATATATTACAAAAACAAATAAACAGCAAAAGACTGATATATTGATACAAAATATAACAATGGATATGAATGAAACATTTTAAAAAACTATTTTCAATCTAATAATTAGGTATGTTTAGTAAGAGAAAAGATAATTTCAACTTAAAAAATTGATAGAATTGGTGAAAAACTGATTTCAATCATTTACACCCTTAATAAATTTCATTACTAACGTATAAAAAGGAAACTTAAGTTTATTATAAAAAGAGCATTTAAAAGTAGAACTTACAATATTTTTATATAATGAAGAATAGAATGATGGAATCACAATTTTAATTTTAAAATAAACAAAAACGAAACATTTAAAATTTAATTATATATGACTTGTTATATATATATATATATATATATATGTTATATGATCAAATATTGAAAAAGAAACTGAATAAAATAAAAAATTACAAATTAAGCACCAAAATCAGTAAATTAATTTAAGATTATCATGAAAATCTATTTCAAATTAAAATTCATCGAATATTAATTAAATGCAAAAAGAATAAAAACTGGTAAAACAATATTAAAGAAAGTAAACAATTACAATTTAAAAAAAATAATTGTAAAGTTAAACAAATATGCATAATTAATTAATGAAAAATAACTAAACGGTTCTTTTTCTTATCAAATCATTTGGTGCTTAAATAATTTATGCAAATAGATTCAACTATTAACAGGCAAAATGTTTAAGAAAAAAATCAAAGAAAAATACATAAAACATAAAAATTTATTAGTTAATATTCTTAAGTTTTTTAATTATTACTTTATAATTATTAAAAGTATATTTATATTTCAATTTTATGCTACATATTTATTTTGTATTAATTAGATTTTTAAATGAAATGCTTACTTTTAAAATGAAGACTGGATAGAAGATTGCCTTGTTCTATACAAGCACCAAAACAACATAATTTAGTAATCCCCATGTTCAGCATCCGAAATTTGATCTAACATACTCTTCATACGATGCTAAAACTAATAATTTAGTACCTAGAACAGAATATTTTTACTACAAAAGTTTATATATGTATATTCAAAAATAGTATTTTATATTTTAACTTTTTTCCTTAACATTTTTAACTTCCCGTCATACATAATCCGTAGTAAAGATATACATTTCAGTGCTATGTATTCACGATCTTTATGAGAAACCGGATCCATTTGGTATCAAAAGCATCTGAAACTATGATTTTTTTAACCACACTGTAATTAATGAATCGAGTATATTTTTTCTTACTTTTTTATGTCATTATTACATAATATTTAATATCCACATCGGTCTGGCGATCTTCCAAATTCGTTTTAAAGTAAAGAGTAGTGTAATAAAATGATTTTAAGATTTAATGAATCGTACGAACTTTTAATATTATGTTCGTGTTAAATATCCGATGCAGAATGTTAAACATTTATCATTTTACAAAATATATTGTTATAACAGTATCCTCTGATTACACATACGACGTGCAGTGTAATCAATAACTAGAACCATGGTTCAAATAGTGTGGTTCAGTGGTAGTGTGGTTCATGTTGAGTCAACCACAATGTTTGCTGTTTGGTGAAACATTTTCAGAATAAACCCTACCCCAGTAACAAAATGTTAAAAAAATGAATTTAAAACTACAAGCAAAGCAAAGTACGAAGCATCCGAGTAACACCCGTGTAGGATTACAGGCCCGGGGATACCCCAGCCACTCTCGACCAGCGCTCTGCACTTCTCAACCGAATGTACGTTTTCGTGATGTCATCGAAGAATGTATATGCGGTTCTCGAAGAAACCTGAAACCCTAGTCAAAAACCTAAGCTATAAAAAAAAAACGAGAGATCTCTCATAAAAACCCTACTCTAAAGTCTAATCTAAAGCACAAGTGAGAAGCGAGACAAAGTCTCATAAAATAAAGGTCAGGGAAAACAACACAAAAACCCTGAAAAAAAGGACAAAACAAACAGACTGCCTCGCACCTCCAGGTTTGAAGACTTCTCGATGGCGAAAACGTAGACGGTTATAGTTAGCAAAGGGTGCGATCGCTTAAGTACTACCTAGAGGTGAAACCAAAATATCCTGTACCCTTAACGCAGTCCCAGTTTAACGTTTATTAGACATCTGGTTCGTACTCACGGACAATCTTAAAATGAATTTGAAGAATTCACTAAAAGATTTTTATGAATTTACAGTTAAAGTGATCGGGCGATCACGATACAAAACCCCGAGGCACTTACATTTACAATACTGAAAACTAATTTTATGATCTTTCTCGATCACGATGTTTTAACGTTGCTTCAGTGCTTCTAACGTGTTATGTTAGAAATATATATATCGTTATACGACGAATCTTCAAATCGACTTCAGTAATCAGAAGAACATATATAACAAATTAAAATTTTAAAAAAATGTATTTTAAAATAATGAAAAAAACAATTTATCAAATTTAATTTTATGTAAATTAAACAAAACTACTCTATACTTAAATATTCATCCATGATAGTAAAAATTCTAAGAAAAAAATAAACAATGTACAATAACTCTAAAAATTGTTAATATTGAAAAATGTAAAATTATTTTGAAAATTTGTTAAAAAATAGTTAAATGTTTTTAATTTAGTTAGATTTAAACATATATTTAAAAATTTCAATCGAAAAACTACAATTACTTACAATTAAATACGACTGTAGGAAAATTCTTGAACAGTGTATTGGACGGACGGCGTTCGATACAGAAATGAGTCGCGCAAGCCGTGCAATGGTCAGTGAAGGCCAGTCGATTCGTGACGCAGCTACGAGTGAATTATATAAAATGCTGACACGGTGCTGTTACAATGCTTCCATAAGATTTTCAAAACTAGATCAAATGAAACCGATTTATTTAATGGAAAAAATATATTTAAAATAATAACGATTTTATGTTTTCATGATTTATCCATTGTCCAATATAATGAAAACTGGATATTTGTACAAAAAAAATACACCAAATATTAATTTTAAAATTATATCTCTCATAATTAATGCCTCTCTCTCTCTCTATCTATCTATATAAATATATATATATATATATATATATATATATATATATATGTATATATATATACATACATATATATATATATATATATATATATAATATACATATATATATATATAATATATATATGTGACGTTTGCGATTGTCGATTGTTAAAAATGGCCATTATTATCTGCAACAAAACAGTCAAATCCTCCCTGTTAAAATCAATATTACCATGGCTAAATTAATAGTAAAAAATTGAAAATGTTCTAAAAAAGTGGACGAAATTTCGAATTAGATTGTGGAATACAAGCTAGTGGGATTTTTAAAAAAATTGTGAATATTTTATAACTTTTAAGGTACAGCAGTATCATTTTATATTCTTAGTCTTATGTATAAATATTTATTTATAATAATTTTCTGTCGAATGATTCTAATTTGATATTATTAATTTTCAGAAACAAATAAAAAATTACATTACTAAAAATCAATAAATAAACTGTGTATGATCCTGCCACCAGTATTCTTGCTTGTCATACAAGACGACCAAAAGGAGCTCGGTTCCAAATTACCAAGGGAACGATGTATGCTACTGCTGCAATTGTGAGTACTCAGTATTTTCTTTAAAATACATTAATTTCTATTTTTTATTGATTAAATGTTTTTCCTAACAATGTATTGATTTTTAATCTCGTAATATAGCAATAAAATAATAATGTCCATTCTTTATATACTTTATTATTAACTATACATAGAGTATTTTCTTAAATCTAAGATAGATGCGTACGGCCATCTCTATGAAAAACTGAAATATATTTTTTCCTGTGTTTGAAACGTCAGTATGAAATTAGTTTTCGTATAAGTTGGAATATAAACTAAAAAAAAATTAGTACTTTCTCTTAGTCAGATGGTAAATAAATTTTTTTTCTTTAAGTATTTAGTTTAGAAATTACATAAATAGCAACAGATGGCGTAACTAGCTCGATTTTGAATTTAAAATGTATAAATGAAAACGCAGGCAGATTTAATATACAAATATTTAATATATAAGGAATACTACTTTGTTAGCATTTAGCTTGTAAAAAAGATGTATATATATATATACACAAACATGTATATTAATATTATTTATTAGTTTTGACGATCCACCGCTTTTATTTGAAATTATTTCAAACTGAACCATCAAATACCTCTTGTTTTATTTATAAATATTTTTAAAAATGACAATAAGACATATATATATATATATATATATATATATATATATATATATATATATATATATATTGATATATTAATATTGTTACAACCAAAGCATATTTCATTTGCAGTCAAAGTTAAAAATATAAAGCATTCAATATTATGAGTTCCCTGAAACATTACATGTATAAATAGAAATGGAAGAAACTATAATGATGTTCTAAATAATAAATACTTCTAGACAATAAAATATAATTATTAATATATATATATATATATATATATATATATATATATATATATATACATGTTGCTATTTAAATGTTGAGTATGTTAAATGCAATTCATTGATTGAATAAATTTTTAGTCATATATAGTGAATTATAAAGTGTATTAATAATCTATTTTTTATTTATATATCAGTTTCGAATTTATAATATATTAGTAGTTATCAATATATTTGACTTCCTACATTGGTATAATATTATATATCAGTATTACAATGAAAGAAATGCTTACAATGAGCTAAAAACTATAAAAATTAGACGTTATAAAAATTCACACGTTTAAATACAGTCATTTTATGTCTTAAGAACTGTATTTCAGTTATTACAAAGACTGATTAATAGAAATGTTAATAAAATATAAATAAACACAAAAGAAATGAGCATTGAGTACATTTATGAAAACATTTGCTGACTAATATTCTTCAAACTGAATTGAACATTATATTAACTAGAAGTATGAATAAATTTGATTACATTTTCCTGTTTTATACTCTAAACCTTATACTGTTTCCCATTTATCTTTTAAAACTTCTTGCTTCATAAATTTAATATACGATAGTGTTGTAGACAAATTAACTTTACTTATTTTTCAAATATTTTCCATATACACTCAATTTTCATAGAATAAGCAATGAAAACAAATATATGCAGTTATAGTTTGCTTTCATATGCATAAAATTAATAATTCCATGTATGAAAAAACATGCCTTCAAAAAAACATCATATAGATAGTGGTTTAGTTTTGAAATTTATTTCATTTCTATAATATAAATTAATATTACTAGAATTTATGAAGACTTTCGATTTCTGTATATATTTATTGCTTCCCTAACAGTACTGAATAAGTACGTACAGAAATTATTTTAAAAAGGCTTACAAAATGATAAAAATTGCAGATAATAATTGAAATCATGTATGCTGAACAAAAAGGTTGTTGGTAAACTAATAATTATATATGTGTTTTATATCAACTTTAAAAGGCTTAACTAAAAGAATTCCTATTTCAGAATGAATGTTATTGCATTTTTTCATGAATTTATTTATGAAAAATAATATTTTAACTAATTTTCTAATTCTTTTTCAAACAATTAGTGAAACTTTGAAAGTAAATACTAGTGTTCCCTGTAATAGGTTTATTTCTATGCTAAATGTCACTCATCATCACAATGAGTTTATTTTCTTTTCTAAAAGAATGCAGCACATGTACTAAAAATGATTAAAATTTGTGGTTGTTAGGAAATTTATGCGATTTTTTAGATTTGCATAAAAATCCGTGTGAGATATAATATCATATACTAACATGATATCTGCAGTATTTAAAATATGTGTTGGAAAGAACGGAACAAGCCATAATATAATTCTATAACGTCAACTTGATGCAAATTAAATATTAAAGATATTTTGATTATGATGTACATATGTATATATATATATATATATATATATATATATATATATATATATATATATATATATATATATACATATATATATATATATATATATATATATATATATATATATGTATATATTGTGAGAAATGTATAAGAGAAACAGTAATATGCACAATATTAGAAATAAAATGTTGAGTGAAATGATTATCTACAGAGTCAGTCCGGCGCACGATGATGAAATAAACTGCTGACCGACGAAATTGCACGGTCGTACGTACGCATGCCGTATTTGTGCCAAACGGTACATTTTTATTCAGGTAAAATTACTTGTACGTGGGCCTACGGACCAGCTCGCTTCCGATACGGGGAGAAAATTGCCAAAAACGTGAAGAAATTATTTTCGCAATAATTTATATTTTGTAAATTGACAGTTTTTTTCATTGCGAAGCGATACTAGACATCCATTTAAACTCTGAATCAGTTTCGGTACATTGGTAATGCGTGCGGTGCCGGAATAATTACGTCTGCAATTACGCACTGACGTCACTGGAAATGTGAAATTTTGCGTAAATCTACCATTTTTGTTGTGCGATGCGATACTAGACGTCTATTTGAATACTGAACCGGTGTCGCTTTGTCAATTTAGCGTACAGGGTCGGAGAAATAGGGCCCGAATTTTGTGACTGGCCCAATTTGCAGGCCGATTCAAATACATTTTAGAGGCCGGTGTCACTTTTAAACACAAGTACGTGGGTCTACAAACCGACTCGCTTCCGATGCAATGAAAAAATGGCAAAGAAAAGGAAAAATTTTTTTTTGCAAAATTTTATTTTTTGCAAATCGATAGTTTTTGTACTGCAAAGCGATACAAGACGTCCGTCGGAACTCCGAACAGGTTCCAGTTCATCGGTAGCATGTGTGGTTCCCCAGAAATCGCGTCTGCAAATTCGCTGTGACGTCACTGAAAATGTGGAAATTTCGCAAATCGACAATTTTTGTTGCGCGATGCGATAGGGAACGTCCATTTGAACCCTGAATCGTTGTCAGTTTGTCAATTAAGCGTACAGGGCCGGAACAATACGGTCCGAAAATTTGTGGCCCGGCCACTTCGAGGGCCGATTCAAATACCTTCTACGTTCCGATTTCACTTTTAAACGCCAGGACGTGTATCTACGGACCGCCCCGCTTGCGAATCGCGAAAAAACTCGAAAAAATTTTTCTCAAATTCACGTACCCCTACCTTTGATCACGATTTTCGGACGCGAATTTTTTTCGCAAATCGGCTATTTTTTCGCCGCAGATGCAAACTGGACGTCCGTCTGAACTATGAATAGTTTGCGGTTTTTCGATAGCACGCGTAACATCGGAGCAATGGCGTCTGAAATGTTCCGCGGGTCCGAAAATTCGCATTTTTTCGCATTTTTCGCACACTTTTCACCGTTGAATTTGCTTCCAAACGCGGAAACTAGGTGCGCCGGACCCGTCCGCTCCCGATGCGCCGAAAAAAACATCGAAAAGTCGATGTGCAGAAATTTGCAATTTCGCAAGTCAGAAGTCAGGGCGTGGCATTTTTCGATATTTGTCCGTAGATTTGATGGTGGAGGCGCATAAAGTATTAATGTGCCCAGCGGGCATTTTCCTTTCGGAAATCGCTTGTTTCGACGGTGTCATATGATTCTTGACGTCTACACGGACTGTATGTCAGGGTCGGTGTGCGGCCCGCACAGGCCCGGTGCAGCAGGCCCGAGAAAATTTGTAAATAGATGAAAAAATTGTAAATCGGAAACTTTTTCGACGCGATGCGATATTAGACATCCGTCAGAGCTTCGAACCGACGTCGCTTCCTCGCTCATATGTACAGGGACGGCGCAGATGCCCGAAAACCAATCGAAGACGGGAATTTCATTCGTCATTTCTAGACGTTTATGGGGATCGATGTTAACTTTTATCACGTAATTATAAATTTCCGAGGCCTTCTCACTTCCAATCCGCCAAAAAAATTGCGAAAAACATTTGCATTACACGTGTAGGTGTGTATGTTTTTTCCAAATTGTTTGAATCTTGAAAATGGATGAATCTGGCAGTACAGAGCGAATGAATATGTCTAGTGGAACTGCGGACCGGTGTCGGTTATTCGGTCGCGCGTGCAGGGCCGGAACAACGGCCCGAAGCACAAGCTATCGTTGATCGCTTCTAATATCGTTTCAAGCACATTTAAACAACCAAAAATTTAACATACGTATGTTTAAGGAATATCACGCTTGCGATGCGCCGAAAAATTTGCGAAAAAAAAAACAAGAATTTTTTTTATTAAATTGTTTTTTTAGCCAAAATTATTTTTGAAAGCGACGACGATTTTGGCTGTGTAGGACGATAGCGGCTATCAATCACTACAGTGGATTAGTGGCGTCCCGCGCTTCAACACACAGGGCCGGGACGGCGGCCCGAAAACCAGTTAGGAGCTGTTTGCTTTGATCGTAGTTTTGTGACACTTTTAGGCGCTAGGGCAGAGTTCCAACGATGAATCGCAATTGTACGAGTAGGCACGTTTTCGATTCCAACAAAAATATCGCAATAAACAATTAGTACATCATAGGCTGGCTCCAGCCATCTCTGTCGTCTAATGATGTAGCAGTATGAATCAATCTTATGTATTGTACACAAATAAATAATAAACATATTTTATTGTTTTTACATTAGTAGACCGTTCATAGTCGTCGAGTTAATGTTTAACGGTCCATTTGGCAAAGCAATGTCAAGAAAAAACTTAAATCGATCGTTAATGACCAGCGTGATTTTCAGACCGCTGCTGTAGGCACCCTGGTACATTATAGAAACTATGGTGGACGGTTGGCTTCGTGTTGTCGCAAAAATATTTTATATCTAGCTCTCCACTCTCCTCACAGTCTCATTAAACTGCGACAGTTTATAAATGAATACACGAGTGCAAAATGTCATCGTGTATATATATATATATATATATATATATATATATATATATATATATATATTATATTTTTAAATTGACAGTTTTTGCATTGCGAAGCGTTACTAGATATCCATTTAAATTCTGAATCGGTTTTAGAAAATCGGTAACGCGTGCGGTACAGGAACAATCGGGTCTGTAATTTCGCACTGACGTCACTGGAGATGTGAAATTATCGTAAATCGACCATTTTTGTTGTGCGATGTGATACTAGACGTCTATTTGAATACTGAACCGGTATCACTTTGTCGTCAATTTAGCGTACAGGGTCGGAGAAATAGGGCCCGAATTTTCAGATTGGCCCACTTTGCAGGCCGGTTTGAATACATTTTAGAGGCCGGTGTCACTTTTAAACACTAGTACGTCTGTCTACAAACCGACCCGCTTCCGATGCGATGAAAAAATTGCAAAGAAAGTGAAAAAAAAATATTTGCAAAATATTTCTTTCTGCAAATCGATAGTTTTTGTGATGCAAAGCGATACTAGACGTCCGTTGAATATCCGAACTCGTTCCAGTTCATCGGTAGCATGCATAGTTCCGGAATAATCGCGTCTGCAAATTCGCTCTGACGTCACTGAAAATGTGGTAATTTCGCAATTCGGCAATTTTTGTTGTGCGATGCGACACTAGACGTCCATTTGAACACTGAATCGGTGTCGGTTTGTCAATTAGCCGTACAGGGCCGGAATAATATGGGCCGAAAATTTGCGACCCGCCCACTTCAGGGGCCGATTCAAATACCTTCTACGTTCCGATTTCACTTTTAAACGCCAGGACGTGTATCTACAGACTGCCCCGCTTGCGATGCGCCAAAAAAGTCGAAAAAAATTTCCTCAAATTCAAGTACCCCTACCTTTGATCACGATTTACGAACGCGAAATTTTTTTCGCAAATTTGCAATTTTTTCGACGCAGATTGAAACTAGACGTCTGTCTGAACTACGAATAGCTTTCGGTTTCTCGATAGCACGCCTAACACCGGAGTAATGGCGCCTGAAAGAGTTTGCGGGTCCGAAAATTCGCCTATTTTCGCATTTTTCGCACACTTCCCACCGTTAAATTTGCTTCCAAATGCGGAAACTAGGTGCGCCGGATCCGTCCGCTCCCGATCCGCTGAAAAAAACATCGAAAAGTCGAAGTGCAAAAATTTGCAATTTCGCGAGTCAGAAGTTAGGGCGTGGCATTTCTCGATGTTTGTCCGTAGATTTGATGGTGGAGGCGCATAATGTATTATGTGCTCGGCGGGTGTTTTCCTTTTGGAAATCGCTTGTTTCGACGGTGTCACATGATTGTACACGTCTACATGGACTGTACGGAAGTGTCGGTGAGTGGCCCGCACAGGCCCGGTGCAGCAGGCCCGAGAAATTTTGTAAATAAACGTAAAAATTGTAAATCGGTGATTTTTTCGATGCGGTGCGATATTAGACGTCCGTTGGATCTTCGAACCGACGTCGCTTCATCGCTCACATGTACAGGGCCGGCACAGAGGCCCGAAAACCAATCGAAGACGGGAATTTCATTCGTCATTTCTAGACGTTTATGGGCGTCGGCGTTAACTTTTATCACGTAATTATAAATGTACGAGGCCTTCTCACTTCCAATCCGCCAAAAAAATTGCTAAAAACATTTGTATTATGCGTGTGGGTGTGTATGTTTTTTTCAAATTGTTTGAGTCTTGCAAATCGATGAATCTGGCGGTACAGAGCGAATGTACGGGCCTAGTGGAACTGCGAACTGGCGTTGGTTATCTATCTGCGCGTTCAGGGCCGGCAAAACGGCCCCACGCCTGTATTACAGGCGGTCGCTGATCGCTTCTGACGCCGTTTCTAACACATTTAAGTATCGGCAATAAACTTAATAGACGAAACGGATATCTATGGACAGTTTTTGCATTGCGAAGCGATACTAGATACCCATTTAAACTCTGAATCGGTTTCAGTACATCGGTATCGCGTGCGGTGCCGGAACAATCGCGTTTGCAATTTCGCACTGACGTCACTGGAAATGTAAAATTCCGCATAAATCGACCATTTTTGTTGTGTGATACGATACTAGACGTCTATTTGAATACTGAACCGGTATCACTTTGTCGTCAATTTAGCGTACAGGGTCGGAGAAATAGGGCCCGAATTTTCAGATTGGCCCACTTTGCAGGCCGGTTTGAATACATTTTAGAGGCCGGTGTCACTTTTAAACACTAGTACGTCTGTCTACAAACCGACCCGCTTCCGATGCGATGAAAAAATTGCAAAGAAAGTGAAAAAAAAATATTTGCAAAATATTTCTTTCTGCAAATCGATAGTTTTTGTGATGCAAAGCGATACTAGACGTCCGTTGAATATCCGAACTCGTTCCAGTTCATCGGTAGCATGCATAGTTCCGGAATAATCGCGTCTGCAAATTCGCTCTGACGTCACTGAAAATGTGGTAATTTCGCAATTCGGCAATTTTTGTTGTGCGATGCGACACTAGACGTCCATTTGAACACTGAATCGGTGTCGGTTTGTCAATTAGCCGTACAGGGCCGGAATAATATGGGCCGAAAATTTGCGACCCGCCCACTTCAGGGGCCGATTCAAATACCTTCTACGTTCCGATTTCACTTTTAAACGCCAGGACGTGTATCTACAGACTGCCCCGCTTGCGATGCGCCAAAAAAGTCGAAAAAAATTTCCTCAAATTCACATATCCCTACCTTTGATCACGATTTTCGAACGCGAAATTTTTTTCGCAAATCTGCAATTTTTTCGCCGCAGATGGAAACTAGACGTCCGTCTGAACTACGAATAGCTTTCGGTTTCTCGATAGCACACCTAACGCCGGAGTAATGGCGCCTGAAAGAGTTTGCGGGTCCGAAAATTCGCCTATTTTCGCATTTTTCGCACACTTCCCACCGTTAAATTTGCTTCCAAATGCGAAAACTAGGTGCGCCGTATCCGTCCGCTCCCGATCCGCTGAAATAAACATCGAAAAGTCGAAGTTGAAAAATTTGCAATTTCGCAAATCAGAGCATTTTTCGATGCTTGTTTATGGAGATGATGGTGGAGGCGCAACGATTTGATGGTGGAGGCGCACAATGTATTAACGTGCTCGGCGGGCGTTTTCCTTTTGGAAATCGCTTGTTTCGACGGTGTCACATGATTCTAGACGTCTACATGGACTGTATGCCATTGCCGGTGCGGCCCGCACAGGTCCGGTGTACCAGGCCCGAGAAAATTTGTAAATAGATGAAAAAATTACAAATCGGTAATTTTTTCGACGCGATGCGATTTCACACGTCCGTCGGACCTTCGAACCGACGTCGCTTCCTCGCTCACATGTACAGGGCCGGCACAGAGGCCCGAAAATCAGTCGACGACCGGAATTTCCTATGTCGTTTCTAGACGTACATAAGTGCTAGTGCCAACTTTTATCGCATATTTACAAATGTACGAGGCTTTCTCACTTACGATCCGCAAAAAAAATTGCAAAAAAACAGTTTTATTGTGCGTGTACGTGTGTATGTATGTATGATTTTTTCAAAATTGTTTCAGTCTTGTAAATCGATGAATCTGGCGGTACAGAGCGCATGTATATGCTTAGTGGAACTGCGGACCGGCCGGGCCTCGCCGCGCGAGGCCCGGCGAATTATTAAATTGCGACAGTTTATAAATGATTCAACGGGTGCAAAATGTCATCGTATAAATCCAGTATATCGATCGAATTGGGACGAATTACTTTCATTGTTTACCGGTTAGTCGCATAAAACACCGTTCCATTTCCATTTACAGTTTCTTCGAGTCCGATAATCGACGGAATCAGTCCGGCGCGCGGCGGTGAAACGAACTGCCGGCCGACGAAATTGCCCGGCCGTACGGACACACGATAGACATATTTGCGCCGAAGAGAACATTTCTATTGATGTAAAATTACTTGTACGTGAGTCTACGGACCAGCTCGCTTCCGATGTGGCGAAAAAATTGCCAAAAACGCGAAAAAATTTTTTTTGCAAAAATTTATATTTTGCAAATTAATAGTTTTTTCATTACGGAACGATACTAAACGTCCGTCGAATCTCCGAACCCGTTCCAGTTCATCGGTAGCATACGTGGTACCCTAGTAATCGCGTCTGCAAATTAGCTCTGACGTCACTGAAAATGTGGTAATTTCGCAAATCGGCGATTTTTGTTGTGCGATGCGACACTACACGCCCATTTGAACACTGAATCAGTATCGGTTTGTCAATTAGGCGTACAGGGCCGGAGCAATATGGTCCGAAAATTTGCGACCCACCCACTTCAGGGGCCGATTCAAATACCTTCTACGTTCCGATTTCACTTTTAAACGCCAGGACGTGTATCTACGGACCTCCCCGCTTGCGATGCGCGAAAAAAGTCGAAAAAATTTTTCTCAAATTCACGTATCCCTACCTATGATCATGATTTTGGAACGCGAATTTTTTTTCGCAAATCTGCAATTTTTTCGACGCGGATGGAAACTAGACGTCCGTCTGAACTACGAATAGTTTTCGGTTTCTCGATAGCACGCGTAACGCCGGAGTTACAGCGTCTGAAAGAGTTTGCGGGTCCGCAAAATCGTCTTTTTTCGCATTTTTCGCACACTTCCCACCGTTAAATTTGCTTCCAAATGCGAAAACTAGGTGCGCCGTATCCGTCCGCTCCCGATCCGCTGAAAAAAACATCGAAAAGTCGAAGTTGAAAAATTTGCAATTTCGCAAATCAGAGCATTTTTCGATGCTTGTTTATGGAGATGATGGTGGAGGCGCAACGATATGATGGTGGAGGCGCACAATGTATTAACATGCTCGGCGGGCGTTTTCCTTATGGAAATCGCTTGTTTCGACGGTGTCACACGATTCTAGACGTCTACACGGACTGTATACCAGTGCCGGTGTGCGGCCCGCACAGGCCCGGTGTACCAGGCCCGAGAAAATTTGGAAATAGAAAAAATTACAAATCGAAAATTTTTTCGACGCGATGCGATATTGCACATCCGTCGGACCTTCGAACCGACGTCGCTTCCTCGCTCACATGTACAGGGCCGGCACAGAGGCCGTAAAACCAATCGAAGACGGGAATATCATTCGTCATTTCTAGACGTTTATGAGAGTCGGCGTTAACTTTTATCGCGTAATTATAATTGTCCGAGGCCTTCCCACTTAGGATCCGCAAAAAAAAAATGCAAAAAAACATTTGTATTGTGCGTGTACGTCTGTATGTATGTATGATTTTTTTCCAAATACAGAGTGAATATAGGCGCCTGTTGGATACGCGAACTTGCGTCTGTTCCTATATCGCACACGCAGAGCCGTAGTAACAGCCCGATGTCCGTATCAGAGGCTAGTTCATCCACCTCTGATCTCGATTGATATACTGTTAGGCGCCGGCGTCAAGTTTAATCAGACGAACGATAGTCTACGAATACTTCACAGTAAAGCAAGTAGAATCAATGTTGTTTTGTACATATTAATACGAGGTCAGACAATTAAGTAATGCGACAAAATTCAAAAATCGAGTATATTTAAAAATTAAGGTACATCGCTGCGATCCCCTTCAAAGTAGTCCCCTCCCGCATCTATACACTTATTCCAGCGAGTTTTCCGGTTTTCGTAACAATTCTGGAACACTTCTTGTGGGACCTCTCCGAGTACCCTCGTCACAGATTCTTGGATATCTTCAACGGAGTCAAAATGTCGACCTTTGACGAATTTTTTCATATGGGGGAATAGGAAAAAGTCGCAGGGTGACATGTCCGGTGAATAGGGCGGTTGTGGTAACGTTGCGATGCCTTTAGACGCCAAAAACTGAGAGACACTGAACGCACTGTGACAGGGAGCATTGTCGTGATGCAGAACCCAAGTCTTCGCGATCTCTGGACGCACTCTGAGCACCCTTTTTCGTAATTTTTCGAGCACATTGCGGTAGAATACTTGATTTACGGTTTGTCCAGGTGGTACGAACTCTTTGTGAACCACCCCTTTGCTGTCGAAGAAGCAAATCAACATGGTTTTCACTTTAAAATCGCCTTTTTTAAAATGGCCTTTTTTAAAATCACATATTAATCACAATTAATTTCACATATTTAATTTCAATCTATTATATTATATAGGGATTGTTAAATATAAAAATTGATTAATTACAATTATTAAATTATTTTATGTTTGTGTTTAAAATAAATAAAAAAATCATTTAAAATTTAGTTTAAAAACTTTATTTATTTATATCCTCTTTACATTAAATACACTTTTATAAAACATAAAATTATAAAAATATAAATTAATATAATTAATAAATATCATTAATATTTAAATATCAATTAATGTTCTGCTTTATGTAGAGTCCGTTTGGTCGTGGTACTGTAGAGATACCTGTAAATTTAAGTATGCCATTTTTAAGTATGCCATTACATGTAATGCTATTGTATGTAAGCGAGGCTATACACTCGCTCTATACCACCAGATTCATCGATTTGTAAGACAAACAATTTGAAAAAAATCATACACACACGTACATGCACAATACAACTGTTACACATGCACAATGCATCTGCGGCGAAAAAAATTCAAACTTGCGAAAAAAAATCGCATCCGAAAATCGTGATCAAAGGTAGGGTACGTGAATTTGAGAAAAATGTTTTCGAGTTTTTTCGCGCATCGCAAGCGGGGCGGTCCGTAGATATACGTCCTGGCGTTTAAAAGTGAAATCGGGACCTAGAAGGTATTTGAATCGGCCCCCGAAGTGGGCGAGTAGCAAATTTTCGGACCATATTGCTACGACCCTGTACGCCTAATTGACAAACCGACACTGATTCAGTGTTCAAATGGGCGTGTAGTATCGCATCGCACAACAAAAATCGCCGATTTGCGAAATTACCACATTTTCAGTGACGTCAGAGTGAATTTGCAGACACGATTGCTCGGGAACCACGCATGCTACCGATGAACTGGAACGAGTTTGGAGATCCGACGGACGTATAGTATCGCTTTGCAGCACAAAAACTATCGATTTGCAAAGAAAAATTTTTGCAAAAAAATTTTTTCGCATTTTTGGCGATTTTCTTATCGCATCGGAATCGGGTCGGTTTGTAGATCCACGTACTAGTGTTTAAAAGTGACACCGGCCTCTAAAATGTATTCGAACCGGCCTGCAAAGTGGGCCAATCTGAAAATTCGGGCCCTATTTCTCCGACCCTGTACGCTCAATTGACAAACCGACACCGGTTCGGTATTCAAATAGACGTCTAGTATCGCATCGCACAACAAAAATGGTCGATTTACGATAATTTCACATTTCCAGTGACGTCAGTTCGAAATTGCAGACGCGATTGTTCCGACACCGCAGGCGTTACCGATGTACTGAAACTGATTCAGAGTTTAAATGGGTGTCTAGTATCGCTTCGCAATGCAAAAACCGTCAATTTGAAAATATAATTATTTGCAAAAAAATATTTGTTCGCATTTTTGGTAATTTTTTCGCCGCATCGGAAGTGAGCTGGTCCGTAGATCCACGTATAAGTAATTTTACCTCATTAGAAATGTTCTTTTCGGCGCAAGTAGATCAATCGTGTGTGCGTAAGACCGCGCGATTTCGTCGGCCGGCAGTTCGTTTCACCGCCGCGCGCCGGACTGATTCCGTCGATTATCGGACTCGAATACACTGTAAGTGGAAATGTAACGGTGTTTTATGCGACTAACCGGTAAACAATGAAAGTAATTCGTCCCTGTTCTATTGATATACTGGATATATACGATGACATTTTACGCTCCTATAATCATTTATAAACTGCCACAGTTCAATAAGACTGTACGGAGAGTGGTGATCTAGATATAACATATTTTTGCGAAAATACGAGGCCAACCGTCCATCATCGTTTCTATAATGTACCGAGGTGCCTACACCATCGATCTGAAAATCACGTAGGCCATTATCAATCGATTTGAGTTTTTCTTGACATTGAGACAAAATGCTTTAAAGCATACTATACAACGACCTCAATTTTTTCCATTCCATAAGGATAATTATAATTAGTTTATATATATATATATATATATATATATTATTTTAAATACATTACTAAGATGCTGGCCTTATTATAATTTTGTAAATTATAATTTCGATTGTAATTTCATTTTCTGTTATTATTATATACTCTTAAAACAAATCACAAGTTCATAGTTTTTTCTATGCTTTAAAGAAATGAATTATTGAATTCACATTACTTGTTTTATATACATTCTAAAAATCTTTATCAAAAAATGAAAAAAATATTATTAAATTCGGGAAATAATATTCATTTGAAATAACAAGATTAAGTATCTCGAACAAAACCCATGTACAAAGAAAATATTATGTACATTTCACAATTAATACTAAAATTGTTTGAAGCACATTTATAGTAAAAGTAATGTTTGAATTAACTTGCGCACATATTTATAAAATCAATGTAATTTGGTATATTTGTGTCATTTTGTGAATACACATTAATTAAAAACTGAAGTCCTTAAGCCCAAAATCTCACAGATTCATATTTTGATAGTAAGTTTACAAACAATAATTGATTTCATTAACCAGCCCAGAAAATGAGCATCATTTAAAAATTGCAAAGAAAAATACATTACTACATTATACAATCAGGCTGTTATTAAAAAGTTCAAAAATTGACAAACTGTTAACTTCAATTTATAAATAACTATCTTTAAAGATAAAAAATGTTTTAAATTCATTTAGATTAAGAAGAATTTGTTCTTTTTAATTGTTTAGATCATTACTGAAAAGAATGCTCTCTCTCTCTCTCTCTCTCTATATATATATATATATATATATATATATATATATATATATATATATATATATATATATATATATATGTATAAATTTCACTTTGTGTTTCGATATCCACTTGTTTATAAATGCATTTACAAACTGTTATAATTTATGTACAACCCTACAAAACAGTCACTTTTATATTCGTCTATCAAATTTTATACAGAACTATATTTTATTAAATTTACTCATTTTCATTAATTTTGTACATAATTTATTTACTTATATCTTTACTTCCATTTTGTCGTACTCGTTTTTGTTATTCTGAAACATTTCTTAGGAAGGAAAAACTTATACTTTTGCCTTTTTTTGATATTTTCGATATTTATTATGGACCGATGAAATTTTGTGTAAAATACGATATAGAATATTAAAATACGGATCAACCAGTATGAATTAATTGCTATTTTTATAACAATTTGGATATTTTAAGAAAGAAAAACGTGCTTTTTTGCGGATTTTTTACGGTTCTTTTGATATTTTCAGTATTTATTATGGACCGATATTAATTTTGTGTAAGATATGATATAGAATATTAAAATACGCATCGACCAGTATGAATTAATTACCAGATTTTAAGCAATTTGGATATTTGATAATTTCATTAAATTTAAGATAATTTACAACAATTTACTATGAACAACAATCATTTCATGTTATTATTCATTTTCTTTTTTAAAAAATGACAAATACTCTACAGTAATAAGTACGATAACGAAAGAATCTGTATATTTTTTCGGTGAATATATATATATATATATATATGTATATGTATATATATATATATATACATATATATATATATATATATATACACACATATATATATATATATACATATATATATATATATATATATATATATATATATATATATATATATATATATATATATATATATATATATATATACATATATATATACACAAGGTTTTTTTAAAAAAATTGGTTGCGTTATTATTATCACACGTG
This sequence comes from Acanthacorydalis orientalis, assembly GCA_034766995.1. NCBI lineage: Eukaryota > Metazoa > Arthropoda > Insecta > Megaloptera > Corydalidae > Acanthacorydalis > Acanthacorydalis orientalis. Next base: position 5,687,072 of record CM068324.1, read on the forward strand.
AGTTATTGAGGAATAGAAATATTTTTGGTAAATATAATTTAAAATTGTTTGCATTCAAATTTCAACTCGTTAGAGAACTGTTATTCTTTCATAATTATAAATAAATACAGTTCTCAATTAGAGTATAAACGAATAATAGATGCTATGGAGTAAGACGCAGATAGATGTAGTAAACGCCACTACGTGTAGTTGTTATCCTAGTACTCATTGAATTTCTATTATTTGGGAAATTAACTTTCACAAAAAGATTTTTATTTAAATTTTGGTGATCTTCGCGCGATTTCTATATTCAATCAGAAAAATGAAATTAACGTAAATGTTATTGTAGCGTTTTATTTTAATATTCAATTAGGAAGATATTTCTGTTAAAATTTATATTCCGCCGAAGAAATGTCATCCCACAATGTGCGGCGAAGGTATTGTAGAGATAGTGAAAGTGGACCTACTTTATCTGTGGTGCGTAGCGTCGTAGTGCAATTGTTGAATTATCCGTTAAGTTTATTTGAAAAAAAATTGTTTCATATAAAAGAAATATATCATCAATAAATAATATTATATATTGAACCAAGGTATAGTTAAAAAAAAACTGATATAAACAATTTTTCTACTTTGAAATATTATTTAAGTACAGGCAGTTCTTAATGTTACAATGGACGCTACTATAATAGATTTAATTTTCAAACATTGTTGATTATATTACATATTATTTAATATAAGATTTCGGTAGTAAATTATCTTTTGATTAATGTATGATTTTTAATATAGTTAATAATGAATGTGTAATATGATTGCATTCAAATACAGTACAAATCATAAGAAACACTTTCAATATCTGATTTTTAAGTCTTGAATTGTTTACAGTTCATAATAAATTCTATAATAATACTAAAAGTTCATAATAATACTAAAAGTACGTTAGAAATCTAAATACTCTTTATACAAATTTGTGCGTAGTTCTATACATTGTTCATTTTCGTTGTAAACAATTATGCAGAAGTAAAATAAAGCTTGTATTTACATGTTTATTTACTTTCCAGTATCAAATAAAATGCAAATCGACAAAAGCAATAACAAAAAAAATACACTGTATCGAAACAATGTACTGTAGTATGCACTGGGGTTGATAATTCTCAGTTGGCAAAAAGACATCACTTTCACCACTTTGAACGATGTTTATAATTAGCAAAATGTTCCAGTATAATATCGGAATGAGATTCAAGGCAGTGCTTCAAATGTGTAAGTTAATAAGTGAATTATATACAATGTATAAAATTAATGAAGATGAATATAAGAGTAATTGTCTGTTAGTAGCTAGGTTACAAACAAATGAATCTTACCCATCGTGAACAACTTGCAAAGGAGGCAGCTCACCGATCATTCGAAATACATCTGGAATTGTCTGCTGTCTACATGGATTCTACAAAGAAGACCGAATAGCCACCTACGAACAATTTGATCCCCACATCAGTCAGAGAATTGTGATTATTGAATGTTAAAATTGGTGACAGTTTGTAAATGCATTTATAAATTATTAGATACCGAAACAAAGTAGAATTATGTGTGTATATATATATATCATATTCTTTTCAATATGTCCTACACAATTAAAATGAACAAATTCTTCTCAATGTAAATGCATTTAAAAACATGCTCTTATATATATATATATATATATATATATATATATATATATATATATATATATGTATATACACATACATACATATATGCTTTTTTTGTAATTAATTACAAATTGAAGTTATCAATTTGCCAATCTCACAGATTAAATCAACTATTTTGAACTTTTCTAATAACAATCTAATGACACATTGTCTCTTTGTATCAAAACATAAATCTGAGAGTTTTTCAGCGTAATGTTTCAATTTTAATTAATGTATATTGATAATATTAGCATATATATATATATATATATATATATATATATATATATATATGTATATGTGTATATATATATATATATATACACACACATATATACAAAGAGAGAGAGAGAGAGCAATAATAAATATTTCATTAATTTTATAAATATATTTGCACAAGTAAAATCAAACATTAATTTCAATATAAATATGTTTAAAACACATTTTTAGTATTTCTATATGTAATGAAATATGATAATCATAATATTTTCTTTGTACGTGGACCTTGTTACTTCAAAACTACACAAGTGCGAAAATGGTAATTTTAATATTTTTTCTTATAAGGATTTCCAAAATAAATATAAAACTTGTAACACTGAACATAGCAAGATAAGTTAATTCAAATCATTAACCAAAATAAAAACTTGCTTTTATTCTGAAAGTAACATTTTTAATAACAAAATTACAATGAAAATTATTATTTACAAAATGTTAGTGTTAAAGTCAACAATTTTAAAATGTATTTAAAACAACAATGTATAAAATTATCTTTAGATCTATGTGGAGTAGATAAGATTTACTTTTCAGTGTAATCATATTTTAAAACATTTTGGTATTTCATATTTATATGGAAAGTAATGTTTGAGAAACATTTTCAGTTAACATGAATTGCTCTCTAATTTAATTAAATCTTGAATGAATTTTAGTTAATGAGAATACTAAATTACATTTTATTAAAATTTATATGAATTGAGTCGGATTTTGTTATTTTCATACATTTGCATTTGAAAACATTTAATTTTCACTTGAGTATTTCTTTTGAAGTCTCTTCATGTTGAATTATTGTTTATTAATATTAATAAAATTGCATTAGAAAATGACATTTGCAAAACAGTAATGAAATAATAATACTATATAAATGCAAATTAACTAATGAACTTTGAAATGAAGTTAACAAAGTAACATTTGTAACATAACAGTAAACATTATTGCACACAATCGATTAAAACTATTCGATTTAATAGATTATATTTAAAAAAAAAAAGACACTATTCATATACAGATATAATAAATTGTAATTTTTATGAAACATTCTTTGAACATATATTTCTTTCGAAATAATTTTATCTTGAATTATTTAAAGCAGTCAGTTTTAAACATGACACCAGTCTCACTTTAAAGACAAATTAATTTTAATTAATAAAAAAACAATAAATTACATTTTATAAAGTTTATATGAAGTCAAGTTTGGTTTTTTTTTTGTTAATACAAATTGATTTTATTTTCTCTCAGATCTTTTAATTTTAAATCGTTTTTATTTCTATTAACTAAAATTAATTCAAAAATGTCATTTACAAAGCAGTAATGAAAAAGTATTAGTATATAAATACATATTAAATACTAAATGTTAAATTTTTTAGTAAATAACAGTAAACTTTATTGAAAAGATTCTTTTAAAACCGTACAATTTAGCAGTAATTATATATAAAAAAACAAACTCTTCATATAAATATTTAATAAAATGAATATTTATGAATGATTTCAAAAACAGATCTCTCTTTTGAGATGATTTTGTTCTAAATTAATTGGAACTCTCTGAAATGAAACCAGACTAGTCTAATGAATATATCTCAAATGATATGAATTACTAAAAATTAAATTACATTATTATTAAGTTTATATGAATGAAGTTGAGTTCTTCTTTAAGCAAATGCATTTGAGAGAATTTTATGTTCACTCAAATAAGTATTGCTTCATTTTTTTTAAAAAAAAATATTTAATATTAATCAAATTACATTTGAAAATGTCATTTGCAAAACAGTAATGAAAAAGCATTGATATATAACAGAAATTAGATACAAAAATCTGATTATTCATATAAATTTTTAATGAATGTTATAATTATAAAAAAATGTTGAGACAGTATGTTTCTTTTCAAATTATTTTATCTTAACAGAAACACTAAATTCAGAATTAATACTAGTCTAATTATAACTTTATATGAATGAAGTCGAGTTCTTTTTTAAACAAATGTATTTGAGAGCATTTTATTTTCATTCAAATAACTATTTCTTTATTTTCAAATTCAATCATTTAGAAAAAAAATGTTTAATATTTTAATAAGATTGCATTTAAAAATGTCATTTACAAAGCAGTAATGAAAAATTGTTAGTATATAAATTCATATTGGATGCTGAATGTTACAATGTAAAGTAACATTACTTATATTACAGTAAACTTTGTTGCAGAGATTCTTTTAAAACTATTTGATTTAACAGAGATTAAATATGAAAAAACAAACTATTCACATAAACATTTGATAATTTCAAAAGCATACCTCTTGTTTGTTCCAAATTTCTGAAATGAAACTAGTCTAATAATTAAGTCTACAATGATATGAATTAATAAACACCATATAGTCCTTTCATTTTGGATAATATTTTTATTAATATTAATAAAAGTACTTTTGAAATGTCATTTATAAAACAGTAATGAAAAACTATTAATACATAATATTGAATAGATTTATGAAAACATTTGAGAATATATATTTCTTTCGTGAATGTTTCATCTTAAATTAACTTTGAAATAAAAACATCTTGAATGAATTTATATGAATTAGTGCAATTTTAATAAAATTATATTTTATTAAAATTAATATAAAATCAATAGAGTTCTTTCCAATACAAACGCATTTGAAAGTATTCTATTTCCATTGGATTACTTCTCTTGATGTCAATCGTGTCCGATTACTTTTTATTAATATTAATAAAACTATGTTTACAAATATCGTTTGCAAAGCGATAATGAAAATATATAAATTTGTATCGAGTAATGAATATTCAAATTAAAAGTAATGAAATGACATCGTCATATGTGTTGCACACAATCGATTTAAACTATTCGATTCGATAGATCACATTTGTAAAAGAACTCGCTATTCCTATAAATATATAATGAATTGTAATGTTTATGGAACACTCTTCGAACATATATTTGTTTTGAAATGATTTTATCTTTAAGTCAGTTGTGAAATGTTACTATTCTAATAACTTAATGAATTTTAATTAATACACTTTATTGAGATTTGTGTGAATGCAAACAAGTTGAGTTCTTTTTGATACAAAAATGCATTTGAAAATAAACTATTGTCACTAAAGTACCTCTTTTAAAATCCATTCATTTTGAATTATCTTTTTATAATATTAATAAAACTCCATTCAAAAATATCATTTATAAATTGGTAATGAGAAAGTACATACCAAAAGACAAATATTCAAATGAAAATAATATTATTTATACGAGTTGACTTTGCTATATAAAACCAGAACTATTTGATTGAATAGAAATAATACAAAAGAACTCACCATTCACATAAATGTATAATAAATTGTAATGTTTATCTAACATTCTTCAAATATGGTTCTTCTGAAGATGATTTAATATTAAAATTGTTGAAACTGGCAGTTCTGAAACAATACAATAGAAATTATAACTATGAAATCTTTTTAATGAAAATTTCTCAGTGTGATGTAGTAAAATATTTTTTTTTATAATTACAATGTTAAAATAATTACAAGTTTGAAAACTGTCGTGTGTATAATGACATTTAGAATATTGATCTCTTAACTAGATAAATTATTTGTATGTACAAATACTTTCATATCAAAATAAGGACTTGTGATGTTTTAGGACCGGCCAATTCCGTTTTAATCAATGTTATTTAAATCATGCTAAGTATAATTATATGTAAATCAGTAACGAGGTAGAGTTAAAACGTTCTAAAATTTGCTTTCGAATAAAAGGCAAACGTATTCATAGTGGAATAATCATCGCTTAAAGAATTACATAAATAAAATTCAATGAACCTCTTTTTAACGTAAATGCTTTTAAAACAATTTGATTAATTATTTCACTTACACAAATATATTTCTCAGTGTAATGTTAATGAAACATGTTTACATGTAGAACAAATGTCAAAATGTATATAACAAATTACTGAATATTACATTTGCTACATTACGATATTAATGAATGACATTAAACAGAGTTTATAATATATTTCTACTATATATACGTTTACATTTTTATTATTAATATAAATATTTTAAATATAACTTACGATACTGTAATTTCGACAAAAATACGACTAAGTGAAACACTCCAAGGATAATAATATACAAAATAATATACACAAAATTCTCAACAGCAACAAACTTAAAATTGTAATTACATATGTATAAACAAAACTGTATATTGAACACTTATGTATATGTATAAAAAAAATAATTCAACAGGTCTCCGAGAAACATCAACAAGCAGAAACACCACCGATAATCTGTACCGGTATATGTAATGTATTACTCGTACGTATCAATAAATATTCAATTTACATATTTTATATTAATTAAATATGCCGTAGATAAGGCATTTGCTCTAGTATATAAGTAAGTTGCATGAAATAATAAATGTCTATCAAATATATTAGTCTAGCACTTAATGTTTAACTTATATTTGTTGACATGTCAAATAATGGTAATAGGGCAATATACCACCAAGTATATTTGTAACCAATTTCAAACCAAGTCACATATGTTTGGTGATAATGCAATACCACCAAATATATCTGCGACTAATTTGAAAATTTGGTCGCTGATATGTTTGGTGGACCGGCAATACCACCAAACATATCTGCGACCGATTTGAAAATTTGGACGCAGATATGTTTGGTGGAATGGCTATACCACTAAATATATCTGCGACCGATTTGAAAATTTGGTCGCAGATATGTTTGGTGGTATTGCCGATCCACCAAACATGTGTTTGGTGGATCGGCAATACCACCAAACATATCTGCGACCAAATGTTCAAATCGGTCGCAGATATGTTTGGTGGTATTGCCGATCCACCAAATATATCTGCGTCCAAATTTTCAAATCGGTCGCAGATATGTTTGGTGGTATTGCCGGTCCACCAAACATATCTGCGACCAAATTTTCAAATAGGTCGCAGATATGTTTGATGGTATTGCCGATCCACCAAACATATCTGCGACCAAATTTTCAAATAGGTCGCAGATATGTTTGGTGGTATTGCCGGTCCACCAAACATATCTGCGACCAAATTTTTAAATCGGTCGCAGATATATTTGGTGGTATTGCTGGTATTATTCATCAAATATATTTGCAACTGATTTTCGAAATTGGTTTAATATTTCTTGTGACTTACTTATATACTAGAGCAAATGCCTTATCTACGGCATATTTAATTATTTATAAAAAGTATGAAGTTAATAATATTTAATTAATACATACAATGAAATCCATTTGATTCTTTACATACATGGTCATTCGATGATGATCCTGTTGTAGATATTTCTTCGATACCTATTGTATTTTTTTTTATATACATAAAAATATGTTTTAAAATACATATATCAATACATATATCAATCATAATACATATACCAAATTTCAATTACAATGTAATGTTCACTATTGTTGAGAATTTTGCATAAATTTGTTTACTGTTTTGTCATACAATTATTCATAATTTTAATTAGTAGATTTTAAACAATATGATAGAATCACATTAACAACAATAAAAAACCTTAAACGCATATATAGTAAGATTTATCCCGACTCGATGTTATTTATAAATATTTTAAACATAACAATATGTAAGTTATTACATTTCGACAGTTTCCTATTTTAAATGCATTCGTTATTATATTAATTGAAAATATAGTTATTGATATTAAATGAAGACAAATGTGAATTTATATATTGAAACATGTTTCATTAACATTATACTCGAAACATTATATCTGAATAAATAAAATAATAGTCAAAATAACTTGGAATGCTTTTACATTTAAAAAAGAGAGTTCTACTAGACTTTATAATTACAGATCTTTAAGCGATGAAAATTCTACTATAAATACACTTGCTATTCAATTTGACAGTTATTACATTAAAAGATATTTAACTTATTAACAGCATTACCGGTTAATATATAATTATTAACGTTTGATTCTATCAACATTGACTAAAACGAAACTACCAGTTCTAAAACATCACAAGTGCTAATAAATAATCTTATTATGTTACGCTGCATCAAGAATTTATTAAGAACATATCATAATTAATAAACTTGTATTGTTTCAGAACAGACAGCATCAACTAATTCAATATAACATATGTTCAAAAACTTATTCATAAATATTACAATTTTTTATATATTTATATGAATAGTCAGACTCTTAAAATATAATTTGTATTAAATCAGTTTTAACAACAAAGTTTACTGCCATATAAACAATATTACTTTTCATTTGAACATTCATTACTAAATATATATTTACGTACTGTTACCTTTTCATTATTGCTTTGCAAATGAGATTTTTAATGCAGTTCTATTAATAAAATATGACTCTAAATGAATAGATTTAAAAGAAAGACTAGAAGGAAAATAGAATACATTCAAATGCATTTGTGCCAAAAAGAACTAAACTTGATTTCATTCATATAAATATCTTAATAAAATGTAATCTAATGTTCATTAAGTAATTAAAATTAATCAGAGTTTATAAACTCACAGAGCAGTTCATATTAAGACATTTTTTTAACATTACTTTCATTATACATATGAAATGTTTTAAAATATGATTACATCAAGAACTCAATTTTATCTACTCTGTATAGATCGTCAAGATAATTACATACATTATTGTTTTAATACATTTTAGTGTTGGCATTATCATTACAATTCCGCAAATAATAATCCAATGTATTTTTGTGTTATTAAAAATGATACTTTCAGAATAAAAACCATAAATTCTTATTTTGATTCTATGATAAACAACCGAATTATTTTCTCAAATCAAATATTATTTCATGAAATAATATTTGTTTGAAATAAGAAGTATCTCCAACAATATAATCTATGTACAAGAAAAATGTTTTATGAATGTCACATATTTATATTAAAGTAGTTTTTAATTTTACTTGTGTAAATATTTATAAAATTTATATCATTAAAATATCTTGATTTCATTTTTGTAAATTTATTTTTAAGTTCTTTTATTACTGCTGTCTACCACTCTATATATAAATGCAATGTTTGTTAATTTTGTCAGTATTAATTAAAATTTCTGATGTCAGTTCTAAAATATCACAAGTCATTCCTTTGCTGTCAAGATATTTAAACATGCAAATAAATTTATCTCATTAAGTTAAATGTTCTTAATTTCATAGCATACTGTGACATTTTTTTAAAATCAAATATTGTAATTATTAAAATATATATATATATTAAGCAACATCAAGATAATTTTATTAAAAACATACCATAATCATAATTAGTAAACTTATATCATTTCAGAGCTGACAGTTTCAATTAATTTCATATTAAATTATTCCAAAAGAAAAATACATTCCAAGAATATTTAATACACATTACAATTCATTATATATTTATATGAATAGACAAGTTTATTAAAATATAATTTCTACTGAATTAAATAGTCTTAACTGATTCCCTACATCAAAATTTTTTACTGTTATTTTTCATTTGAACACTCATTATTTGATATGAATTTATATACTATTACTGATGGAAGATTAGTTAATTTCAAATGCATTTGTATCAAAAAGAACTAAATTTGACATCATTCATATAAATCTTAATAAAATGTAATTGAACATTTATTAAATAATATTTATTCAAGATTTCATTAACTTGGCATACTATATGAGGAACTCAATTTCCTCTAATCCATAAGGATAATTATAATTATTTCATATATATATATATATATATATATATATATATATATATATATATATATATATATATATATACATATACATATATATATACATATATTATTATTTTAAATAAACTTCAAAGTTGCTGGCATTATTACAATTTTGTAAATTATAATTTTTATTGTAATCTCATTTATTATTAAAAATGATACTCTTAGAACAAAAACACAAGTTCATAGTTTTTTATGTTGCTTTCAAAAATTGAATTATTAAATATTACAAGTTTTATATTTTCTAAATATCCTTATCAAAAAATGAAAAATTTGCTACTATTAAACTTGTGAAATAATACTCCTTGGAAATAACAAGAGGTTAAGTATCTCGAATAAAATCCATGTACAAAAAAAATGTTATGTGAATGTTACACATTTCATAACTAATACTAAAATTGTTTTAAACACATTTATAGTAAAAGTAATGTTTAAATTACCTTGTGCACATATTTATAAAATCAATGTAATTTTAAATATTTGTGTAATTTTGTCAATATACATTAATTAAAAACTGAAGTCCTTAGCCCAAAATCTCACAGATTCATATTTCGATAGTAAGTTTACAAACAATAAATGATTTCATTATCCAGCCCAGAAAATGAGCATCATTTAAAAATTGCAAAAAAATTTACATTACTAGATTATACAATCAGACTGTTATTAAAAAGTTCAAAAATTGACAAATTATTAACTTCAATTTATAAATATCTAGCTTTCAAGATAAAAAAATGCTTTTAAATGCATTTACATTAAGAATTTGTACTTTTTAATTGTTTAGATCATAGTGACAAGAATGCTACATGTACATACATGTACATACATGTACATACATGTACATACATGTACATACATACATACATACATATATATATGGATATATGTACAAATTTTACTTCATGTTTTGATATCCACCTGTTTATAGATGCATTTAAAAACGGTTACAATTTTCTGCGATCGATGTGAAGATCAAATTGTTCACTTCTAGCTGGTTGATCTTTCTTTGTCGATTATCTGTAGACAATAGATAATTTCAGTTGTATTTTAATTCTACGGTGAAATGTCTACTTTGTAAATCGTGGACGATGGGTTAATTTCATTTGTTTGTAACCTACTACAAAACAGTCACTTTTATATTTGTCTTTATTAAATTTTATACAGAATTATATTTTATTAAATTTACTCATTTGCATTAATTTTGTACATAATTTATTTACTTACATCTTTAATTCCATTTTGTCGTACTCGTTTTTGTTATACTGAGACATTCTGCTAATCATGAATGGTGTCCTTCAGGCAAAGGTAAAGTTTTCCAGAGCGTACCTCTATTAACAAAATATGGTTTTTTTACTGTTTATGCCAATTTTCATTTTACTTTAAAGACAAAAAAGTAAATACATAAAAATAATTGTTTGCAAAAAAAATTATAATACTATAGAACCACATACAAAGTTGTAAAAATAACATTCATAGTGAAAATGTATATGATCTGTAATTTTTTGTACTACATTTCAATATAATCATGTTAATTATATTAATAGTCTCACATTATTTTATTTACAATTTACTCTCAAATTCTTATATTGTATATTGCTTTCAATGTAGATTCTAAATTATATCTATTACACAGTTCATTCAAACATGGAACGGAATTTCAATTTAATTAAAATTTAAAAGTAGAAAACATGATTGTGTCTTTTTACCTGCATCTTGCTTCGATAAATGCCACTGTACATTAGTAATATATTTCTTTTATACGAAACAAATATTTTTAATTACGTTTAACGGATAATTCTGCGAAAAACAGCTCACAATCTCATATTTCCACCGACACTTACTCCGCCATGCGTTAGTGCTTGACAGTTCTGCTTAATATATTACCAGGCACATATTTAGTTTGGAATACTTAAATAAAAACAATTCTGATAATATAACATTTACCTTGATTTGTTTTCAAAATAATATGGAAATCGCGTGAATATTATCAAAATTTATGTACGAGTATATTTCTAAATTCTACGTATTGCAAATAAGACTTATCTCTCTTTAACTCAATAGCGTCCGTTTATTGTTCGCATTCTAATTGAGAAAATTTATTCAATCATAATTATAAACAAAAAACAGATTTGTAGCAATTGATTATATATATATATATATATATATATATATATATATATATATATATATATATATATATATATATATATATATATATATATATATATATATATATATATACATATATACAAATTTAGAAGACATCTCAACACTGATTTAGTGGATTCCAAAAATCAATATCGTACATGGATGTTATCTAATAAACAAATTTGCTACCTATTTTTTTAAAGTTCCAAATAGGATTCAGTTATATACAGTTACGATCGAGTATATATATATATATATATATATATATATATATATACTGTATCAAAAAAGTCTCCATACAATTGTCGTTATTCTAGTTCATTGTTTGTAACAGCTATAAAAGTGAATTTATTATACAAATATTCCAATCACATATATTTTATAATCATAGAAACAGAATGACACAAAGCAATTATACTATTTCACAATACAAAAAACGAAAACAACAAATCTGAGTATTTTATACTCAAAAAGTCTCCATACACGTAATAGATATATAATTATTAATTAAATGAAATAAATTCTATCAGTCTTTTTGAAAGATTAGTACTCGTTGACCAACTTTTGCTTTATAAACTCCAACATTCGTTTCTTCATTTCATCTACTATTTTTTTTATTACTTCCAAATCGATAAAATTCCATTCTTAGCAGTTCTTTGTTCCAAATAGTATGTTTTCTAACCTTTTTCTACTTCGTCCCATAAATGTTTAATAGGGTTGTGGGAGGTGTCTGAAGCTGTTTTGGTATGTTAAAATCAACCATTTCTTGACACAACATAATGTATGCTTGGGGTCGTTATCTTGTTTAAAGATAAATGACTCCCTAAATTCGAGTTTTTGGACACTAGGGCTTCAATTTTTCATCAATATATACAAGTAAACATACTTAATCCATTGTACCCTCGATAAATTTCAAATTACCAGCTCCTGCAGCAATCATAGGCCCCCAGACTAGAACATTGCCTCCACCATGTTTAACAGTAGAACACAAATTTTTAGTTTGCAGCTCTTCGTTTTTCTTATTTCATACTGTAATCATCCCATCAGAACCAGAAACATTAAATTCAAACTCATCAGTGAACAGAACTGACTCTCAAAAGCACACAGGCCTATTAATATAAGCCTTTGCAAATTCTAATCTTAACATTTTGTTTTTCTTACTAATTTAGACATTTTTCTTATGTATACAATCGTTAACTCCGCTTAGCGTGAAACATTTCTAAATGGTTTGGGTACAATTTCAATTTTGTATTCATTTTTTTATCATGTTTGGCAGCTTAGGTGCACTTGTTTTGGGATTTTCATGTAGTTTTGAGAATAGCTTGTCTGAGTAATTTTCTATTTTCTTGAACGACCAAAACGCGATCAATTTTCAATTGTCTCTAGTTCTTTGTCTGCTATATACTGTACTGTTACATGTGATTTTTTGCTACTTGCCTCAAGATTATCCTTTAGATCTTAAATTAATAATTAAATCATGAGTTAGCATAGGTATTTCCATTTTAAGGCAGTTATTTTTGTACTATACAAAGTAAAATTAAATTGGAAACTGTCTTTAAAACACAAACATATGTCAGTAAAATAGGTACTTCCCAGCATATAAATAACCTTACAGAATAATGTTAAGGTTTGGAAACTCTTTTGAGTCTTATAAAATTGCGTTGTTTAACATGTTAATTTTTATATAACGTAAACATGGTTCATTCAATGATCTACTAAGCTTAGTATGTAATTATAATCAACTATAAAGTTAAATATAAACAATTAACGAAAAATTAAAGGAAATTCATAGTTACAGCTGTTTGTACGGAAACCTCTTTGATCTAGGGTATGTGTATGTACATATGTGTGCGCCTGTAAATATATATATATCGAGATAAGTACACACATATAAATCAATTACTAAATACACATCCAAAACATTATTTCAGTTATAGTATTTTTTAACAATACTATCAAAATAGTAAAAATATACAGTAATTACTAATTATTATAAATTGTTTATTCTTCAATTTTGAACCTACCTTTTCAATATCCATTTATTTCTTCCCTTCAATAGTTATTTCTGTAAACAAAATGATGTAATTACTTTTTATTTGCATTTATATATATATATATATATATATATATATATATATATATATATATATATATATACAATATAGTCAGATTCAATTTAGGCTTCTAGATGGAAGCATTAAAACAGGGCACAGAGGTTAAAAAAGTCATGTTATTTTTTATTTAGTATTTTAGTTCAACTCAATACTAAAATACAATTGAACTAAAATAGTAAATGGGAGATAACATGTTTTTTTTAAATATTTTCATGTGGAAGCCACCTAAATTGAATCATCCTACATGTATGTATATGTGTGTGTGTGTATATATATATATATATATATAAACATAAAATTATTTTTAATATTAAAACAAATGAAAAATATTTTAGGATACGTAAATAATAATTTAGTATAAGTTCTGAAAATCAATCTTCTTAACAAATAAAAAAATCCATATTCAAAAACTGATGTCACATGACTCTGTCTTATAGATTGCTTTCATAACCAGCACAAAACTTACATATTATTCAATGAATTTTACTTGATGCATACTTAAAAATAATGATATAGACAGAGATGTTTATAGTGATAAAAATAAATATTTTTTGAATAAAAACAATATATTATTAAAGTAAATTGTTAATTTCTTAAATAAATTATTCGTTAAACAAAACCACAAAAAGAGATTGTTTTTTCATGTCAAAGAATGGTTCATACTATTTTATAAATTGTAATAATTATTGAATTTGTCTTATTAATAATAAATATAATGATCTGAAACAGAATCACATTTAACTAATATCAAGAAGACATGATATATTCTACATTAGTGCTAACAAAAAAAATGTTTTTAGTAAATATTTTGATTTTCCTATATATATAATATAATTAGAACAACTTTTTCAGTTTAAATAAAAATATACATCATGTAAAGTCATGTACTTTGTAACAATTTTAGGTGGTACTCATACTTTATATTTCAATTGTTATAAATTTTTAACAAACATACTGTTCAATTATTTACAGTGATTTTAGTACCTTTTCTTTTATACATACATGTATATAAACACACAAACATACATATATACACATACAAATATATATATATATATACACATACATACATACATACACACAGTACAGTCAAGAGTTGTACTATTTTGAATCAGAAATTCATTTTTAAGGTTTTACAACATAACAGAGTACAGATATTTATTTTATAATATACCTACTAAAATTTTAAACATTACTTTTAATTGACTGTTATTAAAATATAACATCAGTGTCTTAAAGAATTCAAGAAAAATTGCAATTGGTCTCTCTTTTATTTTCTACAATTTCTTATTAACTTATAATCACAAAAAAAAATATTAATATGATGGGGCAGTGATTTATAGGGTAAAAAAGATTCACTAAAATAACATATATATATATATATACACACATATTATATACATATACACATATATATATATATATATATATATATATATATATATATATATATATATATATATATTTATGTATATATATACACATATATATATATATATATATATATACATATATATATATATATATACACACACATATACATATATATATAAATATATACACATACATATATATATAAATATATACACATATACATATATATAAATATATACACATAAATATATATATATATATATTTATTTGCCATTAGCATGAAACAAAATAATCTTGATTTTTTTGAAATACATTTTTTAACCAAAAATAGCTTTTCTAAATAAAATATATCTGATTTGAATATATAAACTATTTACCTAATACATAAAAAAGTATAACCTTATTAATATTATAGAAAATTTTATACACAAAAAATGATGATTTTTTAAAGAAACATGATTATTAATCTAAATTCATATTAATTATGAATGCTGATTTTTGGAAATGATAAAATATAAATTGTTTAATTGCAACTATAAAACATTTTGGAAAACATATAAGTGAAATACATTGTGAATATTATAGTTACATATCAAATTATTTTTTGAACTGTGGAGGAAGTTGAACATTACTAATTTCTTTAGAATGTTTAAAAGTATTAACTGATTATTTTTTCATAACTTTACAAATGAATGAAGACAACTCTTTTCAAACAAATTTCTTATTTTTAAATTCAATTTTTTGTAAAGTATAAATGTTTCATGTAGACATGATGAGCAGTCTGTGTTGAAAATAACATCAACACATGTTTCATTTTTGTTCATTAAATAGCCATTTTAAACGATTTAGATGAGTTAATTAATTTCCAATTAAAAATCTCCTGTTACTAAATACATTTCATCAGTTACTCCATCTACATTTACAATGAATAAAAATATGATTCAGGGTATATTTCTATTTTCAAAAACACACAAAGTGTGTGACCAAAATAATTTGCCAGACCATTAGAGCAAAAATGTGGTTTTACCAGCCGTCAAAAATTACAAAAGGTCCTTTTGTTTGACAATGTGTTACAAAATTATAGCTGGTATTTCTTTCTTTTTTAATATGTCAGCAACAAAATATGATGAATCTGGAAGTCTGAAAATGAAATACCAATTATTCTTGTATGTTACACTAAAATATTCAATTACTTTTACAAATAAGTCATGAAAAAGGGGAACACTTCCTCAAAAAAGAAAAGTATTTTTAGAATTGAAAACAATTGTTAAATAAAGTGAACTTAAATCACTATAATTTTTTTATGTACTTCTCTTTACCAAGTTCAAAAATATTTCTTGAAATTTCAAAACTGAGTGTCAAGAATGTGAATTATTATTTTCAATATGGTTTAGTATTAAGTATTGACTAATAGCTTTAGCCATTTTTTCTCGTTTGAAACGTAATGCCTCTCTGTAAACTTGCCGAATTATAGATTCTCTCATTTCTACATCACCTCTCAGTAGCATTAATCGATCTAATAATGGTCGGTAATCTAAAAAGAGTAATATTTGTATACAAAATAACATAAAAATTTGTTAATTTTATTGCAACTTACTTTTGCCAGGTTTTCGTACATCAGAAAACAATTTTTTTTTAATTCCTCTATTATATGCATCAAAATCTACACTTTCCTCTGGTTTAATATTTTCTTCATTTTCTGGTTGATCATTAAATAGTCTATACACATGACTAGTATCATTTTTTCCAAAAATTTGAAGTGAGTCATTTATACTATCCATAATCATTGTCCTAGAATTCATGTCTTTATTTGCAACTTTTGAATTATCTGTTTGAATTAAATTATATGAATATAATAAATCTGAATTGTCTTCAGGGAATGCTTCATCAGATGTTTGAAAAAGACTAGTTGATTCTATGTTGATTATTTGATGACTCTCTATTAAAGGTAATCCGTTTTCAACAGACTTACGTTCCTCAACTTTAATTTCAGACACAATGTCTGAATCAAAATTAAAACCATAATCATTAACTGTTTTTATTGTACTCAGAGGTAAAACTTCAGTTTTATTTGTAGCTAAAATTAAATACATTAATTAATATATATATATATATATATATATATATATATATATATATATATATATATATATATTTATATATATATATATATACTCAGAATAGTAAATATTTACATCAGTATATATGAAAGAAATGTTACTTAAATATATTTGGAATTATTCATAATGAAAAATTTAAAAATGAATTAAAAACTTTTACTGAATGAATGCAAATTATCCTGCAATTTTAATTCTATATATTCAATACCTTTATTATCAAGTTCCTCAGGTACAATAGGTAGATCTATTGATGTAATTGTTTCACTAGATACAACATGAGGTGGAGTTATACTAGATGGTTTTCGGACAATTTTATCACGTGGAATTGGCCCCGGTCGCCTCTTTTGTGGTAGTTTAGCTTCATGTGGAACACCGGAAAGTCGTTTAGTACCACGACCAGTACTTGTCCCACTCGATGCACCTACTAAATCTATATCTGCTTCATCGACCATCATTCTTTTATCGATCTTAAATGGATTTCCGAACATATGTTGGCGAACAGGTGCACTTTCTAATTCTCTAAGTGGAGCAGGCATACGTTTCAAATATTCTTGATAATTTCCCATTTGATTTATTGGTAAACTATGTGTAACATCATCATCAATTAATTTCATACGAGAGAAAGGTTGTAAGAAATTAGCTCTCATGCGAACCACTTGATCAAGAAGATTATATCTATGAATATCAAAAGGATTTCTGTAACTTTTGGTATTAATATTTGTTTTACCAGTTGGTAATCCAACTACAAAACCACCATATTCATTTAACTGTTCTCTCAATGGTAAAAACTTATTTATAAGAAGAGGATGAGTAATGAAATCTCGTTTAAGAACAGATCTCGGTGTTACACGGACACCACTAGAACTGGTTCCATTCGATGCTGATTTCATTGCAGCAGTTTGTCTTGTTAGCACATCATTACACAACCTGTCAAATTCATTCTTAGCTTGATTTTTCAACTTTTTTATATAGTTGAGAACAGAAAAACTTAATGTTGTGTCCATATTGTCAGGCATCAAAGTCTGTGCTAAAGAATTTGGAGCTCCCATTCGTGTTAGGGCTCTTCTTAATGGCTGTAAAAAAATTATGAAATAAAATTGAACAATGTATAAAATAGACATTTACATCAATACACGTTTCGACTTCAGTCATAGTTAATTTTAACATATTTATTCTCATAAAAAAATATTTGAAATTTTTATACTATCAAAACTTTTCAACTACAGAATACGTATTATTCATATTAACATTATGAATACATTGTTGTTTAACAAATATTTTATTAAAATATTAATCAAAAACTTTCAAATAACAGTATATATATATATATATATATATATATATATATATATATATATATATATATATATATATATATATATATATATATATATATATATATATATATATATATATATATATACATATATATATATATATATATATTATACATAAAGATTTACATTATAAATCAATAATGCTGGTATACTTTATGGAAATGAAAATATTTTTAAAAGAATTATTACTTGAATTTAATTTGTTGTACGGTGTTGCATTAAACAAAATTATTCTACATTTCAATCACCAGTAAATACGTGTGGACATTAGCATACATACATGCATAAATAATTTAAATTTTTTGTAACTCAGGTATTGATACTGAACGATATAACTTTGAATTCCTAGTCATATTAACCCAAAATACATTACTTACTCCAGCATAATATGATGGCATTGTCCGCATATAATTTCGAAATAGCTGATTCCACTCATTTGTTGGTTTTAATCTATGTACTTTGAATAATTCATCAAGAAGAGGAAGTAGGACAGGATAATTGTAAGGCATGACAAATAAATTAACACATGTTAAGTTTGTGCTAGCTTTTAAATAACCAAATGGATGACCAACATCAGAGTTTTTATAGCTATTTGGAACAAAAACTTGCCAACACGTAGTAGGTTGTTTGCGGGCCAAAATGTGCTGTGTTAACGGACTTGGTTCCAATTCATATTTATCAAATGGAAGGTTCTCAATTACCATTGGATCTTGATTCATACATGTAAATTTAACATTTGGATGTGCTGATCTTGGCGGCTAAAAATTTTTAAATATGACGAGCTTGAAATACTGTTATACTAAGAAAAAGTTTAACATCTTTAAATATTAACTATCTTTTGACTCTGTAAAAAAATTATCATAGTCAAATTTATTTTGATATAAATATACGTACTAATACAGATATGCTGACATCTGGCCAAAATGATTCTGGTATTGGCCAGAAACCAACAGCAAATCCTTTCTGAGCTGATCTTGGAACATATATCATTCTGCGGCATGAATGCCATGCTGTTCCTGTAACATTATTATTATAAGAAGATTGTAATTGTACATATGATTGAAGGTTTCGTATATTTCGTGTATCAGATATTTCTCCTGTATCTGAATCTGGATCTTCAATCATAACAGAGTCAGACACATCATCTAATCTTGTTTCAATTGCTACAGGATCAGGTCCTATTTTTTCAAAATTTATAACTACACCACTCTGAACTTTTTGTACCAAGCTATCTATACACTGCATCATCATACGATGTGAAGTTATACAATAGGATCGACCTAAAATGAATTAACTTCTAAGAAATATTGAAAATTTTAAAAATATATAATGGTACTAAAAATAAAAACAGAATGACTATAAATTTTCTTTTTATTTCAGATATTCACCTCCTGTCACTTCACACATTGCATCAATTGGTGAATCATCACTAGGTACTAATCCTATATCACGTTCATTAGCAGGAGTGCCAGATAAACGTAACACAAGAGCAAACAGTCGTTGATCCCAGCGAAAAGGTTCACGGGTCAACTCTGACCCTGGAATCGGTGCATGCATAGGTAAATTGAACTGTAATTTCATTCAATACATTAAAAATGATTTCAAATCTTAAATTTACATGAAATTTTTACATACATCTTCTGTGACACCAATTGGTGAAGATAATTTCCCTCCATCAGTTATTACCAATATAACAGATGGTTCCAGAAAAAATGGACACCTTCCCTGACCATAAGTATCTATACCTGTCTGCATACGATTTAAATTCAAAACATCAAAAGCATGTTTCAATGCACCACCCATTGTTGTTAAACCAAGACATTGTAAATTTTTTAATTCATTCATGAAAGTTGATAAATTTTCTTTCCATCCAGCCTATGAAAAAAATTGAAATATCATCCAATACAATTAGTACAGACTAATACAGGAATATATACAATCATTATTTACTTAAATACACAGTATCATTAACATTTTGAACTCCACAAGTTATTGAGTTATACATATGCTTGTATACAGTATTTAATTTTAATGGTTCATACAAATATATGAATTAAATAACACTACGTGAGAGTCATATAAATATTAATTAAACAATCATAATCAAAGTTAAAACATGATTTTAGTGTAAGTTTTAATTTTTAATTGCCGGTAAAAAATATTTTACTTTATTCAACAGCAATATAATAAAATAATAATTGCTGACATAGAAAATTATTGTTACTAAACTAACAAGTATAAACTTCACTACGGAACAAATTTTAAAAACAATAAATAACTAAACAAATTTACAAAAAATTAATAAATTTGTTACAATATAATATATTTACTTTTAGTTATACTGAAGAATAATTTATTATAATTTAAAATTCAGAATATTACTTTTTGATGAATAAATAAAATGTTTGAAATTTTTTTTCTTATTTTAAAAAACAGTTTATGCACGTAAATATGACAATGTTTTGATTAGTAAATTTGTGCTACACGCATTTGTATTTTGCAGAAATGAATTTGTTGTTATGGATATGCCCTCTAGTAAAGTAATGTTTTACTGACATGTGTTTGTGTACATGGTTTTCAAAATGTTAAATACATCTTTTTAATAAAGATGAAATAATAATATTGATAAAAACACTTGATTTAATACTTTGTCAGAAATACATAACAAAGATTTCATTTTATAAATTAAACTAACTTTTATATTATTTGGTGGTTCTTCAAATGTTAAAAGCATATATCTATCACCTCTGCTTTCTGGGCTACGTTGCCGTACCTTAAATAAACACATTTTATTATATTATGATAAGAACTTTTACAACTGAATTATGTACCTTAACAAATGTTTCAACTGCTCCTTTTGCAACATCTAAAATTGATGGTCGACCACCCAAATAAGCTCTTTGATACATAGATGCAGAAGTATCAACCAAAAATACTATGATAGTCATACTAAGTAATATTTACATTAGATTCGACCAAAAAAAATTTTTAAATTTTTTTCTGAACTTTTGTCACGTAACCTCATTGTTATTTCAATAATACTGTATTTAAAAAGTATTTTTTTTAATGTAGAAATAATTTCCTTGGACTAGGTATAACATTCATAATATATTTTTAACGTCATGTTTGTAAAGTTCAGTTTAATAACTTAAATTCTTTTGGTGTGAATGCTTTTTATTCACTCTGTTTAACCCTATCTCAACGCATATTATGTAGACTAAATGCCACATTTGTGACCCTAGAATTCCCTGTCATGTTTTATTACTAAATCGTAATTAAGTAGGAATAATATCAGCTCAGATACATTTTTATTTATTAAAGTAATAACATATATATCTCATAATTATATGTAAATTTTTAATTAATTTCAGTAGTAACTTTATAATATTTACACTAAAATACTGATTAATATAGACCGAAAATGATATTTAACTATTTTGGCTTTATTCATTTCTGTTTATAATTTTGTCAGCGTTAATTTTCATTTATTTATAGTCTTTAATTTCCATAATGTAGCCATCTAAATATTTTAAGTTTATCAGTAACCTCAAACGAAATACGTTATTGATCTAAATTCAGTATATTTAAATCTTTAAAAAGATAAATTTCATTGTTTATGGATTTGTATTGAATTTTAAATTACTAGTACATTATACGACAAATGCTATATTTTATATAACATCTATTACTTTAGTATCATTTTTTGATTCATATTAAAAAAAATGTACGAGAAATATTTCAAAATAATCATATTGCACGTGGTGAATTTAAAAAAAAAGAATTAGCAAAGTACTCATACACGCCTATGCGTTTCGAGCAAATCATTTTTTTTATTTTTGGAAATAAGTATTTTTATAATCATATATCAATTGTCAAAATTACTTCGTTAATTTCAAATAAACATTTTTGGGAAATATATACTGTTTATACTAGTTAGCAAATTATCTATCATGTTTAACTTGTGTATGTGTATATATATATATATACATACATATATGTATAGAATGTTCTGTAGTTATACAAAACGGTTTATAAAAGTTTGATTAATAGTTTGGTGCAAATAATAGCTCTATGACATTAATATGAGTTATTGGGAATACAATTACAGCTTTTAAAGCCAATTTTTTTTATACTTTTTGTCCATAAAATTTTAACTGTGCTATTCAGTAAAATTAATAAGTACTAATCTATTAAATATTAAAAATTATCAAGTTTGTAATTATATTTTTAATATCTTATATAATTTTGACTTAAGTAGTATTATACACATTTATTTATTTAAAATGTTTGCCACATATATTGTGTGCATGTTAAGGAAAGGAAAAATGTATTGGTAATGTGTGGAAGGACAAGTACCAGATCATTCAAAGTAGATGTGCTTTATTCATCAGTGAAATCAACCAAGATTGAAGTAGATTCATATTTATATATTTTGTAAAAACTCACTGTAATGTATTTTGTAATTAATAAAAAACACTAATATTAATAATACAAATCTTTATTTCATTACTTAATCTATATTGTATTGATTAAGCTAGTATTTCTTACCATTGATATAAATTACTTTAATTATTAACATTACCATTTGTATTCTTTTCAGCTAACCTTATCATATTTCTTAATTTTTCTAGTAATGCTGCCTGATTTAATAATTTTGAATTAGTTAAATTTGAACGTAATATTAAAAAACCATCTTTTGTTATTATTTTATGTTGCTGAAAAGTTAATTTAATAATTAAATTCATTTTATAACTAAAAACATATTTTTATTATATAGTAAACAAATATAAAAAGTAATATGTACTTTTTTAAGTAAATTCTCTTTTGTAAGTGAATTCAGCCAGTCAGCAGACTTAACATTAAATGATAAAGACACAAATGTAGGATCTTGATTCATTATATGATCATTTAAATTCATTCCACTATATTCAAATTGAATTTTATCCATAGGAATAACCCCAGAAAATTTATTTTTTGTGTCATGGTTGATCTACAACAAATTATAAATGTAATTACATAAAAAAAATTAGTACGTTATAAATATACGCTTAGAATATTCCAGATTTTTTAACATAACCTAAAATATTTTCATGTACCTCGTCAATTGTTTCTAATTTCTCAGAACAATTAGGATACATTTTTCTCAATGACAATGAGCTTTCATAACTCATTGTACGTGTCAGACTTAATTTCATAAATTTGTGTACGCCAGTTTTAATCATTTTTACTATGACGACAACTTAAACGTACGAAATCTGCTCCATTCAAACGTCTTCGACCATAGACGTTGAAGTTTATGAGAATTGTATGATAGATATTCATCCATGCCATAGATCATGATTTAAATTGTAACTAAGATAAATTAAATATCGATCTTATTTAAATTAAAAAAGTATAATTATAAATAAGAACACTTATTTTTTGATACACGTACATTAACATAATTGCTATTTTTTATGCTTTAAACTTTTTACATATTACAGAAGATTCTGCAAAATACTCTTAAAACCTTTAATTACATTTCAGAAATATTCATAACATACACACATTATGCACGCGTATATTTGCGTTTATATTTATAACAAGAAATTTATTTATTATTAATTTGATGTCTGTTTAGAATTATTACAATAATAATAAATTTCATTAATGACGTAAAATACACTATAATTAAAATTACTTATGACTATACGAAATGATATAAATTAACAATAATAACATAAAAATATAGGTACGATTTAATTATTGTCAGGTTTTACAAGAATAACACATGAACGTATAAAAAGAAGAAAGAAAATTTATACAGACTCCTTACATGTAAAAATTAATATTTCTTGTCCAACAGTTATTTCTTTTTCTCCATAAAAGGTTTCGTAAATACAGAAGATACGAAATTACAAAAATAAAAAAGTACAAATACAAAAAAGTTCATAAACGGGATTTCTGACTCTTCAAAAAACAATAAAGAATTATTCATTTTTCGAATGAAATTGTTTTTTTTTTTATTTAACCATACTTCAAATAGGTTTTATTTTACTTAAGATAAATGTACATTGAAAAATACCGCTTATTAAATAAATCTACAGTAAAAATCCAAATTTTTTTCTAATATACAAGCTATTTTAAAAATTGAATATGTGATCCTATTTTCCCTTAATGGTCATGGGTGCGAAGAAAACCTTCAAACATTTACCACAAATTTATTAAATACTCCGTATATTTTTAACGTAACTTCATGTATATATAAGCTTCATGTATAAACTTTTTGTCTGTATATATATATATATATATATATATATATATATATATATATATATATATATATATATATATGAAATGTTAGTCATAAAAAATTAAAAATTTCTAAACGTAGAGATTAAATATTAAATAATTAGTAATCAATAATAAAACTGAAAAGTTATTTTAAGAATAAAGAAAAATATCAAGTTTAAAAAGAATTACAATCCTTATAATGAAATAGTAATTAAAAAAAACATTAATATTCACATGGAAATAAATGTATTTAGTGTAACAAAAACATTAATAAAAAAATAATAGTAGTATATATTTGTACATTATACAAATTTATATTTGGCAGAATGATTATTTGCAACGAATAATAACTAAATGAATATTTAAGAAATTGAGTTATAGATATGAAATATTTTTTTATTTTTGGATGTATTATATTTTTCCCTTACACATTCATATAAAAAATATATACATACATAAGTATATATATATATATATATATATATATATATATATATATATATATATATATATATATATATATATATATATACATATGTACATGCATATATGCATTCATACATACATATATATATATATATATATATATATATATATATATATATATATTTACGTGTGTATATATGCACGGCTACATACCTGTTGTCATACGGCTGTTGAGTGTAAATTCGTTAATTCAATAATAGATTAGGCTCTGTAAAAGACAGATCCGCATTAATAAATTTGGAATAATTTACATTGTGATAAAATGAAAGATTTATAACTTTAGTATAGAAATCTGAGATACTTTCAATACAAGTGTCGAAAAACAAAACAAATAAATTGTTAAAACTGTTGCTTCAAAATACTCGTTAGGAAATATTGAAAATATGCACATATTAAGTGCGATGTCATTCAAATTGATTTTATTTAATTTTATGCGATAATAATCATTTAGTTGTTTTTTTTTTAAGATATGCGTACAAAAATAGTAAATACTAAGTGAATAAGAAATATTAAGTTGAACATTGATACACATTTTGAAAAAAATAAGATTTAAAGAATATAAATAATTAACAGGAATTAAAAAAGTTTAAAAGTCATAGAAAGCAAAAGTTTATCTTGTTAAAATAAATAAATATAATCAATTATGTCACTATTTAAAAATATTTATATATGTTTTAAACTATTTTATTAGATGTATTGTACTTAAACTTAATTAAGCATTTTATAACTATTAAATATAAAGTGCATTAGTTGCATTTAAATTAATAAATTTATTAAATTTGTGCGAACGTCTCTGTTTATAATATATTAGCAGTGTTGATCTAAATGTAATACAAAAAAAAAATTATTTAGATATATATTAAAGAGAACTAACAAATTTGTAGCAGTAATGTAGTAGTTATGAATATATATATATATATATATATATATATATATATATATATATATATATATATATATATATTAAAACTAATGCACAGTTGAACTTGTGAATATAATAACTGTAAGTAAGTTTCACTGTAAGTTTCATTTTTAATGAAACAGTGTAGATGCACAATACATTTCTGTAAATTTGTGCAAATTTATTTCAAAGATACTTTTCAAATATTATAAATAATATAAGTAATTCATTTTATATATTCAAGTGATATAATAGTTTGTTTTGTTAATTGGCCCATTATTATCAAACTAAATAGATTTTCAAATTAAATATGCACAAAAATGTACCTAGTTTTATTAAAAAAAAAAATAATTTAAAGAAAATCTATTTAGGTTTGTTTTGTTTTCATATAAATTAAACATTTACGTAAAGGTAAAATAAAAAAAGATACGTGTACAAATAAAAATATAATGGAAAGTATTTTTTAATTTTAGTTTTTGTACCATTAAATATAATATATATATATATATATATATATATATATATATATATATACATATCTTTTTAGAGGATATGTTTTTGATACAATATATGAAATATTATGTTGATTAAAACAAATCTCAGGTGCGAAATTAAACTACTGAGTGTAATAGCATTTAAACTGTGTAGGGGAAGAAATCAAATTAAAGGTATTTTAGAATACTGTGATACTTCAAAATATCAAGTGTGCAAACTACAACAATTGTACTGTATTTGGAAAATCAGTAATTGCACCAATAAATAAAATACAGCAATTATATATCGAACACATTTCTATTTCTGAAAGTTCCAATTTTTTTATATAAGAAGTTTTTTTCAAATAGATATAAATAAATTGAAAAAATGTTTTAGATTAATTTTCCTATATCATGTAAATAAATATTAAATTGACTCAAATAAATAAGTATAATAAACATTAATTAAATAATTTATGTTAATTCAGGTCCTGTATAAAGCAGTACCCACTCCACTTTTAGACAGCATGTTCTTTGCTGGACAGACTCCAAGCTACCTCACTCTATATACCTTAAAAAGTATGAACAGATTATACTGTGAAGGTATGGTTCATAAGAAAGTAAACTTGTAGACAATAGTTTTTCCTTAAACGCTCTTTAAAATATAGTCAAAAAATACCATTTAAAATAATAGATTAGTGACGAGTGTATAAATTTCTGTGATAAGTTTTAAGTCGAAAAAAACATTGTGATAAAACAGGTGTGTGTATATGTGTGAGTGTGTGAGTATATATTCGTGCGTGTGTGAATAAATGAAAAGAATGGGTTGCATGTGAAATGTTATCACCACTTTTACCTGGTTGGATTAGTGAATCTTATAATGACAAAACAATATAAATGTTGGGTACGTATTTGGCACTATTCTAATTGTGTTATTTTGTTTATTTTTATAAGACACAGTTATTTCAAATATCTGAGATCATGAATAATTCGTCGTTATAAGATCAGGAATAAATTATTCTTGATTTTTCACAATATAATACATTTTAGATGCGTCAAGTATTTATAAATATAGTACATTATTATTTATAAAATAAATAAAAATAATAATGCACTTGGGTTTCTTAATTGTTTATTATTCATGTAATTTATATACTGAAATAACAGGCTGAGATAATAAAAATCTATAAATATATGTATAATATTACATTTTCGTAAATTATCAACTATTAAAATTTATAACAATATCAAAATGCAATTTTTAATAAATTCCTTTTTTACATTTTAAGTTTTTTTTAATATTAGAATTTAAATTAATTATACTCATAAAATTACAAAACATTTTTTTATTAAGTTGATAATAATTAAAGTTCACATAAAATATTTTAAAATGTAAGCTAATCGATTTTTAAATCAGGTGGTTATATTTCCACTACATATTTCTATATATATTTTTTTCTGCTACCACAATTAAACATTATTTGCATTACCAAAAATTCAAATATGGTTTTATTGAATTTATGAGAGTTAATAATAATTATTTTTAACAATCATTAAATACCAAGAATTTTTTTAAAAATCATTTTTTTGGTGATTATACCTCCATAAATTGTAGTCATGATAAGCTATTATTGAGAGCCTTTTATCTATGTATTATTGCAGTAGTTGCGCCAAATGCTCGGAACAATCAGTATCAAACTCATACTACACATGTACAGACATTGTAATCGGTTGAAGTCTCAAAAACATGATGACGAAATATTACAAAAAATACAAGTGTAAATTTTCACTGACGTAATCGTCAATAAAGAACCAATATACATATATTCATGGTCGAAAGTTCGAGTGTCCATTTTTT
>CM068324.1:5720851-5968351 GCA_034766995.1 Acanthacorydalis orientalis
ACTGAACAGGATGCGCTAAACTTACAAAACAATGTTGTGACAACGCTTAATTAGGTAACACTGTGAAGAGGGTTGCATTTTTTACTTTACTGTTTCAGACGGCTGTTGTACATATGAAGTTCATTAGAGGCGCAAAAAAAGAAGACAGATCACATACAAAATTCATGAATACAAGTATATATTTCTGAGACATCATGTCAGCCGTCATGTTCGATATAGCGCCATCAAACAAAGCACATTCAGACAGTTACGGTTAGTATTATTTAAAATAACGTATAATTGATATTTGTTAAAAATAGTGAATAATTGATTGTTGGATAATAACTCAGTTAACTTGTGATTAAGATTTTGAAAATAAGTTCATTAACATATAAGAGAAAATATCTAAATTATTTGAAAAACAGTTATTTTTAAATTACGTATGTAAATGAATTGAAGGAAAAATAGTGATTGTTACTGAATAAGTATTATCAGAAATCAATTCAAAATAAGCCCTAGAAAATTTTAGCAAAATTTATAATTGTTTTGTACTAATCTTACGTTTATAAAAAGTATCTTGAGAAGTTAAGAATTTCTTGAAACTACAAATAAGCATGTAATAACACATATTTCAAATTATATATATATATATATATATATATATATATATATATATATAAGGCTAAAATAATACATATAATATTCCTGTTTAATGTACTAAATTATTTTCGTTGTATTCGAAATTCATATTTTGGAAATTTGGCCATTCTAATTTGCCCTTTTTAATATAATGTTCTTGTTCCATCGGACTATGTATTATGTTTCTCGTATATGCACAAATACCCTTAATAATAATTAAAAACGATTTGAAATTGTAGCTTAATTTATAATCCAAAATTCAATATGTAGTTTTATTTAAACGAACTCATCAATGGATGAATAATTTAAACAAATTGTATTATTAATGTACAAGGATAATTAAATTGCAATTTTTGCACAACAATTATTAACACAACTAATTAGTTATTTTAATTCTATATTTGTAAATAATTTCCAGTTTTCTCGTTGTAATAAAGAAATTCACTTTTTAAGAAAATAAGAGATCTTTGCACTTGAAGTGATTCGACGAATTTTATTTAATTGTAAATGTATTAAAATTAGATGATATTGTCGCCCTCTAAAAAATATGATACATCAAACAGCCCTTAAAATCATTCCGTTAAGAAAAACTAGACTAGTCGATTTATTAATTGCTTAATCATTTCTTAAAATTTTCTGTATTTCTTAATATATCAATTAATTGAATATTACGTATCTTTTTATAAATTAAATTACAGAAAGTCATATGTCAGATTTACGTCAGTCCCGATCTAGCCATTATACATCATGTTCTTGTTGCCCTTATGGATACCATATCGATTTGGACTTTGTCCGTTACTGCAAATCTTTGGAACAAGACAGATTACAAAGAACAGGCCCTTCGGGAATATCAAAAAGACGCGAACGTCGTCGACAACGACAGTCAATGGAAGTTCTTTTAGGTCTCCAACCTAACGTCGATGACGATGAAACATTTATAAAATATTCTTTAGGATGTACGCCAACACAGGTATTGTTTACATTTATTTGAAAACGTATTGTTTTATACTATAGTGTCTCTTTAGTTATATAAATATTATTTGTTTATCATTCGTTTTTTTATTTTTTTATTATTTTTTACAGATAAGAGAAGAGGAGGTATTAAATGCGGGAACATCTTCACGACGTAGCTCCTCCGCGGGAGTAACTGCCTCTCGTATAGTGGAGGATGCTTTACAAGATGTTGTTTCTGATTTCGAAAGAACATTAGCAACGCAAGCTGAATCGGATTATCACAAATCATATCCAAATAGTAAGTGTTTGAAAAGAATTTTTTTTTCAATTATAAATTCCATAATATATGAATGAAATACAAGCTTGTGTATCATACATCTTATTTAAATTTCATAATAAAATATCAGAGAATAGCTATAAGGAAATAATAAATTGTTGCATTGATACAGTTATTGAATTAAAGTTAATTTTAAGTGTGAGAGTTTATAATAAAAGCAGCATGTTTCTATATTCAGTAATAATATTAAAATTTAGAACTATGATATAAAATATTAGTAATTTCTGAAAATATTCTATGCTTATTATTATGAACGACAGAAAAGTATTAATCACTTTATTAAAAAAAAACTATACTTTATATTAAAACGTACAAAAACGTTTATAGAATATTTATTCCTGAATTCTATAACTGGTCGACAAAAAAACATGATAGCATCAAATGAAGAATATATTTTTGTTGAGCAACGAACGTATAGAGTTAACCGTAGATAAATGTTGATAATAAAAAGTTATTCGAGTCAACATGTTTTCATTATTATAATCATTATTATTCTATTAGTGTTACTGCTACAGTAACATCGTAAAAGAGGGTGTTCTGATATACATATATATATATATATATATATATATATATATATATATATATATATATATATATATATATATATATATAATGATTACATTTCTGTGTTTATCTGTTTGTTATTATACGGTATAGTAAGTTCTTTATGTCGTTATAATGTTTCAAAATAATCACAATTTGCATCATATGATATCATGATTATTATATGCAATAAAAACCCATTTGTGAACTACATTAAACACATAATATTTTTGTCTTAAATTAAATGCAATTTAATAAAATATAATAATTGTAAATTAACACGAAACGTGACTTTTTAATGGGTGTATTTTTAAAAATTGGTTTTTAAATATTAATTCTACATATATTTTAAATACTTTTTTTTTGTATAAACATTGA
The DNA here is from genome assembly GCA_034766995.1 of Acanthacorydalis orientalis. Lineage (NCBI taxonomy): Eukaryota > Metazoa > Arthropoda > Insecta > Megaloptera > Corydalidae > Acanthacorydalis > Acanthacorydalis orientalis. The sequence continues at coordinate 5,723,685 of CM068324.1, forward strand.
ATTTCAGTACGTATACAAAAGGAATCTAAACTATTTTTTCTGTTATTAAACAGAAATACAAATATATTTCCAATTAATACATAAAGTTTAAAATATTTTATTTGTTCACACAAAGAAGCATTTTAATCTAGAGAACATTTGTATTCATAGAACTTCTGTATATAAATTTACTAGAAATCAACAAAGGGACAAAAAAATCTTAATAAAATTATATATATATATATATATATATATATATATGGTACATAAACGATTGATTAAATATCATGTTTGAATAAAAGAAATTTCACAATTTAAAAAGAGAAATCCATATTGGAATTCTGAAACAATTTTATTTTTATTCAGTTAGTCTAGTAATTCAAAATCTTGCTGAGACAAACATTCCCTTTTTAAGATAAACATTTTATACCGAAAAAACTAGAAAAACTAGATCAGTTGATTTGTTAGTTTCTTAAACAATTTTTAGAATTGTCTGCATTTTTAATATATTAATTAATATGTTACGCTTTTTTTTAATTAAATTACAGAATTACATGTCAGATTTACGTCAGTCCCGTTCTATTAGACATGATATTCTTGTTGAGCTTATGTATACCATACCTAAATAAAATTATATATATATATATATATATATATATATATATATATATATATATATATATATGGTTCATAAATGATTTATTAAGTATCAAATATAAATATATTTACCGAATATTAAAAAATGAGTAATGTAAGACACGATTGGACATACAATATTAAAGCGCATTATGAAAAAACTTATACTTTTTTAATGAAAAGCAGTTTAGCTCATGCGTGAAGATATAATTTGATTTCAAACTGTTTTCGTTATCAATTACACATAAAATCACAAAAACATATTTTTGTATATATAGATAACGTTAATAATTTAGAATGAACAGTTTCCACTTCTTCAGTTTCGAGCCTATCATCCGGTTCCGGTTCAGGCGAAACCGAGAGTACATTACGTAAACATGTAACTACATTGCCATATAATACGGTTCATAACGAAAATCGTATTCTGACTGTCTCAGATTATGGTGACAATATATCTAGTGATAGCTCTGCTAATTCTGGTCTTAGCACAAACGCTCTTCAGAATATTAGAGAACAAATGGCTTTAAGTTTGGACCGAATGCGAGATTTAGAAGAGCAAGTGAAATCGATGAATGATTTACAGGTTTGTTTTTTTTTAATACATACATAGATACATACACATACATATATATATATATATATATATATATATATATATATATATATATATATGTATATATATATATGTATATATATATATATATGTTTGTACGTATGTATATATGTATGCATTATTTAATTCGCGCAATAAAATAAGTTTTATTCGATAGATACAATTATTACTACTTAAAGAAGAAAATCAGAAACTAGAGCAACAATTATCGAAGTATGAAAATAAATCATATTTCAGTCATCAGAACTGGTCAAATACTTTACCTTCACAGAGATCTCGGGCTCTATCTTTCTCAGATCACGAAAAACGTTCAACAAAAAATGCATCTGTAATGTGTACTGTTATAACACGTGATATAGGTGTAGGTCATACTAGTTCAAAACAAAGTCGTACATGTTTAAGTCCAGCCACCGAATTTCGAATAAACCAAGAGTATAAAAATGATTTAAAACTGAATGAAACGAATCGAATATTGACAAAATCAGTATCTACAGAAACAATATTAAAAATGGATGAAATAGAACGAAATAATGAAAAATCGAATCATATTTATAACGGAAATGATTTCAGTACGGATTGTTTTTCGGAAACTATAATTATTCACAATTCTAAAAATAGAAAAACGAACTGTTCTACTCAAACAAATCTACAATTATCAGATATGTTACTTTTTGTTAAACCAATGTCTAAATCACATATATCAGTAGGTCTACAAACTTTAGATCAAAAGTGGTCGAAAATTTCGATTGGAACCCAATTAAATTCAGTAGACTTAATACCAATAATTTCAAAACGAGATGTAGCTGTTCAAATTCTGGAACCTAATAAAATCAACGTCGGAGTAAACGCAAAGCCAAACGTACGAGATGTTTCACTTGATATTAATTCAGAAATTATTGATAATATAAATTCGTGTAAAAAGTGTAAAATTATTAAACGAAATATAGGTGTTGGAACTGAAATAGGTTCAAATAATCAATTAGTTTCTTTAAGTGCTTTAATGGGACCTAGAAGTAAATCATTCAATATGGGATCCGAAACGTTAGATTTAGGCAAAAGAACACGAACAACTGGTGTTCAGTCCATAACAATTTCTGGAATAAATAAAGCTATACAAATTTCTCCACAAACCAGTACAAAATGTATACAATATGAAGTCGTTTCCAACTTTTTCGTTAATAAAGGCATTCAAATTAATAAATATCCAACAGATACTAAATATACTGATACGTACGATTTAAATGCAATGAAGAAAATGTCTGAAAAAAGCTGCAATACACCTATTAAATATTATAAAGATACTGGTGTAGATGTATATGTACAATGTTTAGAATGCAAAAAACGAGCCGAAGAAGCGAAGATTACTAAAAAAGAAAATGCTAATTATGTATGTGAGAAATGTCAATTAAATGAAATTAGAACAGTTAAAGAAAGAACCATTGAAGATAACTCTAAACATACAATCGATATTGAAGCAAATAATGAGAAAAAAGATATAGTTTTATCTACAAGCTGTCCAGGAACACCGACTCCGTCTAGAATTCCTCGTCCATCGACTTTGTCGACGACTACAACTGAACACAAGAAATTTAAAAGACAACAAACATATACAAAAATATCTCCTGGTGAATCTCCACAAAAGTAAGTTTTATTTTTAATCATTTGTACTATCTCCACGATACTCGCCAGAAGTACTACAGTTTATATTTAGACATGCAATTTTGAATTGAAAACTATTATAAAAAGATTATATAACGTATTTTGCACACAAATAATTCGCAAAACGTTCGTTATTGTTTTTGTAAATAAACAACTTTATTTATTTTGATATTTTCTAAATAGCTTATGTTAACATTTGTCGCACTTAGTAGTCTTGGATTTTGTCTTTACAAATACTGTGTATTAATAAAACCAGTTTATTATTAAATACAGGAAAAAATGAATTTATGTATGCTCTCAAACACGTACAATAATACACATTCATGTACATGTTCGCATACATCTACAAAATATAGATATAAATAACAAACAAACTTATTGTTATAAATTGTTAAATAATGCTTGTGTATATTAATCAGATTTCCTATTTATGTGTAAATTTTTTTACATATTTAAACAGTCAATTAAAGATATATATATATATATATATATATATATATATATATATATATATATATATATATATATATATATATATATATATAATTGAAAGTACAGTGATTGCAAATAAAAATTCATAAATGGAACATATATTTCATTTTTCTAACATACAGCAATTTTGAACCCATGTATACACAATGTATTATATACTACTATTGAGTGTACTCAGCTGATCACTTTGTTTTTGTTTTGGCTTCAAATGTCAATTCTTTGCAAATGTATTCATACGCTAATATATAAAACTTATTTGCATGAGTTATTTATAATTTTGTTATTAATGTAATTTTTCACGAATGCCAAATACATCGACCAAAAGTGATTTACCCAATAATAATAAAAATGCACAATCGTCCTTACCATATATGTATCAAGATATTTTATCAACCAGGTACTATTTATATATATATATATATATATATATATATATATATATATATATATATATATATATATATATATATATATATATATATAATAATCAAGAAAAATAAAAAATCTAAAAAATCTTGTGTATTTTTGATAAGCTAAAATAATTGTGTAATTATAATTTCTAATAAGTTTGTTTAATTAATTATGTATTTATATATTTGTATTTGAAATCCATTATTTAATATTAAATTAATGAAAAAATATTAAGTTTAAATAAGTAAATTGTTAGTACAAGGTGTTATTTTTAGTAGAAAATTAATATTTTATTATTCTTACTTTGTTTTTAAAAATGATCATTTAGATTATCTGCACTTGAACATGTGACAGCAACCATATCCAACTCTTCAATTGATTGTGTGACTGGAACACATAGTACAATAGAATCTGTAGTGTCTAATGTGGTTCGACCAGTTACTGACAAATCTGAGACATCATCCAAAGTGCTACAACTTAGTCATAGTAATCATGTTTTGGAGAATGATGAACATACAAAAAGTAACAGGTCAATTGGAAATATCAGTACCGATATTCCAGAAAATGCATTATTTTTACCAGTTTCTGATAAACCAAGACAAAAGTAAGATTTTTAAATGAATTATTTGCTTAGATGTAAAACTCACTTATGTCATAAAATGAATTACAGAGTTCAACCAAGTAAAGAAATGCGAGCTGCAATGAAAGTTGTAAATGATGCTTTACAAAAGTCAAATAATAATGTTGCAAATCATTTAAAAAGTGCCAATAATATTATACAGCAAGAATGGTTTAAGGTAAAATCAGAATTTTAATATATTATAGCAATTATTTTATTTAATGAAATTATTAAGTCATTTTTATTTCATACTTAAAATTTCTATAAATGTAATATTAAATCATTGCCAAAATCTGATTATCATATAATATGTTTTTAAATAATTAAACAGACAATTTATTTATCATTTTAGATATCTAGTACTGCAAATGCTAATCCTCTAGATGTCGAAGATTATTTAGATGCTTTTGAAGAAGTATCAAATGTTTTACTACAATATATTGTAAATATGACAGACAACAGTGTAAGTTCAATAATAATATGACTGCTAATTTAAATCAATTATTTTTGTACTTTTAATATATATTTTGGATTTCAATTAGACGATAAAAAAAATTTTTAAACTGAAAAGAAAACAGAATATTATTAAGTATGTTGCTGCATATTGAAATATTAGAATACCTTTGTATATTAATAAGTGAATGAGATTTTTCAAATTTAGTCAAACATTTTGTTGTAATTGGCAATAAACTTATATATGAAATAAAAATGAATTGTTATTTATAGGGTAATACAGCAATGCATTATGCTGTGTCACATGGAAATTTTGATGTTGTGTCAATTTTATTGGATTCTAAAGTCTGTAATATAAATAGGCCAAATTTAGCAGGCTATACAAGTGTTATGTTAGTATCTTTGGCTGAAGTAAGATCCTCAACACATGCAAATGTTGTAAGGAAACTCTTTCAGCTGGCTGATGTAAACATTCGAGCCAAACAGGTTAGATTATTATTTGAATTATAACATTTATAATAAAAAAATAAATTTGTCATTTGTATATTTACAGCATGGTCAGACAGCACTAATGTTGGCTGTGTCTCACGGAAGACAAGATATGGCTGCATTGTTACTTGAGGCTGGTGCTGATGTTAATATTCAAGATGAAGATGGTTCTACAGCTTTAATGTGTGCAGCTGAACATGGTCATGCAGATATTGTTCGCTTATTTTTAAGTCAACATGACTGTGATTCTACAATAACAGATGTGGTATGTAAAAATGATGTACAAGTATTTAATAAAAGTAAATAATTTGAAAATGATTTTTAGGATGGCAGTACTGCATTAAAAATAGCATTAGAGGCAGGTCACAGAGATATTGGTGTTTTGTTGTATGCACATGAGCGTATGTCTCGAGGTGCCTCACCTTATGCATCCTTACGTCGAAGTAGAAGTGGACGTAGTAAAGCATCTTCTCCTGCTCCTCCTCCACCTCCCATTATATAAAATAATTGAAGACATTATGAACCATGCATGAATCAGTGCATCTAACAAAATTATATTCAAATTTATTAAATTATACTCAGTATGTTTACATATAATTTTAACTAATTAAGAAAAAGTTATTGCTCAGTAAGAGTGACAAAAAAAGAACTGTTAGTTAATTAATATTTTTTTTAATTTATTATGAATGTATTAATGACAAATAATAGATGCTTTTATTATCTTTACATGCAGTGAGCACAACTTTGTTATTGTAAATCAGATGTATATTTTTATATAATTTTATTTCAATGCATAAATTTACTTCACTCTTGCAGTAACTGAAAAAAATATTTACAGATGTTGAACAATCAGTAGAATTTAAAAATAATTTTAATTGAATGTTATTGGCAATTGTATTGAATTAACAATGTTTTAGTAACTGCCCTTTGCTGGGACCAACCATATTTTCTCAAATATTATAATAAAAAAAAAACTTGTTAAGTCACAATAAGTAATTTAATATTGCTTTAAAATATTTGATTATTCATATTCAAAATTATTTGTTTTTAAACAATTAACTTACTATTTAATACAATTAATAGGCAATATTAAATATTTTAATTTTATATAATTAACAAAAAATGTAATTTTCTATTTTTTTATTATTTTTAATGACTAATAATTCCATTAGAATGTAAACATTTGATTGCAATAAAGATAACAATTACAAAAAATACATACATTAATAAAAACATAGTTTCTATATTATTGATGATATTGTTATTGAATTACACATTAAGAATAATCAAGAAGTTTTCAAAACTAAAGACTTGTATTATTTTAAATAATATTAATTACTAACATTTCCTCTGCCATAAAGATGATACTGATAAATTTTAATTTTCAATAGGTATTTTATAAAGATCAATTTATTTATGTGGTAAAAGGTGTTAATTGTGACTGACTTAACTGATGTATATAAAAATTACTTATCTAACATGTTATTTCCATGTACTTGGTTGTGTAGTTTAAAATAAATCTCCAAAAATAAATTTGTTTTTATTCTTTGTTTCAATTCAATGTTATGAATGTTGAATATTTTCTCACTAGTGATTATTGAATCACTAATATAAGTGTTCATAATAATCATTGAATTTTATATATGCCAAACAGGTGTACATAATATTAGTCATTCTTCTATGTACAACTGAGTTGTCAATTCTTGGTTTAGTCGAACATTCTACTTAACTGGAAAATAGAAGTCAATTTTCAATACTTGGTCACTTACAACAAATTTATTATTTGTAAATGTGTATGCATGCAATAAAATGATTTCTTTTTGGTTTTTTGTAAATACCTGTTTACATTTATTATGTATTCAAAACAAACTTATGTGTTAGGATAGAAAGGCTAATATTTTAAATGAATAAATATTAAAATCAAATAATGACCTATTTATTTAACCTTTGTTACAAACTCACGATAATTTAAATCTTAATCGAGAGAAGGAATTACATTCACGAATATTGATATCCTCATTTGTATTTTAAATGATTACCTTGTAATGAGTACTGATATAGTCATTTGTGATACAATATATATATATATATATATATGTATATATATATATATATATATATAACCTTAAAAAAAATCACTAGAACTGTAGAAAAGGGCATTTTTTACTTTATTAAGTAATAATGCCAATAAAAAAAATACCAATATGTTATCAAATATTTTCAACAAATATTACTATACACACACATACAAAATAAAACATTAAGAAAAGATATTAACAAATTAGTCTTATAGTTATTTTAAATATGCATACAAAAATAATTTTTGAATTACTATTTTATATTTTGAGAATATCGAATTAAACACTTAATACTACTGTAATATATTACAAGCAATACAAACTAAAACAGGATTGAGGATATTGCAAATAATGTTGCAATCTTTTAGATAAAGAATTATAATCTGAAAAGAAGAAAAATCTTAACTAAACATTGTTTTTACAAATATTTAAATTAGAATTAAAAAATATGTATATATCATGTTTTATTTATATATTGTGTCCTATCTACAGATTTTCACAGCCCAAGAGAATCAGTCTCTAGATAAACGCGCAATTTAAAAAATTAATTATCACCTTTACGTGATCGAAACGATTAAGAACGTTTATCCTGAAATTGTTCTCTAAAGGTAATACGATACAATTTATCAAAACTAAACATCACCCGTTTTTTTTATATACTCCATCTGATCGATAAATTATCTTCGCTGAAACCAGCTCAACGTTGTTTTTGACATAAATAGAAATTGTTAAAAATATTCAGTTAAGTTTCTCATCAATTCTTCCTTGAATTCCTGTTCATAGGGCCAAATAACCAATTTTCAACAAATATGAAGGTGTGATTATATATGTAAACACACAAATACATTCACTTACTGCACATACGCACGCAAACATTTTTGGAATCAAGGAAGCATATTTGGTTTTAAGTCATTTTTGCAATAGAAAAAAATGTGTAATAAAAATATTACTTCGTAATAATAAAATAATATAGTTCTCAGTACCTTTTCCTTGAAATGTATGTAATTAAAGACTTGCTTTTTAACATTTACAATAAGATGACCAAAAATAGTTTTTTTTTATGGAAAATGTTTGATTACTATTCTTTCAAGTCTTTTAATTTTTTATTTGGAAATTTTTATAACTCAAATCAAAAATAGTATTCGAATATTCATTATTGATTGGATGACATTTTGATTATTTAATGAAAAAATTAATAATTATAATGTTTTATACTTGTGATCCCGTTGGTATGTTGTATAGGAGGTCTTCTTCCTGTAGGATCAGAGCTGTAACTCTATTCTCTGTGACCAATTTTGACATGTGTGCTATCGTCAGATGAATTTTGAAGGCTAAATTTATTTCAGGTTACACTCTATTTATATTAATGGGATGTGGTTTAAATTATAGCTTTCAAGTATAAAATAATGCTATAATTTAAACCACATCCCTTCATATTAATATAAATACAGTACAACTCAAAATAAATTAGTCTTTAAAATCCACCTGAATATGGCACACATTCTGAACCGGTCACAGAGAATACAGTTTGATTCCATACAAAGAACACCTCCAAGACAAGAAATTAATAACTGCTTTTTTCCTTTTATGAACAACATTTATATAACAGAACTCAGATTATTGACTTACTAACTTTTTGAAAGAAATTTTCATTTGCAATATTGTACTGATACTAACCATAAAAAAAAACCCATCAAAATACATAGCTTTTCAACCCATTGTTAGACCATAAGAAATAAAAGCTCGTTTTATAAAATATGTATCCTGTAGTAAAATGAATTTGATTTAAACAAAAAATCAAATAATTCACTTTTTGAAAAACGAAATACACATTGTATGTTTTAAAAATGAAATCTCTTGGTTCTATTTTAAATATATTTTTGGATAATTTTTGTAATTATAAATTAATATTTTTTAGAAATGTTAAAGTATGCAAATGAAAAAATGTCATAGAATGAAGACATCAAAATTGTAGTAACATGTAAATTATGATGTTTGCATGCATATGTATATACACACAAACATTTTGGGTGCTAATAGTCTAAGATATTGACACACCGTAACCTTCCTCTTAAATATATATGTATAAAAATTAAAAAAATAATTAACTGTAGCAAATGTGAACTTAAAGACTTCAAAGATTTAAGGAACAAAAATTGGAATTAAATCATTTGATTTGTCAGAGTTGTTCTTTACTCAACAGTAGCTGAACACTTACTTTAAATTTAAATAAGAATATTGTTTTAAATTAAGTTTGAATACATTTGTTTTTAAAAATGAGTAAAATCTTAAGAACAGTGTAATACAATATTTACTTTTATTTTTTTTTACAAAAAAACATTCAATATATGCAATGAGTATCAATATTTACAAAATACTGTACATAGAGATCAGTTTCTTTTCATAAAATAATTTTTAATTGTATTTCAAGAATAAATTTTACTTTGTATTAGTTTTAAAATCAGACATGATTTATTAAGAAAACAAAATAAAATGCTGTGCTCATCTGATTACATTAAATTGATACACACTTTTTATATTATTATTTTAAATAAAATTATAAGAAATTTTATATTATGTTATTTAATTATTACTTTCTATTAAAACTGGCACATCCAAAAAATTACATGTAAAAACATAGATAAGTATGTTTAAACTTATATTTATGCATGTACGCATTAAGAGTATAAAGAAACAAAAAAAAAAAAAAGTATGAGGTAGTATTTATCTTACATGCCTAAAAAACAATTACATAGTTTCATTAGCATTGACTAATATGAATATATAAAATTTGAAATTCAAGATGTCATGTTTTTACTAAAAAAAAAAAAAAAAACTAATGAACAATGTAATATAAGTTAAAATATATTTTAGTTATTTTTTTTAGAACAATGGGTTGGAAAGATTTACATCAAAATTAATACTCTGAATAACTGAAGAACTTCAACTTCAAACTTTAAAACTGTAGACGTGACATATATAGAATTAGAAGTCATCCATTACAGTATTGCACTACTTGACTCAATGAAATATTCTCCTTTTGTCTTTTGATAGTTTTAGATAACACTAATAACATAAGACAATTTAAATGTAGATTGAAAAAATATTTTCAGAAGCGTTGCGGTACGATCAAAATAAAGACCCCTTCTCCCTTTCACAAAAAAAAGAAAAGACAAAAAAAAAACGAAACAAAACACAAGTTTGAGTCATAAATTAACTGTACACATAATTGTTTCCTATCTATATGTATAATAAATAAATACCTTCAAGCAGATCGGAATTTAAAGTTCATATATTGTTTGGATACATTTACAACGTATTGTAATTAAAGTTGACATAAGTTTCTATACTTAAATATCATCTGAAGCTCAATCAGATAGACTGCAATAGATAACTAAATATTAATAGAAACTTATTTAAATATAAATAAATAGTAAAGATTAAAAAAAAAGAAAGAAAAAAAACATATCCGGAGATATTTTAACAATGACACAAAAGCAAAGATCTTGCCTTAAAATACCTAAACCACTGTTACAATCCTCAAATCCCTTCAAATATTGTAAATACATTACTGAATCATTCACTGTTTACGAACAGTATTCACAGCACATCTTAAATTCACAAACTGTCACAGGAATATATCAACTGATTGTGAAGCACTTTACAGAACTAAAATTTTTGGGAAAAAATCAAAGTAGCCTTCTTTGACAACCTAAAAACAGTAAGCCGTACGATATAAATTTACATATCAGTAATATTATCTCCGGATTTGAAGTTTTAAACTGATTCTGTCACATTATTTAAATGTCCTAAATAGACAATCGACTCATTTAATCGCTCACTATTTTTAAGAAAACGCTTAGGTACGCAAATGTCGGCAGATTTATGAAAAATTTAGTTTATGGGATCGATTAATAATTTACACTTACAATGTTTTCACACATTTACACAATATACTACTGTGGCAGGGATCTTCTATCATAATCCTTCCGATAATCACGTTCTGAACGCCAGTCTGTTGGTCCTGTGAATCGGTCGCGAGGATACACACCACTGTCTGGTGAGTAATTCATACTCACATAATGTCCTGAATACCCACCACTTTGGTGGAATCTAAATAATAAAATTGATTTATCATAATAGATTAACAAAATTTAACATATAAAAAAGTACATAAAACATTTTACATACCTTCGTTTATCACCTAACCTCTGTTGACTTCCACCTTCGCGATCTCGATGATAACCACTGGTAGGAAGCCTTTGATATGAATCAAATCTATCTCTTTTATGCTCACCTCTAAATCTACAAAACAAAATTAAATACACTTAACTTTCAACAATTTCTTAGCAATGAATAATTTAAAATTCATTTACTAATCTAGCAACATTTTAACAATGAAAATAGTTTCATTAATAAATTTAAAAACTATGTTAAATTAGTGAACAGAAGACTACCAGTTCTATACATTAACTACAAGGATAAATTTTAAAACATCTATACTATATTAAAGCTTACCGATCACGTTGTGGAGGACCATTGATCGTCCATCTATCAGTAGGATGACCACTATACATTCCACGGATGTCTCCTGAAGGCATATCATGTCTACCATAATTGGGTCCTGGTGGAAGACTTCGTTGTGGAGTTATACCAGTTACTGTAGTATTAGAAGTATTACAGCCCCATGATCTATCTGATGAACTCATATCAACATCACGCAATCTAAAACAATTTTTTTAAACATTATAATGGCAATTAACGTATAAAAAAATTTAACATACCGATCAGATTTATCAGAATGGTGAATTCTTTTGTCTTTAGACTCATCAGAGTCTTCATATCTACGTTTTGTACCATGTGATGTTTCTTGATAATCAGAATTTTTATGTTGGTTGTTAGTCCCACTAGTTTGAGTCTAAAAATTAATAAAATTATATACAAAATAAATGTAAATTATGATCACATCTAATATGTATCACTTACTGATTCTTTTTCTTTTTTCTTCAAATTTTTTTCTTTTTCTTTAGCTTTCTCCTTTTCTTTTTGTGGAGATTCTTTAAGTTCTTTCCCTAACGCTCTCTTTGCTGCATGTTTGTAAATTTTATATAACTTTTTGGCATCACAAACTGTGAATTTAGAAACAAAATACCATAAATTGCTGAAAATAAAAATTAGAATTATAGAATATATCAAAAGCTTATCTTATTTATAATGACAAACCTTCTCCATTCTTTTATTTTTTCTGGATCTGTATAATCAACTAAACATTTGTTAATCTGGTTACCAATTTGTAAAAGGCATTGCCTAGTATGATTAACTTGTTCAGATTCCGATAATGTCTCATCTGGATTGTCTAAGGCTTTTAATGACTTCTTAACAGGCCTCATTAATTCTTTGCACTATATAAAATTAAGTACTTAAATAAATTGTAATAACGGGAAAAATAAAATATTTACTAAATATATATTTTATTATTACTTGATTAAATATAGATGGATCTAAATCTCCTAAAACACCTAATGCTCTTGGTTCATTGTTTGCAGTAAAATGCATAGGACCAGCAACAGCTTTATTTTTAGATTTTTCTTTTTCTTTATCTTTTTTAGATTTTTTTTTGTCCTTCTTTTCATTTTTTTGTTCTTGTTGAAGCAAGTCTTCTTTCTCATCTTCAGATTTTACTTTAGACTATAAAGAAATAAAAATAAATTGATATCTTTTTACTGTAATATGTACAAAGTCAATTTTTTTGTTACCTTCTCAGATTTATGTTGAGTTTTTAAAGGTTTTTTAATTGCAGTATTGGACGGAGTATGATCATCAGCTGAACTTGGTTCTTCTGGCTCGTGTACTTCTTTAGGGGTTTTACTTTCTCGTACCTTACGCTGTTTTCTTGGTTTAGCCTTTTAAATTATAATAAGTAATTCATATATATACATACATACACACACACACACATATATATATATATATATATACACAAACAATATAACATACCACCCCCTGTTTCATATCAAGTTGTTTTCTTAAAATTCTTAATAAGTATTCTGCACGAGATTGTAGATGTTTTGCCTGTGGTTTTTTATCTTCATTTGCAAGTATTTTATCACTGATTCCAAGAGAAGGATCCATTTTGATGGCTTCCCAAGATCCCATACCATATTGATAAATACCAAGAAGCAATTTTGAATCATCTGCCGCTTCCCATTCAACATCAAAGTGAGCTGGTTTGGTCCTAAATTTAATTATTACATATATTAGTTATCTAGTTCAATTTAAAGAATAGTTATCTATTTATATGAACGAATAATAGCACATTTAATATTAAAACATACCTAGCTTCAAATACCCATTTAGATCTTTCAACAGGATCTGCAGGTAATAATTCATCTAATGGTTCCAATTCTTTCTCTGCTTGCATCATTGTTTTTGCATTTACAGAAACACCACCTAATTTAAAAGAGGGACCCCATGTACGTTTTCTCTTTGTGCCTGAAAAAAAAAAATATAAATATAAATTGGTAATTGGTGTTTAAATGTTATGCCAGCATTTAAATAACATTTATCAATAACGCATCAAAATTACAGAATGATTTATAAATTACCAGTTTTATCAATTGTTTCCGACACACTTTTTTCTGTAGTATTATTAGCATCTTCAGTTTCAGTTGAAGTCATGAATGCACGACAACGATCTCTTAACATTTCACCCAATCGCCGAAGTTCAGCTAATGGTTTTTCTTGTAGTTCAGCATCACAAGCAACAGCTTCTAAGCGTTTAAGTGGTGCACTGAACTTCTTGTAACTTTTTATAAATTTTCTCACCTTAAACATTATTTCAATTACAGTTTAATTTCAAATTAAATGTACAAATACACCAAAGAAATTAAGAAAAGCATTAACTTTTAAAAATTTTGATACTTTGTTGTTACTGTAATTATTTTTTTACAATAAAAAATCAGAAATATATTTTTACCTCAGCATCAGTAAAACCTTTAATACGTTCACGAACCGGAGGTCGTCCTCTTCTTTTAGGCCTTTCTTCATCAGTACCTCCATCACCTTCTGTTGAAGATGTTTCTTCCGCAGTATGCTGGGCACGTTTTCTTTTACGATTACCACGCTCATCATCTCCTTTAATAAAATAATAAATGAGCAAAACACTTTTCTACATTTTAAAACAGTCATATAAATATTAAATAATTTTTATTTACATTAATACTAAGTTTCACACCAAGAGTAAAGAACAATTAAAAAAAATGTCCAGACAAAAGTCTATAAACAATGAAACAAAGTTTACACTCAAAAATTTTAGTTTAGAAAAAAATACTAAATTATGTTAACCTAAAAATTAATATTATTCACACACAAATCAATAGAAATAAAAATCAATCGCAATTAAAGACTAACTCTCAAAACTTAAAATGAATAAAAACTGACAATGATAGCATAACACTATAATTTTAAACTAAAATAAATGTGTTCACAGATATAAGAAATCATGATAAATTACCATCACTATCTGTTTGATTTATCTGTTGTAATGTTTTCCTAGACCGCGGTGGTAAGTAAAGATCCTCCATTTCTTTTGATTTTTCTTCTTCTTCTACTTTTTTACGGATGGTTTCTGGTATTATGTCATCCTATTTAAATGAAATGAAAACCACAAAACACATAAATAAACAAATATAGCTACTAATAAATAGTAATTATACATTAAAAACTAGCTGAAATATGCCAATTTTGATTTAAGTACGTTTGTATTCTTCTGATAATAAAAAAAAAAATAAAGATAACTTAATATCTTGCCTTTTCAAATTTACTACAAATTCTCTCAACCATTTTGACTTTGTGTTGGATGGAAAAAATCATTAAGAGTAAACTAAATAGATTACTATTTCATAAATAAGTTCAATTGTTGTCATAAGTTCAATGTTATTATAGAAGTTAGATTATACATTATTTACACTTAAAATGATAATTTTAATCAATTTCTAAAAATATATAATAGTTATTATGTATTTAATACAAAATACTTTTATTTATAACAATTTTGTACCTAAATTCTGAATTAATTAGATAAATTTGAACAAATATTAAATAATATACATATCTATACTAATAAAAATATTGACTTTAAATACCCAGTCTTTGCTTTCATCTTCATTGCCATCTATTTCAGGTTCAGTGTCTTTCTCTTCATCAAAAGCAGCAAAACTTGCCACTTTAAAAGCACTTAACAACTCATCACCAGCCATAGCAGGTCCTTCGTCACGTGTTTCTGCCCTTTGAAGAATTTCATCAATATCACACTACAAATATATGCATAAATTCATATAAAAGTATATTATTTACATATAAAATTCATAGATCTTAAATAATTTTTAAATTTAAAATTGTACCGTTGGCTCTTCGTCTTTATCTTCTTCATCCTTAAATAATTCTTCAGCACCAAATTTTAAAATAGCTGTTAACTCTTCTTTATTAAAGGGTGTGTTTGTAGATGCTCCTTTCTTATCTAAAACAGTACGTCCTGTGGTATCCATTCTTTGGATAACAAGATGATCCAAAACCATTTTTTGTTTAGCTCGTTCTACAATTTCTTCTTCTACACTTCGAGCCGTAACTAATCGATATATATTGACCTAATATAAAATAAATTTATTTTTATTATTTTAAAAATAGCAATAATACACAACAATCTTTTTAATTACCTGATTTTTCTGTCCGATTCGATGAGCTCTTGCCTGTGCTTGCAGATCGTTTTGAGGATTCCAGTCAGAATCAAATATAATCACAGTATCAGCTGTTGCCAGATTAATTCCTAATCCTCCAGCACGAGTTGATAAAAGGAAACAAAAATCCTGTAAGCAAACATTTTTATTGATAAATGACCTTGATTTCAAAAATATTCACACAATTTAAATTTTGTGACTCACTTGGGATCCATCAGCATTAAAATGATCTAAAGCTTGACGTCGCAATTCTCCTTTAATACTTCCATCTAAACGTTGAAAAGGAAAATGACGAATCTGTAAATATTCACTTAAAATGTCCAACATACGGACCATTTGTGAAAAAATCAAAACTCGATGACCGGTTTCTCGAAGACGCACTAATAATTTATCAAGAAGAACAAGTTTTCCTGATCCTCGGAGCAATTGCTAAAAGTAAGTTAATAAATATATAAACACAAGCAGATACAAAATAACATTCATTTTTATTTACTTGAATATGGTCTTCTTGATTCATCTGTGCTTCATACTCTGTTGGTTTTGTTAATAAAGCATGATTACAGCACTTTTTTAATTCTATAACTATATTTAAAAATGTACTCGTAGATCCTTTTACACCTTTACGTAATGCATTGTAATTTTTTGTAAGAATCCACTTGTAATATTTTTTTTGTATTGATGTCATTTCTACACGTAAAATTTGTTCAACCTGCAAATATTATAAATTGATAAAGCTATAAAAATACAAAACACAAAATACTTTAAATTATTTACATAAAAAACAAAAATTCTAGAAAAATAAATTGTAACATAACAACTTAATTCATACATAAAACAAGGAAAACATAACTAACAAAAACATTTACCTTTGCCGGTAAAGATTTCTCAACATCTTTTTTAACTCTTCTTAAAATAAAAGGTTCAAGTTGCCGATGTAAATTTGCATACCCCTTAATAGTAGCATCCTCATGCTCCTTTTCAAACTTATCCCAATCATCAAATCTATTAAAATACATTTATTGAATTACTTATTATTTTTAACTCAAGAGCTAATAGTAATTTATCATACTAGAAATAGCTACACATATAAATAATGTAAGTAACATTTTATCAACACAATTTCATAATTATAAATATGCACAAATATATTATATTTTATTTTACGCTACTCAAAAAAACTTACTTTGATGGCATAATAAAATGTAATAGAGCCCAAAGTTCTTTTAAACTGTTTTGTAAAGGAGTTCCTGTAATCAATAAACGATGATTTGTATCAAATTCAAACAAAGCTTTATACAGTAAAGAATCATCATTTTTAAGCCGATGTGCTTCATCCACCATAAGTACAGCCCAGCTCAGACTACCAAGAAATGCTTTATCTTTAAGTAATATTTCATATGTCGTCAGTATAGCATTAAATTTCAAGCGTTTTGAACTATTGTAACACCATTCAAATTGTCTAATCTGTAAAATGTTTATTATTTTAAACATTTCAAATTTCAATGTATAATATACCATATGTATATAAAATTTTTGTTTTTAAGTTACTCACAATATGTCTTGAATTTACATCGCCTAGATAAGTAACAATATTCATTTCTGGGGCCCACAAGGCAAATTCTCTTTGCCATGATGTCATTGTTGACAAAGGAACCACACATAAAAATGGTCCATATAAATTATGAACATGAAATAAATAATACAAGAAACAGATTGTCTGTAAAAGAAAGAGTTATTTAAAAACTAATAATGAAACAAAATAATTATATTATCTATCCCATATAAAAATAAAATTATTTTTTAATATTAATATCAATTCTTGTTAACAATGAATTTATAATTGAGATTTACATACTTGAATAGTTTTGCCTAATCCCATTTCATCAGCAAGTATTACAGAATTTTCCTTGCACCATGAGTGAACTAACCAATTAAGGCCATCCATTTGATAATCTCTTAAAGTCAAAACCTGGAATAAAAATTCGACAATTTTAATATTTTGCAAATTCACAAGGCCAACATCAATCTTAAAACATAATCTGACACCACAAAATAATAGCTTTAAAGCTAAAAATAAGTATTGCTAAATATTTTTAATTGAAAGTACCTTATCACCTCCCATGTACTCTGGTTGTGATTTAATTTCATGAAATTTTGGCCTATACTTTAAAACTCTTGTATGACGAGATGGTGTTCGCTTTGATTCTTCTCTTTCTCTGTATTCTTTTATTTGTCTAGGCCATTTTCGTTCAATTAATGATGAATCCTCCCAAGTGGCTTCTGAATATGGCAAACTTTCCCATTTTACATAATAATCAATGCCCATACCTTCAGGTTTTTCATAATGAGCTATTATAAAAGAAAATGTTTTTATTTTAGTTTCAATATTTTATAATAAAAGAAAAAGTACAATAAAATTTATATATTGAACATAAATACCATAATACATACCAATTATACGGTCAACAATATTATATGTTTTAATTAGTTCCTGCCTTAACTCTTGCTGGCATTCATAATAATCTAAATCCTCTGGAGTTGCATATCGTCTCCATGCAGATAAATCTGCTTCTTTTTTGGCAAAGTTTTCGAGTTTTTTTAAACCTTTAACCTTCATATATAATATATTAGAAAAAATAAAAAAGCTAACATTTTTTTTATGCAAATTACGAAGTTTAATGCATTTATGATTACTACACACACATACACAAACATTACACACACACATACATATATATATATATATATATACACTAAATGCCATTCATTTAAAATTCATAAATACAATGGAAAAAAAATTACTTTTTGATCTTTTAATGATTGTTCAGATTCCCATGTATTATGTATGTTTGCCCAATCTTTCCACTTTATCAGGTACTGTATTTCGGTTTCTTCTTCAGGTAAATTCTCAACACCTTCATTTGGATCACCATTTTCCTCCACAGCATATAATGTAGTTATATTACCTGTAGCTACATTAAAAAAGAAAATCTTTTTACTGATTATTCATTTTAGTTAATCCAATTTTTTAACTTTAGTTGTACGATATATTGAATGTCCTCACCTTTTTTTTTACCTCTCCGTTCTGCTAACACAAATTCTATTTTCTCACATTTTTCAGTTTCGGCGGGTGTTTCTTCAACAGTAGCAGGATCAACTTCAACAAGATCTTCGCTAGCTGTAGCTTCATCATCACTAGCTTCTTTATAACTAACAGCGGCAGTTGTTCTTCTAGAAGCTTGACGACTAGAAATCAAGAATATATTTTTGTGAACATAAATACAATACACAATTAATATACATAAATGTATACATGTACACATACAAAATTAATAATATATAAAATACTAACTTCCGCCTGTCATCATCACTTTCTAGACTTGATTCATCAGAGCTATAGGAATTGTTTCGTTTGGTTGTACGGTTATTTCGTCGAGATTTTGATCTTTTCACATTTGAGCCAACTCTTTTACTAGGCGGGGGTCTTTCTCGACCAGTAGCACCTTCTGTATCTGAACCAGAACTATCCCCAGAATTCCATACATTCCTAAATGAATTTGTTAATCAATTTTTTTAAACAATATAACTATCATGTTCAAGTACATTATTTACAAATTAAGAAATAAATAAATATTAATTTCTGAACAATGATTTATTTCTAAATATAAATAACTAACAAAAATTATTGAAAAAAAATGGATGACCAACCCTTTCGCTTGTTTTCTGAGGTTATTTGATTTTCTTTTTTGCTCACTTTCTTCGACTGTCTTAAGCCGCTCTGGTTCTTTTCTTGATCTCCCTGAACGCCGGATACCATACAAATCTGGGTTATCTTCCCAACTCTAAATTATAAATATATAATATATATATATATATATACATATATACATATATATATATATATAATTATATATATAAACAATCTAACTTAAAACACAATACCAAACATTTTCTGTGAATCAACTACAATTTTGCATCTAAAGTATACATTCATCTTTTCATAAACAGAAAAAATGTTATTTAAAATACATTTGTGTGTACTTATGTTTGTATATACATGTATATCAATAAAATTTGAAATACATAATTTAAAACAATGTTTTTTTAATTATTTGCTAAATTTCACAAATATTGAATAAGTTTTTAGGTATATTACTTGAAATACTATAAAAATGAATAATTTATTTGTATGTAAATGTACAAAACCAAACAACAAAAATTATAACAGTAAATGCAGTCAAGTCAACTTACATAAATTTTTATTTTGTTCCATAGTTAATGTTCATAATACAAATTATTTAAAATTTTATTTATTACTTTCTAATTTTGTATTCCATTAATATATACTTGTCAATTTCCATTAATCTACTTTCAAATATGAATTGATTTTACATTTTATTACCTGCTATGGAAGACCTTTTTGAAGGGGATCTAATATAAATTTATAACTCTTAGAACACTCGCACATCATTTGGAAAATATTTTATAAATGATTTATTTTTAAAGAACTACAATCATTATTATTTAACATATAGGAAAAAAAGATTGAGGACTATAACATCTATTAGTACAAAAAAAATTCTAATAGCATTGTAATATGAAATTACTTAAAGTTAACATAATACAATAAAAAATAAATGAATATTAATGAAAATGAAGTAGAACATATAATACAATTTTAATAGCAAATTATTCTTCAATAAAATTATTTATAGTTTCATAAAATGTATGTCGATATATTACACACATATACATACACACGTGTACGCAGATACACTCACCCCTTCGCCAGTAAGCGTGCATGAGTCGTATACCTGCATACATTTTATGAAACTATTAAGATTACAAATTTATAGATTAATACGGCACACGCCCACCGGCCCACGACAGATGGGGGCAGAGCCTAAAAATTATATAAATCTCAAATATTTTTAATATGTATTTTGAAATAAAAGTAAATATCAATTATTAAGTATATCGCATTTATCGGTATTTATAACGCGTAAGTATAAGTTTGAATATCATTAATGTAATTTTAAAGTACGTTTCATATTTACTTTTAATTGTATTAAGGTAATATCACTTTCAAGAAAAACCAAGTATATATACAAACATATACATATAAATTTTTTTATAGAAATACCTCTTGTTTCGTAGACGACGAACTATTATGTTCTGTATTTTTATTCGGACTGCTTGGCACAGAATTTTCAGTTTCTGAAGGAACAGGACTACCTTTGTTCGAATGTACTGATGAACTAGAGCCGGAACTTGATCCGGAGTCACTGATAATAAAACCATAAACTTAATCATCCACTTAACACATAATAAATCAATTCTATACCTATCTGAACCAGAATTATCCGATGAAGATCCACTTTTGCTGTCATCAGATACTGCATCCGATCCAGATTTGTCAGACTCCGAATCAGACAGATTGCTCGTCTGAAAATTAATTATAAAATCATTCTTGGATTAATTGCGATTAAATTAAATGTCAACTAGTCAAATAATCACTTCCTAATATTTTTTTTAATTAAAAAAACTGAAAAAATTAACAATTCAATAATACACTTCAAATTAAATAATTGATGGCAAATATTTTTGTGTTTCTGCAGTGAAGAATGTTTATTTTAAATTATTGTAACTGACAAATAGGTTAGGATCAGACCCTGACTTTTGAAAAAAATAAAATATATATCTAAGGAAAATTCTAGGCCTTAATTAAAACAATCGAAAACATTTATAGGAAAAAAAAAGTTTTATTTTCCACAAAAATTCTGTATACATTCACTCTTTATTCATCAATGAAATATGTAAAATTAACATATGTTTCAGTGTACATTAAAAAATTAAGACACTATTTGAATTCAGATAAAATATTTTAATGCTATTAATCTCATTTAGAGATGAGGTCTCGCCACTATATGCAAAAGCACAAAACAATGTGTTAACGCGTAGCCACAACATCAAGACACCTGTCGGTCGGCGCTGCTCAAAATACTAGCCGGTAGCTTTTCTGCATGACAATCGATGGCTTAGTCATCTCCTCGTTGATCGGGCTCTGTTCCAGGAAGATTTTAGAGCAATATTAGATATACAATAATTCACAAACCACACTACACGTTTCATGTAAAACAGACTCGTATAAAGTCCTCTCAAATGACAAGCACCTCTCAAATATCACTTCAAAAAAAGATATGTCTTGAAAGCATTTGTTTTATAAACACGTCACAAGAAAGAAACTGGAGAATATACATAATCAACACATCTTCGCCTCCATTTAGTGCTACCACTGAATTAAAAAAAAACCTACAAAAATGCCATAAATCATCAAAAAAGAGTAAATTTATTTGTAAACATACAAGAAGCTATTTTACATCAAAAAGTGGTTAAATTAACATTATTTTGTATACTGAAGTTACAAAAACTCTCATAACACATTATGACACACATAAAATCAGTCCAAAACCTCATCTTCAAAGACAAATTGCTAAAAAGGGTCCATCTCTGAAATTGAAATTTTTTGCCTTGGGATGACCTTGAGACTTATAGGAACATTTTTACAACAAAATATTCGTGGAACACGCTTCGCATTGTTGAGAAAAAAAGTTTTTTGAAAAATAAACAATAATAAATGCATACTAAATATCAACTTTACATCGATTCCTCCTTGGAAAAATTATTTAATTATTGCGAAATATTAAAATCAACAAACAGAGTAATAAAGATAGTTATTATTTCTATTAATAACACGTTTAAACAATTAACAATTAAAAAAATAATCTCACCTCGGGCATCTTTGTATATTACGATGGAGGTCGAACTATGTCCGCGTGGCGTAATTATCTTACGTAAACGCCAGTTATTGATTTTGAAAATAAAATATTTCAAGTATTCTACTTCGAACGTTCATTTTCATTGTTCTGAATTTTAAATTTTATCTCCCGCACTATGTTAAAACTTCGAAATAAAATGGCGACGCCATTTTATACGCGATGGTGATTATTGTAGTTTATTTTAAATTGTTGAAGATAACAGTAATAAAAACTTGAAAGAAATTTATTGTTTTGATAACCGTTGCACTAAAACACAAAAAAATATCGTGTTTATAGGTTACCGAACGCTCAGTTGACAACTGCCAACATCTAATTATTGTTGGAGTACCGTATCGCGAAACAATTTGTCGGCCATCTTCTTTTATCTTTTAAAGAATGATGCAGTACGTAGTGCGGTATATAGCTTTGTCGAAAGAACTTGGAAGTCGTCATTTCCTGATGCGTCGCCGCATTCAAACCGGATAAGCGTTTATGTGTTCTATTTTCTATATATATGAATTTATTTACACCTGTATTTAAATAACATATTAATTACAATATGCTTGATTATTAGTATCACACACAAGTAAAAGAGTAATCTCTTCACGTCGAATTTTATATTTTTATTTAAAATAAATCAAATGAAAATGTAAAGCTTAATAAAATCTATATTACAAGCGCATAACAATAATTTATAATATTTAAATCCACAAGTATTTTTAATTTTTAATAATACTTATCCAAAAAGGATACACTTTCTTCGTAAATGTCTTTTAATCGTAATATAAATATATATATTATATATATATATATATATATATATATATATATATATATATATATATATATATATATATATATAAAGAAGATATAGGCTAATGAAGAACATGAATATGTATTTACATATGGACATTATTTTTAAGAAAAAAATACCAATTTATAGTAAATTACAATATATATTTACTTAAAGTTCTTTTGTGATTAAATTTATTTTCATATAAGCATTAACTACTTTGTAAGGTATATCATACAATTCAACACAATTAATGTTAATAGAGAGTATCCAATCTACAATAGAGACACATGGAGACATTTCTTAAAAAGTATAATGTACTTGATAGAAATAAATGTTCTCATTATGAAATAATATACATTTAACATCCGAGTTATATAGATTATTACTCTAAAAACTGATCTCACATTGAAATCGTTTTTTTTTTGTATTAAAATCAAAAAATTAACTATTATATTAATAGATATATGTTTATGAATAAATATTTATTATTTACAAGAATTTTGACTTATATTTAATAAATACACTTTTATAAGTACACAATTATTTATTAAATAAATCATGTTTCATTTTTGTATTTTTTTTAAATTTAATAATTTGACGTTAATATAATAATCAAAATTAAACTTGAAACTCTGACGTCATTACTATATATACATATAATACTTCTAGTTGTTTCCATGGTACACCGTTATTTTTAAAAATACATACCTTTGTTAATTTTACATCTAGATTTAGTTAGAAAATATGTTTTGGGCGAGAAATATGAAACGAAAACAAGACTTTTTATATAAAATAAGTAATAGTTCAACCATAAATTGAAATTTATAACATAATTAATAGATGACTTTTCTTCTGCAGAAACTACTAAGGCAGTTCCCAAACAATTTGTATTAAAAATATAACCATTTGTATGAATTTGGATATAAATAACAACCAAATTTTTATATTTGTTTATTTATTAAAATAATTTACAATGTTACTTTTAAGAAAATTCAACTTCACAAAATATAAATTTACTGTATAAAATTACGTTTTTTCATATATTTTAGTACTTATTTTAAGATAAATAAGAATTCATAAACTTATTTTAATATAATGGTAAATAAATACACCTAACCAAACATGAAATTGCAATTAAAAGCATGGAATATATAAATTAATGTATGTGGGTATATTTAACATATGCTCTGCTAACACTTTATTACCATCAAATGGCTATAAAATGGTTTCAAATATATTTAATTAAGTTATACAACTTTATAAATATTTCTCAAATAATACATTATACATACTTGAATACTGATCTTTTTAACAATCAAAATTTTCAAAATTGACTCATTTTTGTAAAAAAATGTTACAGTAATAAAGTAACTTTAGAACATTAATATATTTATAAAAACAACTTATTTAAGAACAATATTTTTTTATGAGTATATAAATAATATGTACACAAATGGGATATTTTATTTTAGAAGAATGATTTTTTTATTAATGATAATTTGATTAAAAACAAATTTATAACAAAAATGTAACTACAGATCAGTACTAAATAATAATTCCGAAATATAAAATTATAATGTTGTGTTGATTACTACAGATAGAACTTAAATAATAATATTGTAACACTAGAATAACAAAATTAATTTATTTTTATAGAAGCCCCAATGTTTGACAGGTATTATTTACATTTACAAAGATTAATCATTAATTAGTATTATAATTACAAATGTAATCAATAAAGTATATAGTTACAGTATAAATAAATTTCATTTTTAAGACAATATTTGAACATATTAAGTAATATCTTAGTATATAAACTGGATAGCTAAACAGTAATAGATTTTGAATATAAATTTTAATTAATATGTTATAAAAATATATTTATACATTTGATGAAATGTATAAGTATAAATACTTTATATAAAAATATTATTTCTTTTACATATTAAATATTCTCTTTTACAATTTGCAATAAAAAAAATTATTGTATATACTGTAATTTTAAGTGTTGTGTTGTAAATAACATATTAAATAGCAGGTGTTTTTGGATCACTACGTTGGTGGAACAATGTTGTTTCTTTATAAACAAACCATAAACCAGATGTCCATAAAAAGAAATTTAAGAATCCAAATATCTGTAAATAAATTAAAGAATAATATATGTTGTATTCTCTTAAACTTTAACATATTCCTCATCCAAAATATTTAGATCATTAAAATATAAGATCTGTTCAAATAAAATAGACATGAAAATGAACTGTAATAAATATCCATGAATAGAATTTGAAGTATATATACAATTTTTCCATATGTTAATGTAAATATTACACACCACACACACACATAGGCAACAAACAATTATGATAATAATTTAAAAAGCTTACAATTGATACATTGAGTGAAGTATAACTTATTGAATTTACAGTACAATTAAAAAGATTAGATAAATTTGTATGGTCTGTAGAATTTTTTATTCCAATCACTCCATTGATCCATGCTGCACTTGCTAATAACCACAAAATAGCTATTATTACAGTTACTCCAAAATCCTAATAAATAAAATAAACGATTAATATATTTATACACTATTTTTGTTTTATTGTACAAATGTATATGTTCTGAATACACTTACAATTAAAGGTACTCTTTCATTGTTTTTATAGACATCTTCTAAAAATGTATATACAACCAAAATAAGTATACATAACATAAGTGATATTACACCTATTGCTACAAAAAATCTTGCATCTGATGCATAATCTTCCACTACCTACAACCAAAGTTGAGAATATCAACAAATTTACAGGATAAAACAGTAACACTTACCGATTTACTTGCTTCTGCCGTTATATTTATATAAAATGGATACTCAATTACAGATGCATATTCTTTTTTTGTACAATTTATAATTAATTTTTTACTATACCCTGTTGTTGTTGCAAAGGCAAAAATTGAAAAAATCTACAAATAAAAATCTTTAATTTAACACTTGAATATTATGTGTTTTAGAGAAAATGCAATGTTTGGAGATTAATATTCTAAATATATACAATCCATAACTTTTATACAGAAGTTATACACAAGAACACACACGCACTTACAAACTGTAAACATCGCATTACTCCTCTTGGTTCTTTAAAAACGGCTAATTCCAACATTGTCTGAAAAAAAATAAAGTGTGGTTATATTAAATATATTCAAAAATTCAATTCAATCATAAATTTGAACAAAATTAAATTCTTGATATAGGTTTAATTAAATGTTTCACAAATAATAATGATAATAATACCGAATTTATTACAGAAAATTAATGAAAAACTTCTTGATTAACCACTCCTACACAACAACTTAACTGTCAAGATTATGTTGATTCAACACCATTATTCCTTAACAGCACTTACTATTTAATAATTGATGATAGATTACTACTAATAACTGATATATAATTTAACAAAATTACATAATCATTATAATTATACAATAAATATGATTATACACATTTATATTTCAGTATATAGGTAGATAATAATAAATACATTTAGAAACATATAAATGTTTTATTGTTTAATTTAAACAAGTACTGAGTGTATTCTAACAATGTACATAATCGTTAATAATTTAGTGATTACATGATCAATGATTATTACTTACATATTCATTAGACACACATATTTACATACAATTTCATGTAACAAATAAATAACTTTCAATATATACATAAGAGTATAAATTTTTTGTGCAATCTAATTATATTATATATATACAACGATAAATATATATAAAATTTGTATATACAAAATGCATAATTTCAACAATTATTATGCATATAAAATAAAAATGTGCTTTTATGCAGTTCTAGTCATTAGATTGATAACTTATATAAAATGCTAATATAAAGTAAATTATATTTAAAATACCTGATTATAATTTGTGTTATTAAAAACACTATTGAAATCAGTAAATAAATCCAACTGTAGTATTAATAAAACTTAGTAATTACTGTTGTACCATAAACAAGAATTGAAATAGTCAGTTATTATTATATCACTTGTGGTTTCTAATTTGTTAGGTCTAATGAATTTGCAAATTACTTATGGCATTATTTTTCAGAATAACACATTTGACATTTACTTATAGCTACTTTTATTAATGTAGCCAAATAATTGAAACGAAATAGTAATTTAATAAATAACATGAAATACCTTTAAACACTGCACTTCTGTTATAAGTAGTATTCAGTCGATATTATTTTAATTTTCATGCAACAAATATATTTGTTTGGAAAATACAAAATTGAGTAAACAAAAAATATATCATCATCGGTGATTAAAACTGTTGTGTATAAATAAAAATTTATTTTCATTATAACACTAAATATATAGTTACGATAAAAATAAAAAAATAATAAACACAAATATTCTTTGTATTAAATATGAACATTGATTAAAAGATAAAACAATTCTAAGCAGTTTTTAAATGTTCTTTCAACTTAAATATAACTAACTCCATACAAGTTACTGCATCTTCTGCACTATCATGTCCAGAAACTAAAAAAGATAAAAATGTATTACAATAAAGAAAATTTGATAAATACCATCAATACTATGATATAGATAAATAACATAATAAAATACCTCAATATCTCTGGACAATTTTGATATCAATAATTAATTATAATTATATTCTGTATGCCACAAAAATTGAGTTAATTATGTTGAATTATAATACAACAGTGATAATTACATTAACTTCATATAATTTTTAATGTATATATCACATTATACCAGATATACATACATACACAAAGAGAATTTAATTATATATATATATATTTATTTCGAGGTTTTCAAGAATATTTAAATTTATACCTATATTACTCTATTTTTATTATTTCCATTGCATTATTTATATCATTAATGTTATATCCAGTTTCTAAAATATATTTAGCGAATATTAATGGTTAGTTATTGAAGTTTTAGAGCGCTTTGAAGCGATACAGAGCCCGTTTTATTATATTTAATAATGTTAATATGTTATTGACACTTATCTCTCAATTTTCTGCTAGCCTATCTGATATACTCTTTGGTACATGTATTACATTTCAATTTATACATTCAGTTTAGATTGTATATATTAGTGTTTTCTATTTGGAGATCAAGATGGTTTTAAATGTTACTTTCATGACATTTTTTAAAGTTTTGCTGGTTTATATATATATACATATACACATGTAAATAATGTAGTTTATCCATTGTATACTTCCATTGTTTGTGATTTGTTAATTTGATTTTATTAGATATTCCTTTTTATTTATATCTATTAAAATTTTAATTATATGTAGATTGAGTCTGTTATTTATTACTATATTTTTAATTGTATTAATTTCCTTTTTGGTTTGTTTAATTTATTAGTAATATTATTTTTTGATTGATTATACTCTTAAAAAATGATTATATGACTTGTAGGGTAATTTCATGAGTTGTTAATTATTATGCTGGTATAATTAATTTTCCAATTATTTTTTATTTGTTTTATCTTTTACTATTATCAATACCTTGTATTATTATTACACTTTTATTTATTATCAAACAATTGAATTACTTATTTAAAAATATTTATAATATTAAATTATTTATATAAAATTCATCTTCAAAGGCCACTTAATCACACCTTGATTGACCACTTCCAAGAACACTTATGCCTAAAAATTAGACATTCAGCCAACCATAAAAGAAAAGAATCACGAGAACAACATATACATACTACTGATAATCTTATTATGGAATATTAATACACTAATATATCATAAAAATAACAATTAATTTTAAGCTATTTTATTATACTTAATTATTTGATTTCAAAATGTTCTAGAGATTTTTGAATATTAATTTTAAATCAAAATTGTACACAACATATATAAATTCAACTTATTTTTGATATAAAAATAAAAACAAATCAACGTACTACTATTTTGAATAATTTTTCTCAGGTAATCCGAAGCAAGATTTTTTAAGCCTCTTTTCATAGGAGGACCTAATCTGTGAGGAAACAATATACTTGTATCAATTACAACATCATGTATAAGTTTTAATGTTTTAAAATCACTTTCTAAACTGTGTCCTATTAAAATTGTTTTACTGTTAAATAAATGTAATAACGTAGCTTGAACTTCAAGTAAGGTTGTTTTTGCATTTTTCATGATTTCTTCAGTCAATCCAGAAAATCGTGTATTGTAATCGATAATTGGATGATCAGGTACAACTAGTTTTTCATAAACTACATTGCAGTCAACATCGACAACTGTTACACGTGATAACTCCATTCCAGCAGTTGTATATGTCATTTCACAATCCAGAGCATAAATACCAAAAAAATTATTATTTTCATTATCTGGTGGCATAGTATGTACAAAACCTCTTAAATTGTCATAATCCACATAATCAACTACATGTAAAGGTGCTGATACACATCCAATAATGGAGTTATCTCCTCCACAACAGCCATATTTAGATTCTCCTTTAAACAAAAAAAATGATACATTAAATTTATTTCACCAATTTTTTTTACAAAATATTATCCACTTCTTTACAAACTCTAATCTTTTCTACTAAACTTACCTCTATAAGTATATTTCCTCTGCGGATGGTACATGCACTCTTCTTCGAAACGAGGAAAACCAACAGCATCAACAAAGTAATGTCGATGACAGCGAGGGCATATTCTTTCATCTTCCTCATGTAACTTTTCTTGAGCTGGATGATTATAAATAATTGCTGCCCCATTACCTTTGATAGTAGGATGTAGCCTTGGAAAACAATTATCTCTGAGTTGTTGTTCAGTTAGTACCCACTTCATAAGATATTCATATAATGCAGGACCTAATGAGTAAAATATTAAACCGTATTGGTTTTCATAATTCTGTATAAACACACATCTAAATATAAATATATATATATATATATATATATATATATATATATATATATATATATATATATATATATATATATATACACATATATACATATATGTATAAAAGTATTATTTTACCTTTGAGTGTGTTTTTGTTGATAGATCTGAAAAATACACATTACATTACTTAAATATTATGATATATATATAATATAAAACAAATATAAATTTACTAATAAAACTTCAACTTACATTGATATTGTTGATAAATTTAAATTTTGTGTGCCTAAAATGTAAAATAAAATAACTGATTACCAAGTATGTATAAAAACTTAGTGTTTAATTTATAATATGAATTTTAATAAATATGTATGTTAATATTTATTGAAATTACCTATAGATACTTCATTTTTCACTACTTTCAATCTATGAACTGCAAGAGCAGCTGATTTTTTATAAACTAAAGCTGACTGGCACTTTTCAAATACAGCAAACTCCTCATTGCGAGCCTGTAATTTTTTAGAATTATATATATATATATATATATATATATATGTGTGTGTGTGTGTGTATGTGTGTAATATTTATAGTTGTTTACTTTTTCATAAGATTCTGTAACATTCAAATTATTGTATAGACAAGCATCTATCATGTTATTCAAGACAGTCATTCGAGTAATCATAGGAATTTTTTGACTTAAAGGATCAATAACAACAGGCCTATTGGCTGGATTCTAAAAATAAAATAATATTGTTAATCACACTTATTCATATATGTAAATATGTAATTAATATGGCATTTTTCACATATTAAAATTTTACCTCTTTGTTCGCATAACGATCAGTGACTATTTTATCAGTTGATATTGCTGATGGACTTGTTAATGTCTTATTCGTCCTTAAATTAGTAACTTTATTTTTAGCACTAAGTAGTAAATTTACATTTGGAACATGAGCAATACGTTTTTTACCTAATACAAAATTATAAGTTTTAAATAATAACAAAATCATCCCTTCTGAATAAATTTTACACCAACCTGAGGAAGTTGCTGGTGTATGAATTTGTAATTTAGGTATTGAATCTTTACTTGACGATTTTGAATCTACAGATGTGGATGCTTCATATTGTTCTTTTGCAATTAAGAAACGACTTGCCATCATCTTATTTTTTAACAAAATTATTTTATTATAAATAATTTAAAACATGTTTTTTATAACATGCTATTGTCAAAAATAGTACACTTACTAACTATTTAACATTCTTACTAGAGAATATTTTTTGAAATCAAATAAATAAATTATATTTTGAAAATATTGTAAAAAATATATGTTATATATACTTTGTTATTTTGTTTAAAAAAAAATACAATTAAATTACATTATTAAGATATATAATATTTCATTTCTAATAATAGATATAAAAATTGTATATAGTAAGAAAATTATTGAAAAAAATACTCATACAATAATATTACCGTATGAAGTTTTGGAGGTTTTGCTATATTGCTGCGTCTATTTAAAATTGAAGGATCATCCTTGTTTATATGAGATACTCTTTTTTTAGAAAGAGCTGTAAATGTTTCAGTTTCATCTTTAATATGTGGTATTAATTTTGGTGATGTTTGCTTATCATAATTTTGTTCATTACTATTAAATATTTCATAACATTCCCTCTCCACTTCATCCATATCACTCAAATCATCATCTAAAATTTATTGACAATAATTAATAATTTTGTCCATAAAAAAATAATTACTAATTTTCTACACAAAAGTAAGTGAAACTCACTGAAATCTAAAATGGGTGATGCCTCTTGATACTCTATTTCCTTATTAGCTGAACCTGATTTTAACTCTTTGAATGAATGGTTGTTATGTTGTACATTTTTATCGTGGTCAGTATTACTTTTTGATAATAATGAGAGTTTTTCACGTTGTTTTGATTTTTTATACTTACTTTTATAGTTAAAAATCTCTAATGTTTTAGAATGTTGCCTTTCTCCGGATTCTAATTTAATAACATTATTTCTACTTTTTTCCGATTCAGTTTTTTGCTTAGATTTATCTGTTTCAGATTTAGAATCACTTTTTTTATGTGATTCTGATTTATGTTTTCTATCATTATCTGATCGATGAGAGTGCTTTGAATGTGATTTTTCTTTTGAGCTATGTTTTTTAACATCACAATTTTCATTTGATTGTGATCGATGATTGTTTGTTTCCTTTTTGTGTGAATGCTTTATTGAAATACTTCCTTTTGAATGGTGTTTTTTGGATGAATCATTTTTACTTTCATATTTTTTTGTAGAAACAGAGTTATCAGATTTTTGTTTTTTATCTGAATCAATTTGATGAGATAATTTTTTGTCTTTATTAGTATTATGATGTATTTTAGCTTCAATTTTTTCATTATCGAATTTTGATGCTTGTTTTTTTGTATCGTTATCTTTTTTCAAATCTCTTTTACTTAAATGATTTTTATGTGAATTTCTGTGTTCCTTAACATATTTTTTTTGTCTATTAATTTCATTATTTAAATCAACTTTACTATCATATTTATCATCATCATTCTGAATAAGCATCTTGTTTTCTGAATTTGACTTTTCTTCCAGTTTCTTATCTTCACAATCACAATTTTTTTGTTTATGTTTATATAAAGCATTATTGTTATCTTTTAAACTTTTCTGTTCTTTGTCATCATGCTGTTTAGATTTATGAGAATGTTCATGTTCAATTTTCACCTTTTTTATCTCACACAGTTCATCATTATCTGTTTTACTTCGTTTTTTACTTCTTTGATTTTCTGAATCAGAATTAATTTTACTTTCATTTTTATTTGTTTTATCATCTGAATCACTGAAATATTTGTTTCTTGTTTCTGATTTTATGGATGTACAATTTTTTTCAGAATCCTTTTTTGAACCTTCATATTTATTTTCATCACGTAATATTTCATCAATTATCTTAAATTCATCTGTTAAATCGATATTACCATAACAAATTCTAGATGGAAGATTTTTAGATGAATTAGAAACTTTTTCTGTAGGAATATAATCGAAGTCATTTTCATTTGATGTAGAAGCAGTCGGATAATAATCTAAATCCCCATTTGAACTGATTTTTAATTCGTTTCTATTTTCACTTTTATGTAGCACTTGACCAAGGTTATCGAGTGAACTTGGTACATAGATATGAGGTGTAGAATTTATTGTGGGTCCTGGACTATACTCTAATTTTGATTTATTAGCATTCAGAGGTAACAATGAAATATGAGGTCTTTGAGGGGTATATGGTATAGGAATATGTCTTGTTTTTGAATGTTCTGATAATTTAGAAATTGGCGTAGGATTATATGTTATATCTGAGAGTTGCTGGCTTTGAGTTTGTAGAGTAATTTTCTCCTGATGTTTTTTTTCAAAGTCACAAAACATTTGAAGAAGTTCTGTAGTGAAAGTATGTTTCTGTGTTGGATTTACTTCTTTGCATTTTTGAAATAATTTCAGTACTGATTCTGCTGCATATGATGCTGTAGAGCTGTAGTCACTTTCTGCAGTTTGATCTAAAAGTATGACTCACACTTTATATTTATTTTGAAGAGTATTTATTTTGCTTACTTTATAAATGAATAATGTTGGATATACAGGGAATGAAGAATTTTTGATTAAATTAAATGTCAAAGAAAGCTAAACTGAATACTTTTAATAAATACATATTATAAATATATTAATTTCTTTACTAAAGTAATATCTATAATTGAAAATGGATTTTAAGATTTTTAGAAATAATCAAGTAAAAGTATACAAACCTTTTTTGGCGTGTTTAAAATGACAATATGGTCTATCACAATGCCCATCATTTGTGTAAGGGCATTTAATATCTTTAAAATAACCTAATGATGGCAACATTTCAGTCCAACAATAAACACGGAAATATTTCTTATATTAACCTCTATTATAAACATACAATGTTAAATAATAAGGTATTACTTATCACGAGTTATTAATAAAATAAGTCTTTATTTAACATACATCATTTTAATGTTCTTTTCTGCAATACATATATATTTGAAAATATAAAATTATTGCAATTTTGACAGTTTAAACAAAACATTACAGTGCGTACACATGTCAATTGTACCAATGTACAAATTTGAACCTTATGTGCTAAGGTTTATGTATAAACAAAAGTTGTAATTTGCTTGAAACTTATTATTTAGTCCATGTAAGATTTCAATAAACTTAAAACATTATATTGACAATAAACAAATGTAACTATGATAGTTTAATTTATAAAAAAGATTTTTTTTTAAAATTCTATTTAAAACATTAAACGTAATTGGGGTATTTTGTGTTTACCAAATGTATTTAAGTATAAAAGCAATGTTAAGGAAATGAGTATTTGTTCCTAATGCTTTATGATATTGATATGCTTTATGAATGTTCTTAATGCGAATTGCAAATAATTTATATATATATATATATATATATATATATATATATATATATATATATATATATATATATATATATATATATATATATATATATATATATATATATATATATGTACATACATATATGTGTGTGTGTGTGTTTGATGTACTAATGGCAGTCTTTGTTTACATTAGTGAATATGGTAATATAGAATGGAACAAATTTTAAACCGATATGACTTTTAATAAGTTACATAGAATTAAATAGATTTAAAATGCACTAGAGCTTAAAATGGTTTTAATATAATAAATAAGAGTTTTAAATAATTCATTTTACAGAAAGGCACTTGCAGGGACATGTAATAGAAAATTAATACTATACAATATTTGTTTAATATTAAAACGCATGACAAAATATAGCCTCTGAAAGTAGAGTATATTAGATGTCAAAATTAATTTTGTACCCTCAAATACAACCATTCATAACTCTTTTAAATTAAAAAACTTCATCGTCGTTTTAAGAATTTAAAGTGCCAATCTTAATATTTAAAAACATCTTGGCCTAGAAGTTGGCATAACCTCACAAAACAATAGTGAACACAATATCTAAAAAAATGCTACCAAAGCCGTGGGAATGATGTGTTTAGCTTTGGGGAAAGGCATTGTGTTGCATAAAACATGTAAAAATTATTAAACAGTAGATCCTAAAGTGAATTACTTATTAGACTCCAAACCCGCCATATTTTTCCGACGAGGGATTTGTTAGCTAGCAAGAAGATGCAGGAGTTATATAAAATAATGGGGATACTTAAGGATTGAAATGTATTCCTTTTTCTGTAAACATTCACTTTCTATAAAAAAAGACACCAAATTAGTTTGTAGGCTTAGTACATGACTTCATTGTTTCTGTAATAGATTCTAAATAATAAATGCTGTAAATAGCTAACTGCTGAAAAGATTATTAATTTTAATTTAACTGTATAAAGAAAACTTTATGTATGTTAACTACATTATTACATTCATATCTTTTATGTTACTGCATTTAAAAATTATATTTCACCGAAAAAAAAACATTACTGTTCATTCTATATTAAATACATATGTAAAGATTAACAGTAAATTATATTAAAACATAAAAATTGTTTATTTGAAGAAAATATCTACAAATTTCATAAACAACATGTTTATGTACTGAATATTATATAAAATAAACATATAATTTAATATTTTTTAAATATTACAAAAACATGGATGCTGCACTCCATATAATTAGTTCATCAGTTCATATTCTATGTATTCTTACTTTGGAGTCAACGTTTCTTTCAAATTAGATATAATTATACACAGAAAATACAAATAAATAACAAATGAGCGAGTATTAAGGAAGGGGTTTTTAAAAAATCAAAAAATGTAGTTTTTTCAGGTTTATTGTAATATTGGACATCCGATTAATTATTGGAATGATGTAATCAGTAAAAAAATGCTTCAATTAGTCCGATACACTTGATTAGATAACAACAGTCACTAAACTCAACTAGAAATAGATATTATGCATTTTTTGCATATTCACTTATTTATCTTTATGCATAAGTGACAAAGTTGTAGTACATTATTTAAATAAAAGTCATTATTAGATAATAGTAATTACCTATAATTATATCCATTTTTCATAACAATAATCACACGACACATCATTTATAATGTATTCTTTTGAAGTTTTTTAGGAATTCACATACACAGATATATATATATATATATATATATATATATAATCACATACATTTATTCACACACACACACACATGATAGTCACATCCATTTAACATACATACACTCACATATTGGTATACATTGGTGATTTATCCTCATTGAATGATGTGCAAAAATATGAACACAGTGACTGATTTGTATAAATAAGATATTAGGCATGAATTTGCAATTCTTTTTTAGGTTACATTACTTTCTTAAGTATCATATATTTAGAACTCAAGACGAAATTGTAATTATTGCAATACATTCAAAATATGTCTAAAAATGTAAATGTGCATCAGATAATGTCCTAATCACCACTGATTTTATTTGTGCATCATTATTATATTGATTTTCAGTCATGACTACTATTAAAGTAACAATTATAAAAAAATGACTACTAGATTTTAAAATAATGCTGTTTGTTTTAAATTTACATGTGCCATACACACACACACACATACGCACACACACACACACATGAAATCTGCATGTGTACATGAAAATTGCATGTGTACACACATACAAATTTGTTTGAACAAAAATTGTACTGAATTTTATCTGTAAATGTTTATCTATTTACAGTTTAATTTTATACATTTAATAAAATTTACAGTATACAGGTGGTATTTTACAAATAAGTGCATAGCACTTGGAAAAAATTAACTCTTGTGCCCAAAGTCCTATATAAGCATAAGATAGAATACATCGATTTTATCTAAAAATTTATTCAATACTGATATTGACATTCTGATTTAACAGTAAATGTGTCCCAAATAAAATTTATACATTACATATGTTGTCTGAATATTTCATAATAATGAAACAGATTAATTTTATTCAGGTCAGATCTTACTTTTCCTTTATTTAAATTTTATAGAGCAAAATTACAACACATATACCAAACACACACACATTTCAAATAATTATTAATGAACTGAATTTGCTGGTTTTAAAATTATTGTAACTTTTTTATAAAAAAATACACAGAAATAAAAAATACTCACTACACACAAATATATTAAATAGGTAAATTATAAAGGAATGTGATATTTTATTATATGATGAGATAAATTTAGAAACTGTTGTTGATCATAAATGTAAAAAAATCATTTTTAGTTGCCCTGAATCAATAGGCCTAAATATGAAAAGTGTGGACAAAAATTGTATATTTTTTAAATCAATTGAACATTGCATCATTTCCACAAAAAAAATATATTTTATAAATTTCTTTTATGTTTTGATCACCAAGAGTTTAGTGGGTCATTTTGAGTATATATATATATATATGTTTAAATTTTCAAAATACATTTAAACAATTGTTCACTCCATTTATTCTATAATGACTATTAAATTGCTTTAACACTTTATATATTTGTGATCCCCAAATACATTAACAGCAACACTTAAACCATTAAGTATTTTTTTTTGTGTTAATTTTTCTACAGAAGCTCTTTTATTTAGAATTATCTACTTTAATAGTGAACAATAATAATTTTATTTGATGCACAGACAAATTCACTTCACAGTTTAAGTGTTAAGATGGACTATATCAACTTATGCCTGTCAGCATCTAAAAAAAATACAAAGTGTAACTTTTACTACTTGTCATGATTACATTATGGGCATTTGAAATTAATTTAAAATGTAGAATATCAAATAAATTTCATCAACGAAACAACCAATTTATATGGATAGTAGGAATTCTAAAAATACTTAATAATCTAAATTAATAATTTCACACTGTCTACATGAAATGAATTATTATATTGGGTTAATTTTGTATTTATCATTTACAATCATTTTTATTAATTCGGTACTTTCTTAAGACAATTTATAACAGTTTGTATAGAATAAAAAATAGCTTATATACAGGCATAATTTTTTACAAACTTGTTATTTACATACATTTCAAAGAAGTTTGGCAACAATTTTAGAAATTAAAACTAAAATTATTACTTTGCGATGAAAAATTTGTCAAAATTTTATTTATATAATAAATTGTAAATCAAATGTTACATAACAAAAAAACTGTAAACAATTTTTGTTGTAGATTTAGTTTAAAACAATAATTTTAAAATTAAATGTCGATATGTTTTTTTTACTTTAAAACTGTATAAACAAATACAACTTAAAAATTAACATTTATTGTCCATAGATGTTGACAGGCATCCATTAAAAACAAACTATTGAGCGTTCTTTTTATCTTTCTACAAATGAAAATATATACAAATATATGTATGTATCTACGTATGTATGTGTTTATATATATTATATAAATACATACACATATGCACACTCACATTTTTTTTTAGTCTCGATGAGTATACTTAAAAGTTTAGTATACTCTGAAATAACTTATACACACAAGTGTGTGTGCGCGAATGTACGTATATATTTGAAAAATTACACTTCTAATATTTGCACGCATCATACATTTAAATTTAATTGATCCTACCAAGATTTCTTCGATAATGTTCAATTAATGTTAAAAGAAATAACACTTCTATTGATAAATAATAATCTAATACTTTATTTATAATCTGTTTAGTCAGGAATGACTACCAAAAGCTTAGTCCTGAAATGTGTTTTTATCATTAATAACACTTATCCAGAACAAATGTATTCAGTATATTAAATTAGGCCATCAAAATAATAAAAACAGTCAAAACGACCCACCTGAGGCCATCTATCTGATTAGAAAATAACGAAAGGTATCTAGTCAGACGTACTGGCCACTACGACTTCAGACATTATTTGAAAGTTGAATTGTATTTTTTTAAAAATGTTTGGATATTTGTTGTGAATTCATGTCATTTTGTTTAATTAAATTTTATTTTGTAAATAATAAATAATTTTTTTAAAATGGAATAACAAATTTGTATAAAATGGTCTAAGACCCACATATAAATGCAATCAATAATATAAATTGTTAATGCACAAATTCCTATACTGGCAATAAAAAGATGAGAAAAAAATCAAAATATAAATTTACACTCAAAACCGATTTCTATACATCTGTAAAAAATATAGTTGTCAATTAGTTTTGATTGAGAACACTACACTATTTCACTCGAATAAAAGTATTTTGAGATCAATTACAACTGATTATCATTTTATTTAGTCATATATATTCAAATGTAAAAACAATTTAAAAGCATCTGAAGTCATTTGGCATTACGTATAAAAATTACAACAAAATATTAACTACTTTTGGGTCAACAATTTTCTTCAAGTACAGTCTTGATACCTCTAGTAAATATACATATGTATAATTAAAACTGCTGCAAAAGCTACCATTAAAATATAAAGAAACATGTTTATAAAATAAAGTAAATAAACTGATATTATAATAATAATAAAAGAGGACACAACAGGTCTGACTAGGAGATATCCTAAACATACGTTGATCAAGTAGTCCGACATTCCGTCATCGGAAAACTCCGTATTCAAATCACGCCTCGATTAGAATAGATGTCGATCTTGACTGCCGGGTGTCCAGCGTCATTTATGCCGAGATCTGTAGACAGTCGGACTGGGCCGAGCCGGCAGCAGGTCATCGGCATGGCGCAGATCACCGCTTAATTATCGCACTGACGGACGGCTTGGACGGCCGGCGAGAACGGGCGTCGATTCCGGCCGCGCCGCCGGCCGACCGTGCCGTTATACCCACGAGTCGTCCCGTGCCTCCGATGGACGCTCGGCTTCGCCACCGCCAGCTTCACGGCGATCGGCCGCCGCTTCGACGTTTGAATGCCGATTGCGCTTCTTCTCCAGGTCGACCCGCGCGTACAGGGGCTCCGCGTCGTTCTACAACACAAACACGGTCAGCGCTAGGAGGCCGCGCGCGCCGGACGGTCCGACGGTCCGAGAGCGGCGCGGGCTACCGATCGGTAAAATTTTACGACACGCGCGATCGGGCGGCCGTCATCCGCGCGCGGCCGAACGGACTTCGAGACGCGAGGCGGAAGAGGCATTCGCACTAGGACCCGCGACCGACCCTCTCGGTTCAGCCGTTCTGCAAAAATTAAAAAAAGCAGCTGTAGTCGGCGGCGTCGCCCGAGGCGCCAACGCCCGCGCGCTCGCGCCGTCGCTCGTCAGTAGCCCGGCACCGAGTTTGTACCCGCGCCGCCGAAACGGTCACTCACCGCAGGCGGCTGCGCGATGACACCGGGAGGATAGATACGAACACCACCGACAACAGGCGCACCACGGGCAGCACCACCGTCTGCATACGCGACTGTAGTCGCATCCACTGCTCCTATATCATCCGCAGTCTGTAATTCATAATTCAACGTTAAGAATTTCCTTTTAAATTTAAGGTTGTTATTTTTGTGTATTATTACTCGTCGATATAATGCGGTTCCGTCTGGAGGCGGTACACCCGGACCATCGGTTGCTGCTGCTGCTGAATTAGCTCGTTTCATCGTTCTATCCTCGTATCGAGTACCACCTTGTGACGCCATAGGCCGATTTAGTGTACTGTTTGCATTATTCGGGGAATTCGGACCACCACCTGCATCACGGGATGCTGCTGCTTTTGCTACAAAGTCCGGTTCCTTCCACCCATGTTTTTTATATGCATCACGCAATTCTGGATGCTGCCACATTGTAACTAACACTTGGCTAGCAAATTTGAGCACACGCGGTGTGTATTTTTGTCTTTGACGTGTTACATTCATAAGACGATCGACACCTCCAGATTCTAGCAGCGAGCGAGAAAATTCTGCATTCTTTTTAACAACTTCATTGAGCGTCGCCAATACTGCCGCAATTGTATCATCCGAAGTACCCTTGCAATAGTTTATCATGAATAAAATATAAATAATATGAAGTAAAAATCTTGTATACATACCTGATCATGCTGTGTGTTTCCAGAAGGCAGCTTTTGAACAAGATCTCTCATTGCATATTTTCCAATCAACTCTTTATTTCGCTGATCTATAGCAAGATTTCGAAGTGCTGTAGCAACCGCACATACTACTCTATCGACTTCCATTCGAAGTAATTCAACAAGAATGGGGAGCCCTTTTTCTTTACGTACAGCTGCACGAATTTCTATGCTCGGCTGCCAATAGCATGCTGAAAGATTCTGTAAAGCACCAGCAGCTGCTTCTAGAGTCTCTGGATTTGAACAACTTTGTAATAAAGCAAGATAAGACTGTACAACATCTGGTTGCCACAGAGATTCTGCACCACGAGGAGTATCGCGTCTTTCAGTAGGATTTCGACCAGAACCTGTGCCGACGCTTCCACTTGTACTTTTTTGGTCAGTAACACTGTGGGCATCTCTTTTCTTTTTACTAGCGCCAAAACATCCAAGATTTTCTCCTTTTGAAGGATTTTCGGTCACACGACTCTGTGTAGGTGGTGGATTTCTGTCATAATTAGGATCTTCTACTTCTTGACAGCGATACGATAAATTTCGAAGCACACATACACAATTCTCAACAATTTTATTTCCGATGTTAGCTTTATCTATCGCTGATCGTACAACATACAATAA
The DNA here is from genome assembly GCA_034766995.1 of Acanthacorydalis orientalis. Classification (NCBI taxonomy): domain Eukaryota; kingdom Metazoa; phylum Arthropoda; class Insecta; order Megaloptera; family Corydalidae; genus Acanthacorydalis; species Acanthacorydalis orientalis. The sequence continues at coordinate 5,766,060 of CM068324.1, forward strand.
TGCATCGACAAGTTTGTCACACTCTCTTAATTTCTTACGAGCATACTCTCCAGCCGAACTAACATTTCTCAATACGCCTGAAGCGTTTCGAAAAACATTCGACCAATGCGTTTCTCCAGGTCGAAGAGGATCCCAACCTGAATGCGGTACTACAACGTGCGTTACTATTACAGCTACCCCATCGTCAATTATTGCTCGTTTAAGATCTTCACACGACGACATGTTCCATACAACACCTGTAACTAGCTCTTTGACGTCACCTTCGGTTGTACGTCGTAATAAATCTATTAGGGCAGGAATACCACCTGCATTTTTAATTGCTCGTTTGTTTTCATCATTCTGTCGACCATAAGAAAGATTTCTGAGTGCACCGCAAGCATTTCTGTAAACATCAGGGCTATCGTTCGATAATAATCGAACTAACGGAGGAATGCCGCCAAGAGCGCGTGTTTTTTGTTTATTGGGATCATCCATATAACACAAATGTTGAAGATACGCAGCTGCATTTGCTTTAATTACATTATTAGGGTTGTCCAGAAAGCCAATTACTTCTGTTAAGTTGGGATCTCGCCATCGCATACCATGAGGCTCATCATCAGGTGTAGGTCGACTTCTACCTAATGTTCCTACAATAGTCATAAAATAATGCATTATGCACGATTACTAATTTAAATTTACTTAACTTCTAATAAAATTTACATGTAATTTTTCATTCTATACTGCTTATTTAACTTACCTGCCCTTGATGCAGAAATAGGTGCTCGTACAGCACCATCCAAGGGTGGCAGTCCATCAAATGCCCGAACACCATAAGCTGCAGGGGGAGCATAACCATAAGCAACTGCTCTTGCATCTTCTGCATAGCGAGGATCAGCTGCAGCTAAACCTGGTGAAGGTGTTGCACCAAATCGGTCAGCTAATTCATCATAACATGCAGGAAGATATTCAGGAGCATCATGTTGAGGTGATGGCCCTCCACTTCTTTCACTTGGACTCGGAGGTGAGCCAGGAGCACGTTCAGCATATGTTCCATAGCCACCTGTTACATAAAAGACAAAAAAATATGAATACTCATACTGTAACTTCATCTGTCATTCACTGAAACTTATTTAACAATGTAATTACCTGTAGGTACACCACCTGTTGCATATCCTCCAGGATACTGCTCATAATCTCGGTAATGAAGATGATATTGAGGCTCCATGTGATCATAATCAACATACTGACCACACTGATGCATAGTTGGAGGATACATGCTCAGTGGCATGGCAACATAATCAAGAGATTGAGCATCTGAACCAACATGTTGATGTGTTACTTCATGCATAACCTTTGAAGAACTGACTTTTCCATCACTATGTAAAGAAAGATGTGATGAATGAGGTGAATGATCTACTCCTGGCTGGTGTCCATTGCTATGTGAATGGTATGCACCACCTCCTGAACCCAAATCAGAACCAATTCCACTCCTGCAAAATTTATTTGGGATTGATCATAAAATTGATCTGTGTATAATTTATACACATACACTCACACATATAAATATATATATATATATATATATATATATATATATATATATATATATATATATATACACACACACACACACGTGTATGGATGTATCTTACTTACTTGTAATGTTGCATTTCTGATGGTTCTTCTTGTATGACTCTTCTAAAAATTAAAATAGTACTGTTACTATAATTTAATATACATGATATTCATTAATGTTTGTTGATTATTGATCTATTTTAAAAGTATATTTATTAACAATTATTATGCACAATTTTTTTACATGTTATAAACATTGTTACCATTCATTTATTACAGAAAGATACATTTAGTTTCATTTAAAATAGATATTTATAAAAATTGAATCCTTAGTTATTACCATTCATAAAAACAATTACAACAAAAAATTTTACCTTTCTGTAATTTCTGTATGTGTAATACTGTGCTCCTGTCTCTGTTCAATACGACGGTTCATTAATCTATCGAAAAAAAAATATTTTTTTAATAATTTTAGAACTTAATAATATCTCATCATTTTGAGTTTTCTGTGGAAAATAAATTTACTTACAGGCACGCTTCCACTTGATTATTGGACATGGTGAAGACTTAGGGCGTTTGACCCACAAAAACTTATTGCACTAATAAATAGAAAAGAAATATATTATACACACTATAAAATTATAACACATGTATAATTAAATTCACTCTTTCACTCACATACATACAAATACAAAAATTGCATTTCTAACACAAAATGAATGCTTCAAATTGATCTGAAAATTTTAAATTAATACTTTTACTCTAGAATATATAGTGTGTGAAAGAAAATTTCTTGAGAACTAAAGATAAGAAAAACCTATATAATAATAAAGCGTAATGTATAAAGTTGTAAAATTAATAAAATTATATATTTTTGTTTCATAAAAGACGCGAATATGAAACAACAATAATCTTATTATTTTATGTAAATACATAAAATACAGACACATTTATTTTACTATAAATTTAAATTGTAAAGTAACAACTTGTTTTACTAAACTATAAAATTATTCAATTCAATTTCCTTGGATAAAAAGTAAGACAACTTTATTAAAATATATTTATTAATATAATTAACAAATATGCAACTGTAAGACAACTTTATTAAAATATATTTATTAATATAATTAACAAATATGCAACTGTAAGTTACCTGCTTTTGTATTTTACAAAATAATGAAAAAATAAATTCCAAAATTTGGATGTATATAAGAAAATTATTTGCTTTGGTGAATATAAAAATACCAGTTTGTACTATTATGTAAAAGTACAAAATAAGCATATGTTTATTTGCGAAAATAGTGTTAAAGAAAAAAAGGAATATTAAATTTCAGGACCACCTGTTCCTTACATAAGGTGCAAATTAGAAGGAAAAATAATATTTTACCTTAAAATGAATAAAAAAAAATGTTTATGTTAATAGACTGTATAGTAGCAAATATTTCAATAAAATGATACAAATTTATATAGACTTATTAGTGGTTAGTCTATAAAACTTTACAAAATACAATGATTTACTGGTAACACATGTAAAAAGTTAACATTAATAAATATATACATAAATACATACATATACACACACACACATCCGCACATAAGCAATAAATGAAAGCATGTTTCAACTGAAAACGAGTGAGTAATTGTGCACAAAATGATTGGTTAAATAATGAAAGTGTTCAACTATACATATAGAAAATTTATTATTTGTTTTATGCGCGAAAAAATAAATGCCACATTAAGCATCAATGATTTGTGTACAAAAATTGAAATGAATATGTTATATGAGGAATGATCAAAAATGCCGCCACAAAGCCCCACCTACTGGAAAGGGTCGAAACTTTCATACTGTAATTTAATTGTTGAACCTTCCAAACAATATATAACAAGTTTGTTTCAGATAGCATAAACGTACGATTTTGTGATAAGTTTTTTAATATTGTCGTAAAAATGGATCATAAACAACGTATAAATATTAAATTTTGTTTCAAACTTCAGAAAAATGCCAGACATGCACGAAATGGTTCAAAGGATTTCGTGATAGCTGCGAGACGTTTGGGGATGAGGACAGATCGGAACGCCCTTCAATATCAAAAACCGGTGAAAACGTTGAAAAAGTCAGTGAAATGATTTGATAAAATACGCGATTGACTATTTGTGAAATTTCGGAGGATCTGAACATCTCTTATTGTTCGGTTCAAAGCAATTCAATAATAAAAAAAGAATAATAAAAAGAACAGTGTTTGATAATTTCGCTTCGTATCGCTTCAGATTAGGACTTTTTGAGAAGTGTAATCACTGGAGATTAATTGTTCAGAATTCTCGTAAAAAATCACACAGCTAGCTACGTGCGAAAAAATCTCGTCAGTCGAGATTAAACATCAAGGTGATGTTGATTGTTCTTTTTCGATCTTCCAAGAATTATACGAGCGGATTTTGTACTAAAGGTACAACAATGAACTCTAAACACTATGAAGGTGTATTAAACATTTACGAAATGATGTGTGCAGAAAAAGATTAGAGAAATGGCTAACAGCTCATTCTCCATCACGACAACACTCTGTCACACATCGCTTCTAATGCGACAATTTTTGTTGGAAAAAAATTATGGTGTATCCCCATCCACCGTATTTACAAGATTTGGCACCATATGACTTCTGGGCCTTCCCCAATGTGAAAGTGTTAATGAAGATCGTTGGAATTGATGCGGGGCAAGCAAGGGGAGGAAATGTTTTTTTTTTGGGAGACTAATTGAAATTTGTATTTTACCTAAATAATTTTTTTTTGTTCAAGCATTCACCATACTTTTTGTTCACTCCTAGTATGTAGCTTGGTAAAATTATATTTAATAACGATTTCCACAATAATTTAAAATTAGCTACTGGCTAACTCTTATTAAAAATGATAAACATTAATTACTATTCATACACATAATATATATTATATTTTTTTAAATAAAAGTTTTGGACACACATTTGTATTTAAAACAAACATTTACAACAATACATAACTATTATTGATCATTAGTATTTGTGTTAATTAAAAAACAAAATTTAAAATTTTTATTACAAATTTTCAATAGCTTATGGCAATAAAAAATACAAATAACACAGCTATTATATGTTACTTAATGATTATTATAATCAGTAAGAATATCTTTCAAGATCTATACATCACAATTTCAAATGTTATGAAGTGGATGTTGATTTTTAAATGAACTTTTTTTCTATAATCTTGTTTTAATGTCTTAGTATAATTTATGTTTACTTAAAATAATAGTACAAATAAAAAAATATTAAAAATCATGAATAATGTAGAAATAATGTATTTATTAGCTTACTAAGAAATATAAATACATAATGAGTTAGGCTAATATTAAATTAGTGAATATATCTGATATTTAATGAATATTTTCAAAAAACCAAATCATTATAATTATAAAGGCAGTTATTTTAATGTTTGTTAAAAACAAACCATGAAAACCAATATATCAAATTCTATTACTCAGTATATGTATGTAAATATACACATTTGTTATGATAAACATATACATTCACCCACCCATAGATAACTTCGATTACATAAAAGTAAATTAGCTCTTTTTAAACTAAATGTGACACGATTGCTTCTTATATTTTAAATAAACATTTTGTAGATGATCAGTAAACCTAGTCTATATATTACTAAAGTAAAAAGCTGTTGAAATGGAGATTTTTAAATCAGTGCTTAATGTGTTGAAAGTTTTAGTAAATTGGTGACAAGAAGGCAATAGCATAAATACATCTAAAGAAAGCAATGTTTCATGATATTAGCGTTAGTGTTTAATTACAAAAATATTAATGACAAAATAAGTAACACTGACATGTATTTCAAACTTACTTCCAACCCATCGTTTTAGATATTTAACGCAAACTATTAACTTTGAAAACACGTCTTGCGTTGATTAGATTGTGCGTGGATTGTCTGAATGATGTTTCGTCAAATTCAAATTACACGAATCTCCTAAGGACAAACACACAATAAATATAATTTAGAAAAAATTATGTGACATAATAGTTAAACATTTTCAATAACACCTTACATTTTATATTTAACCGAAATTCAGTTCTTACCAATGTTTTTAACATAGTGACAGTATAGTAAAATAAGTATGACCTATTTTTAATTATTTTAAATATGTAATTAACACATGTAATCAGGGCAATAGCACACAAATATATGTGAAAATTGCTAATTTTTTTCGTATAATTTCATGGAAACTTATTGTAAAAACGAACTATGATTTGATAAACCGAGATAACTGAAAATACAGCAAGGGCAGGGTACGTACATAGGGACGCATGCCTCGAGGATAGATAAGCCAATTCATGAACTTACACAAAATTTGTGACGATACAAATCGACCTATAAACTTGACACTTTTATATAAAACCGGGTTAATTTACAGAATAGTAAATTTGTAACGTATATGTTACTTCAAAAACACTGTTATATTAAAACTGTTCTACGTCATCAGACGGATAGTCATAGCAATCAAGTCTCTTATAAAAACGTCATATTTGATAAGATGTACGTTACGAAACTTCACCGGTATACCACTTGTCTTAGTTCATTTTTCGTACCACTAACAATTGCTGAGAATGTTGTCGAATCATATCGCATTATCGTGACTTTCTTTATTGTAATTTGACAAATTCGCCTATCTTGCTGTGAAGAAACTCTTCTGCCACTCACTCCCACCCGTATCGCAATGTATGCTGGGTAACGGGTCGAGCGTGCGCATCGTCCGCCCGGGCACTGCAATCGAATATCGTTTGTTGATAGTTGAGCGGGGCGAGCGGAGTTGTTTGCACACAACGTATAACATACGATAGGCATGGGTTGGTTGTGTCAAAAAATTATGAATTAAAAAACACACACCCTCCTCGATTCAAAGAATGTTTTTTTGCTTATCTTTATTCTCGCATGTAATATATCGTATATTGATGTGACAATTTGATGATCATTATCGATTTCAATATACTTACGTTTATATAATTCATATCTTGAAGTTTAATTGAATAATTGTCAAGTACACTCATGTCAAATATTCCAATTACTACAATTTATTAAATTATAAAATTTATAGTAAAAATTCATAGATGTTAGCTTATAATTAACACAGGTAATAATTAGGTAAATAAATAATTTGAGATTATTTATAAAATGTTATCTATTTCAGTACCAAAATGTTTAAGACAAATTTTATAAAAAATAAAATAAATGTGTGTATACATATATATATATATATATATATATATATATATATATATATATATATATATATATATATATATATATATATATATGTCTAACTGAAATTTCAAATATTAATTTAACATAGTAAACAAAAATATTAAAGTATATGTCCTGTAGTATGTGTTCATATTAGTTATTTCAAAATTAATAACCAGAACTATTATATAGGGAAAAATAAGGGAAATTTCTAGATATCATTTTTTAATGCAATGGTATTTTCAATGTGAAATAATGGTGGTACAAGCATAAAGCAATGAAGTATATTGGATTTTAAAGAACAAAAAGTTAAAACATGACCTTTTAGTATAATTTTATAAATTATATTTTTTTTATACGGCTGTACATATGTACGTACACATACACACATCTATAACTGTTATATTATTTATAAATCTTAAAATATATACAAAGAAAAATATTAATGAAGAGGTGTATATATTTGTGTGTATGTATGTTTAAAGTTTATACAAATTACATAACTGTAACTGTATAACATATAGTAGTGTGTATATATGTGTGTGTATGTGTATATATATATATATATATATATATATATACACATGCATATACAATGTAATCAAACAATAAAACCAATTAAAAAAAATTTGAAAAATTATCTCATGAACACATTAGACTTGATGAAATAGATTCATTCAATTGGTTACATTATATTTACTTTGCAATACATAAGAATTTTGATTATATAGATATATGGTTCATATATTTTTTCTTTTGGACTAATAATAATGTATAATAAAATTAATTGTTGCAATCTACACCAGACTATTACTAAAAAAAATATTGATCTACAACCCTATACTGAAAATATATTTATGTACATATATATTTACAATTAAGCATTGAACTTATGGGGTTTATGAATACAAATTAATTTATTTAAAAATATTTCTTTTTACAATTTTAAAGTAGTTCAAGATTTGCAACATTTAATATTAGTTAAAAAATAGTATGAATTATAATAATAATTATTTAAACTAACAGTAGGTGAAAATATGTGAATAATTCAACTGTATTGACTTTAATTGCATAGTCCATACAGGTTTATAAAGGTTAAATTAAAACATAACTTTATTTTATTATTGAAACAATTTTACTAATTATATATTGAAATTTTATATACTACAATTATTATACAAAATTAAATAACTGCACATTTAATCTTGTTAGAACACATAGTACTATTAATGTACTTTACTAACAATATATAAAACAAGTATACTTTGCAAATCTCAAATAAAATAACTATTTTTTAAGTAAAAAAATTGTATATATATATATATATGAGTGATCAAAAAGTATAGTGAATACTACCACAAAGCAGCACCTAGTGGAAAGTCGGAACTTCTACTCTGTAATTTATTCGTTGACCTCTTCATTGTGAAGAGGTTTTTAATCTTGTCATAAAAATGGATCATAAACAACATTCAATTTTGTTTCAAACTTCAGAAAAGTGATAAAAAAAAACCTATGAAATCTTAGTGTTAGTTAACAGAGATGCTGCAGATTCTTAAAATGGTTTACAATTGGTTTGAGTGATTAAGTTTGCATGTATAGTTATGATCCTAACACCAAGGTTTACAGTTCTTATTGGAAATCACCCAGCTCACTCAATGGAAAAAAATTGTAATTTAACTTGTATTTTACCTTAATATTTTTTTTTTTATTCAAATATTCACCATATTTTTTTATTACTCCTTTTGTGTGTATATGTATGTATGTATGTATGTATGTATGTGTATATATATATATATATATATATATATATATATATATATACATACATACATACATACACAGAAGTTTAGTAAGTGGGATTCTTACACTCAAAGACACACTCACATCGATTTACAAATCATACAAATATACATATGCACAATTAACATAATTTTAAAGGTTTTATAAAAACACGAATATATTTTATTCTAATTTATACAAAATCAATTATATACTTTTTTTTAAATGTATAAATGTGTGTTACCAAAATCCACACAAGTCAAATCAAAAACTTAAAATATATATTTAAAAAAAATTAAAATTTTCCATGTTACTTTCAATTATTTTTTTTAAAAAAATATCTCTAAGTTCAGTATACCATTAAAAAACAATAAAAACAATTTTTAATCATTGTTTATGAATGTTAACTTTTTGAAATCATAGTATTCTAAAAATCTTTCTTTAAAAAATAATTTTTTTATAGAAACCAATATTTTTTCTTTCTTTTTGGGTAATCTGCACGATAAATCTGTTTTATATGGAATGCTTTTTAAAACAAATGTGATGTTACAATTACAAAAAAATCTAATTCAGTAAAATACTGTTAATTTATTGGTGATTAAAATTTATGTTATGTAAAACACTTAATTTATTTTATCATAACTTTTTCTACATTCTTCATTACATTTTTATTTTGTGGCAATTAGAAAATCTAAATTTAATAGTTTATAATTTTATCTAAATAAAATACTTTAAGTAAATGACATCACAATTAATATTATTCACCTTTATAATCAGTAACATTATATAATAATGAATGAAACTGTACTCTTGCATTTTTTAATATAATGAAAAATTGTCAAAAAAATCTGTACTGAAAAGATGTACCGAACTATGTAATTTATTGATTGAAACTGTGTGTAATATATAATCATTCATTCTTAAAGTAGTTAATATCGAAAAAAGATAGATATAAAAATAAAATACCCCATAAGAATACAGTTCTGACAATGGTTAAACTCACTTTTACAAATAATTTTTCTTCACTTCACAAACTACAAAATAGTTTTTTTTACTTAAAAACATTCTATAAATTATTAGTGATCATTTAAATTTTTACGATGTGCATTTCAATGGTGATGTCATCATCTTCAGAATTTTAAGATAGAGAAAAATTTAAATTGAATGATCAATTATAATTTATTGAACATTTTTGTCCAGATAAACTTTTTTATGGTTTGCGGTGAGAAAAAAGAATTCATTAATGAAAGCCCTTGTGAGAACATAATAAATTTACTTAGAGACAAAATAAAATTTGTCCAGTCTCACTGAAAATCTTTACATAGTTTTTAATTTGTCTTATACATATTTCTTTATTATGAACTACAATAAAATATAGTGAATAACAAACAATTTTTTTTTTAATTGGGATTTATTATTTGTAATGTTTTAGAAAAAATATTATTGCCATTTACCTAAACTCCAATATGGATCATGTTTTATGAGTATGTATATGTATGTATGTGTGTATGTATGTATGTGTATATATATATACACATTCACACATACTCACAAACATATACATATATGAATATTTTTTAAATAATTGTAAATTTGAAAAAAACGATTCTAAACATCAACGATAAGTATATAACAAAAATAAAAAAAATATAATTCAAATAACAAGTCGTGCAGTAATGATTTATGAAAGAAGGGCATGGTATTATTTCTCAATAGTCTATTTAGTACATGCCGCAAACACTGCCCATAACACTTCCGTTGTATTTGCCTTTGCTGCTTCTTGTTCAAAATCTAAATCAAGTAATTCTCTTGTCCGTCTCATTGCTAGTTCATAATCATCATCATTAAGAGGAGCAAAAGCATTTTCAAGTACATCACTGGCATGTGCAAGAAATACTAGAGCTAGCATTCGTTTATCCATTCGTTGAGGATCATTAACCCATTTTGATAACATAGCATCTTGAATCTACGGTAAATAAAAGACATGTATAAAATAGTATTTGTATATATGCAAATTGAAAATGTGTTAATATTAGCAAACTTATTAACCTACAATTCATCAAAAAAAAATAATATGAGATATAAATGGAACACAGTACCTTTTTAACAAGACGACATTTTGTGACATTGTCAGTTAATGGATGTGTCGTCATATCAAATAATAAAAAATTTTGCTTTTCTGTTGTTAAAACTCCTTTTTCTACCAAATTCTTTGCGAGTCTTTCACGAACATTTTTCAATTGATAACGTAATTTTAGAGGATTCCATGTTTCACCTACAATAAATGTATTTTTTTACAAAAGAAGTTATTGTCATTCTCAATATTAAACAAACCACTTAAATATTCAATCCAACTTTGGACTGTTTCTGAAGGGTCAGTTTCTTTTATATGTTTCAATGCTTCATCTAACAATACATCTCCAGTAGGCGTGTCTGATTTGAGCAGTAATTTACGACTGAGAAGAGCTCTTCTTCGTACTCCAGCACTCTCTAGTTCTACACGTCCTCTCAATCCTAATTCTATTAATATACACCCTCGGAGGCCACTTGATATACAATCATTCCAAAATGATGTGTAACCCTGGTATTTAAAATTATAATCAATAAAATATTCTACAAAACAATGATTTGAATTATAATAAAGTTGTTGAGTATTCATTGAAATAATTATAGGTAATAAGAATTTTATATATATATACACATACATACATACACATATTTACAAACACATAAATTTATGAAATAAATTTAAATGGATAGGACTTTATGTAAGAAATATATTATTTTTTAAACTTACAAAAAATAAATATAATTTAAATGTAATGCAAAATAACTAATGGTTTAATACCAAATGAAAATATTTTTTTCAATTGACTTTAAACAAATAGTTTTGACTAATATATTATACAGGACTTAATAAAATTTCATATTATTTTGTGAAGTTTAATGTGGTATATATTTAAAATTTACACCAGTATCTTAAATACATAGGTGAATTAAAAAGGAAAATAAATCAGTACATTGTGGGATATTATATTATTTAAATCAATATTGTTAAATGTTATGTTTTAAGATATATTCATAGTAAAAAATAATACACATTTTAAAATATCAAGATGATGGAATACAATACAATTTTATTTAATTCATTTAATTAAATGTACATTTTCCAGACTACACTTTACTTATAGAAATACAATGTCAACAGAAAAATTGAAAGTTAGAGCATTAATGTTCTGTTAATAAATCAGGTGTACAAAATTTTTAATTATGAATACATAGTGTACAATGTCATTCAAAATAAATTATTTTTTTGTATACTTTAGATACCAAAAATGATTTATGTAACTATTCATTATAAAAGCTATATAGTTTCCTTGACAATTAATATATAAGAAATAAAATGTTATATGTATGATTATGTATGTATGTGTGTGTGTATATATATATATATATATATAAATAATAATACTAATAATAATAATAAAATACTCCTAGAAACAATGCTCATGCACATATTTAATTATAGTTATTTGATTGCAAAGTAATTCATTCTACCTGGACTGACTAATATTGACAGTGAAAACGTTACAACACTTTCTGACATTAAAAATATATAATCTATTTTGAGTGTGAATTCGTTTTTGCCACATTGCATACCTCTTTATCTTTGAGACCTAACAGTAACACTTCTTCCATAAGTGTCAAGCGTGTTTCTTTTGAATCACCATCCTCCAGATCGTCACGATCAGTTTTGTCATCTTTATCATTTCCATCTCGATTATTTGTACTTTCGCCGGCTTCTCGATTTGCTACATGTCTTCGTTGTACAAGACCATCACTGCGATTCATTTTTCTTAAATACCGATATTGAACGTTTTCGATTTGTTTCAATTCGTTTTATTTTTATTATATCACAGATACATATAAATACAGGTACACGTTTAATAAGTCTATAATAACGTAAATTACTTTTAAATACACTTGTTCAATTTATTTTCATGCATACGCAATTTCACTTGCGACGTACACTATTCATTACTTGTATTGTGAATTGTTGACGTTTAGTAGTGGTGTCACTGTTACATTGAACAGTAAAAGTATGTCTACCATCGAAATGTACCATAAATCTATGAATAAACACTATTTTTTTTTAAACGTTTCGCATGGTTATATATACAAATAAATTGTTGATAGCAATTTTGTATTCAAAGATATGATTTATAATGAAGAATTTATTAATCTTTAATTGTTAGAAAATATATATTGCATAAATGAATATTTCAAATTTTAAAATTGTTCTCTATCAAATCATTTGCCTATAATATCATTTAGGAATAATGAATACCATCTAATCAATTATACTGTTCATTATGTTTTGAAAACAATTATTGCAATAGAGACAATTATTTTGCATGCTTTTATGAATAAAGGCATTATAATACATTCAAAATTTGTATTTTAGACACATACACACACGTACCCTCACCACTCACACATCCACACACACTATATATATATATATATATATATATATATATATATATATATATATATATATATATGTGTGTGTGTGTGTGTGTGTGTGTGCATGTGTAAACATTATCTCTTATTTGGAAACCTGATCTACTAAATAAATATAAAATTCCAAATTCTGGCGCTAAATAAAACACACCATATAATTAACAGAGAAATGGGGATTTGAATTCGATACCTTACTAGATATCTTAAATATAGATAAAAACACATGGTTACCTGATCAAGTAAAAACACATCAATATGATGATTCCAATAATACATACAAATAATGTATTATATTTTTATGATGAGAAAATATTTCAGACAAAAAGTTATAATAATTAATGTAGCTTAAAGTGAGGCCTCCAATACCGAAGCTAAATGGCTTTTTTAAATGTCCCCTTCTCGTAGAGAGTGTATATATATATATATATATATATATATATATATATATATATATATATATATATATATGTATATGTATATGTATATGTATATGTATATGTATATATATATATATATATATATATATATATATATATATACACTCGTGAGAATTAAAAAATGTTCCCGACTTGATAATGAAAGAATTTATTTCTTTTTTGGAATTACTTTTATTTTTCAATACAATCTCCCTGAAGTTCAACAATACCTTTATCTCATTCCGGAAATAAATTCCTCAAGGTCCACAAAATAGTTGTTTACTGCCACTTTGGGTTCGTTATTTGAAAGAAATCGCTTACTAAAAGATTTTTTTTGAAATTTGGGAATAAATGGAACTCAGACTGAGTTAAAACAGTGAATACGGTGAATAGAGCAAAGAATTGTATTTGAATTCGACAATTTTTGCCGTATGGACACTTTTATAGGCATGCTTTAATTTGCAAAAGTAATAGCATCCCGCTAAATTTTATTATTATTATTATTATTATTATATATATATATATATATATATATATATATATATATATATATATATATATCTGAGAAACACATACAAATCTAATAAATTTTTCAAACATGAAATTAAAAATCAGTTAAATTTATCAGTCAAATTTTGTGGTTTTAGTAGGCGTATTCACAAATTCATTTACTTTATTTATTTATAATTATTACAAAATGTTCAAATGATAAAATTTTAATCTATTAAATTTAATATGGATTTGTGTTAAATAATTATTTGTACTATTGTATATAATGAAAAAAATATTATTAGAACAATGAAGCGCGTTAAATTTCTATAATTTATTAAATAAACTGATTTAAATGAAACCAATTATATTGTTATATAGATCGTAGAATAAAGATCAGTTGATCGAGAATTATTAGATATAGAAATTAATAAAGCAAGGAAATTGATAAAAGCAATAATTGTATTTGAGAAAATATTTTTTAATAAATGAATTTTTTTCGTAAAGTCACCTTATACATTTTATATTTAGTTAAATATAGACTTAAATAATTATTTCCATTTCCGTTTCTTGATATAAATATTTGAAAAAAATATTATTGTGCCTATAATAAAAGAGGTTTTTGATTTTAAAAACGTAATCTAGCAAATCTTTTCAGAAATTCATATATATACATACATACATATATATATATATATATATATATATATATATATATATATATATATATATATATAATATGCGTGTGTCGTATCCTCTTGTTACTTTTAAATAGCCGATAATTTATGCCAATGTCAGCTTGTTACAAAATATTTGGGAATTCCATTTTAGTTCCTTTATAAACTATTGGATTTCATTCACTGTGGAGAATTATATTGTAGCATTGAAATACAATGACTCGTATTATGGTTTGATTTGATGTGAATTTTGGAATTCACATACTTTTTGTTTCAATTAAATTGTATTGATACTTAATTTATTTTTATTCTCTTTATCATTAATAGTATTAATGGTTATTGAATGAATGAATTTTAATTTAGTAAAAGCAGCTAACATGTATATTCGTTATAAAAAGTTAATTAATATGTCTATTAAAACACACACTCAATGATTCTATTTTATATTTTCATTTTATAAATGTAACATTTTTATTACTTGTAATTATTACTGTCTTTTCTTATTAACAACTGTATTATTGATATCATTGATTGTAATTTTTTATAGAAATCTTTTTCAATTAAAAAGTTAATATGTTAGGTAAATTTATTAAAAATCACTTTAAAAACTAAAATTTGAATTAAATGAAATGTATTTTTTTGATATACAATTTAATTTAATGTTTTTAATGAATAGACAAACAAAAATTTTAAAAAGTAACAAATACCAAGTATTGAATATATTCTATCATTTTTAAAACATATTATTTATAGAATTTATCGGTAAATCTAAATACGTAAATATATATGTGCTATGAATTTAATATAATTGTGTTTTTTTTTGCATGCTATTAAAGGTCAATTGTATTTATCAGTGTAATTTTGTGGTTTTTATAGTAAAGCTGTACGTTTCCGAATTATGATTTTATTAATTTATAATTATTTCTAAGTCTATTAATAACAAGTTTACGTCATTGTTTTAAACTACATTTTTGCGAAAGTACAAAAATTGGACTTGTTTTTATTTATATCAAACTAATCGATTTTAATTATAACGTACAATATATTATTAGAACATTAGAACGATTTTATCACATATTTAGTTTATAATTTCATTAAGAAATAAACATGAAATATATTTTTTTAACATGTAAAGAGTAAACATTAGTGTAAAAAAAGTGATTTTCATGATCGTTTATAAGAATAAATTATGTGAAATTATATTTTAAACTGCAAAAATATGTAGAGTTGAGAAAAAAATAATAAATTCCAGACAAAATATGTTGTAGTTTTAATAAATTTATAAGAACTATAGAATAAAAAGTACACGATACAACAAAAATGTGACTAATATACAATTTGTAAAGTGTGATAAAATCTAATGTGCCATCAAAACTTCTCATATAATTAAGTAATACAATAAATAAAGATAATAAGATAAGTTTCAATTATAGTAGAAATATAATGATTTGATAAAATAAGCAATGTTCGAGTTTAACAGAAATAATGACAATGTATTCCAATTCAGTTTCAATTTTTATTCTGTTTAGCTTTCATTATTGATAAGTATATTTTAAAATACGATTATTTTTAAACAATTATTTATTCTCATAAACAAAAAATAAAATTAATAATTTTTTAATCATTTTAATATATAAATTTTGAAATAGAAGTATTTCATATATTTATTTTTTTGATAGTGTAAAAATAATATTAAAGTAACTTTAATATAAAATACAAAATAATACTGATACGTTTTTTGTTTAGAAAATGGGAATAGATATTATTGAATAGATTTTTGATTTAAATTAGTAATTAGGTTTAAAGTTACTATAGTTGTTCCTTGAATGCAATCGAGAAATTTAGTTTTAACATTAGTCTAATTTCTTATTTATTTTTTAATAAAATATATTATAATGTTATAATTTATTTCAGTGTAATAAAATGTTTTATCTATAACATACATTTTCTTTTACAGAAAATTAAATTCCCTTTTCAAACCTTTAAAACATTAAGGGAATTATATAAAAGAATATTTAAATAAATTAATATTAAAAACAATCTCGTTAATTTATTGCTGAAGAATTTTTTCAACATTTTTTAAATCATGAATGTCAAATGAGTCACGGAACTTTTCCATATAAAATTCACTTTGAAGTAAACTGTAGAATAAAGAATGTAGATTGTTATTAGAAATTCATTCCTCGTCAATGTTACTAAAGTTTGTTAACGACTGGACACAACTTTGCGTATATATATAAAGATGACAGACTCCACATTGGTCAGTACGCAAGAGCCTTGATTGTAATTCGACTGAATCATATTACCAGCGATTCTATTGCTGTATGTTTTGGTTTTATTAATTTATATATATATATATATATATATATATATATATATATATATATATATATATATATATATATATATATATATATATATATATATATATATACCTATGCGTTTACTCTTGCCCATGCATATATTAATGTGTGTGTATAAGCTTATGTGAATACAACATTTGCGTTATTTATTTATCGTGTTTCTTCTGTGATTGCAGAAAACTTTTAAACACTTTTAAATGCATGTTAAAGTGCAGTTCATAAATTAAATTCTTGAGTACGTTTAAGTGGAAATATGTTTTTTTTAAATTATTTATTTATAGTTATTGCATTAGTGCATACTGCAAAGTTTCAAGGTAATAAAGTATTTATTATTATTTAACAATTATATATATATATATATATATATATATATATATATATATATATATTATTATTATTATTTTACAATATTATTAAATAATTTAAATTGATATTTTTTTAACATCTTTGTTAATCACTGCATGCTAAAGTTTTTATGTTATTAAAGTGTGATAGCTATTACTGAATGCTGATATAAAATATAATAAATATAATAGTTTCTTAATAATTTATAGTATTTAAATTATTTATCCTATGTTTTTTGTAACTTGTATTATCGGTGTGATTATTAAATTCATTATAAATTAAAACTTTATCCTATTTATAACATATTTATTCGGATTTGAAAAACGTTTGTATCATAAAACACATGAGTCGTTGTAGTCGGAATGGTTTAATTCACAAATTTAAAATGTTCAATTTATAAAAAAATCCTTTCTTTTATAAATAATTTATAATTATTAATGTCATTAAATTATAATAATTTATAATTATATGTTATTAAATTATAAAGAAGATTTTTCTGTCGTTCAAATTTTTATATTTTATCACTTGGATTTTTATTAAATTTTTTCGACTTTGAAAAATAATACAGAATTGCTCTGTATATTTAATGAATAAGAAAATTAATAATTCTTTTGTTGATTACAAAATTTCATTTATAGTTTCTAGTAAACGTCTATTTTTTAAAGGTAAGTTAAGAAATATAATATTTACTTAAGTAAATAATCAGTTAATGAATTGACTTAAGATATATTTTTGAATTCTACATTAGAATTTAGAAAATTTTAAATGATCCAACCCATATAATCTCACTTAATAAGATCGACTTTGTAATGTTTGATTACTTAAATATCAAATAAAAGAAAAAATGGAGAATCAACAAGAGAATCAGTATTTAATTAAAACAATGTTTTACAGAATAATTTTATTGTATTAATATTATGTTTCCATTCTATCTGTATGTTGGTTATATTATTCTGGTTACAAATGACTCATATAATTAATAAAAGAAGAATATACTATTTTTAATCGTTTAATCCCGAGTACTGAAATTAATTATATTAGTTTACTAATTTTAAAGTCATTATGTAATAATATTTTTTCATTTACTATACATTTCTTTTATACAATCTTTTTTACTGTATTTGAAATGTATGAATAGAAAACTTATTTTCTTCTGTTAGTATACGATTCTATTACAATTAAAATCAAAAGTTATTTAAAGCAATTCTTATAAATAATATTATTTTCAGTTAATTAATGTTAATTGTATAATCTGTTGTTAGTTTATTAATTATTTAAAGATTCATTTATAAATTGTTTATAAAAAGAAATAATAATTTATATATTGAATACTTCATACTACTGTTAAAAGTATATAGAGAATATTAATTCTAACATTATTTATTTATAATTATATATTTATTTCTAGATCAACAACAATGCATTACTCCAAATAATAAATTAGGAAAATGCATAAGTTTTAACGATTGTGAACCGTTATTGACGTTACTTCGTTCATCTGGACGAAACTCGAATAATCGTGATTTTGTACGACGATCTCAATGTGGATTTTTAAATAATCGTCCATACGTGTGTTGTCCGGGACCGCAAACATCAGAAAATAATCTTAAACAAATTGTTTTCGGAGATCCAAATCCACCAAACCATAATCCCGTTAATCCAATCCAGACTACTACGAGTGCACCAATAAATCCAGTTGTTACTGGTGATAATACAGGAATTACATCGGTAGGAGATGGAAATAATAATGGTAACAGAAATATAAATCCTCCACAAATTCCATCAGCAAGAATTAGTTTGCCTTCATATCCAGAATGTGGTTTGTCACGTAATGAAAGTACATGGAAGATTGTTGGAGGATTCGATGCTAAATTAGGTAAGTTAATTATATGAATGTTTGTGCATTTTCAGTCTATTTAAAGAATAAAAAGTATATTTTTGAAGAATTAATAATAAAAATTCAAATAAACTATAATAAATATATATATATATACATATATATATATATATATATATATATATATATATATATATATATATATATATATATACATATATATCGTGATAGATTATATTATATTACTTTTAAGGTTTTAGTTTATTATTTAAATGGAATTAAACATTTTTTTTTATTCTGAAATGGAAATTACTATGGCTTTTTAATTGTTTATTTGTTCATTGTATATTTCTGCGTTTATTTGATTTTAAACATATTTTACTAATTATACCGCATGTATTTTGTGAATATTTATTATTATAAATATTAAACTGTATATAAATATACATACATACATACATACATACATATATATATATATATATGTATGTATATATATATATGTATGTATATATATATATATATATATATATATATATATGTATGTATGTATCTACGTATTAGTTAAAATATTATAAGTGTGCATGTTATATTTATACATTTTTTAATAGTACAATTTTGTTGTTGATAATGTAGATAATATTATAAATTAATTCGACATTCATTACAGCTTTAATAAATTTTCATGTAAATAGCTAAATCGCCTGTATACACATCAATTTAATTACATTTAATGTAAACAAGTTATAGTTAATTGATAAGTTATAAAGGTAGCCTTGTCGGTCCATTTAACACCTATTTGTGTTAGAATTTTATTGTATGCATATTCAGGGAAACACGTTGAATCAACAAAAATAATACAAAATAATTCATGATAATTTGCGGTACGTGACTTTCGGTGGTATGATATTTTTCTTTCGATATGTCATACATCCGATTTATATTAATAAAATATTCGTTGAAATGATTAATGATAATTTTTTAGAAGAATGTTATAAAAAAGGGCTAAACAAATATATATTCAATGTAGAATATCCGTTAATTATTTCATTATTAGATAATACATCGTCATGAATAATCCTTGTGTAGAATTAAAATATTTTTTTTTACAAAGGTCGTTGTGATATTTAAAGTATAATCAAAATCAAATGTTATTATTAATTAAACGATTTTGCTTTCATATGTTCGTTTAATACAAAATAAATAAATACACGCACGTGTATATATATATATATATATATATATATATATATAATGTTTGCACGTATTCTTTATTTATAAATAACACCTATTATTCTTTTTACAAGAAGTTCATACATAAAATATCTATAGCCCTTTATTTGAAAAATTGTGTCATTAGGTTAAAATGATTAAAAATCAAAATTACGTTAATAAATTGTTCTGTTGAATATATTCGAACTGCATCTGAATAATATTTCACTCTGCTTGCCGTGTTCGTAGAAAGTACTTATTAAGTAATAATACGAATTTATTTCTACATAAATTATTAAAAAAATGATGTTTATTCAACCTAATAACACAATTTCTTCACAAAGGATTATACATATTTGTGTCAATACACAAATATATATATATATATATATATATATATATATATATATATATATATATATAAATCAATAACTGTTTAATATGCATAATTAATGTACATAAAATAATGTAATTTAAATATTTTTCCATGGAATTTTTTTATAAAAATATCATATGGAGATTGTTCATATGATTTATAAAATAAATACGCCCTTTGATCGGACTTTTTAATCTTAGAAAAATATGAATAAATATATAAACTATTTTCCTATATATATATATCGGTAAAATAAATTTATTAATTCGGTTTTACCTTTTTTGGTTTTCTTAATGTTTTAATTTATAAATAAACATAGTTAACTGGCAAATATTAACGAAATTATTAACATAATCCTTGCTTTATATTCTTTAAAATTTATTTAGGCCAGTTTCCATGGATGGTAGCTCTTGGTTATGATAAAAACAGAATAAATCCAGAATGGTTATGTGGAGGATCTTTAATAACAACAAGACATGTTTTGAGCGCAGCTCATTGTATTTTGCCACAATTGTAAGTATATTTATTAATATATCCATATATATATATATATATATTATATAAATTTCGAAAATTATTTTTTAATGAACCTTAATTGTATTTTTAAAAAATAATTGAATTTGAATTGAATTTAAAAATATATTCATTGGTTTCACTTTAATTTAATCAAT
Source organism: Acanthacorydalis orientalis (assembly GCA_034766995.1). Taxonomy (NCBI): domain Eukaryota; kingdom Metazoa; phylum Arthropoda; class Insecta; order Megaloptera; family Corydalidae; genus Acanthacorydalis; species Acanthacorydalis orientalis. The sequence continues at coordinate 5,787,574 of CM068324.1, forward strand.
TTTGTAATTATATTGTTTATTTTTTAATCCTTGAGGATCTATTATTTTTCTGTTTCCTACGATACATTTCAACTTCTATCATTCGTTTTGAAACTGTGTTTAAAAAAATCAACCTGAAGGTGATGAAAATTGTAAAAAAGATAACTTAAATGGTGTCTTAACGATTCAAACTGAAGTCATAAAATCTATTTGTTAATTTTTAAAATTATGTCCAGATATATTACTCGTATGGGTGTTATTGATGTTAATAACGGTGCGAATCCTATCGATACGCTGATTATTGATAAAATTATACATGAAGAATACAACTCTAGATCAATGACAAATGATATTGCAATACTGAAATTAGAAAAAGACATTGTTGGATATGACGGTAAGGTATTATGTTATACTATTATATTGGCGTTTAACAGCGAAATTATTATCATTAAAACAGACTAAATACTATTTACAATAATACACTCTGTTATTATTGAAGACTTGTTCAATATTTTGTCTCATTTTAAAATATTTAACGATTATATGTAGTTTATTAAAAATCATCTTCATTTAAATATGTATTCTATACGGATTTCATTTTCCTTATAACTGTTATTTTTTAAATGTATTTGAAAATATTAATTGATTTTTTTATATTTAGGAGTTGCTACTCCAGTTTGTTTGCCATTAAGTCCAAATCTGCGATCGCAATCATTCGTTAGATATTTTCCGATTGTAGCAGGATGGGGTTCATTATTCTTTAGTAAGTATTTATTCCTCTCTCTCATTCCCTATATATATATATATATATATATATATATATATATATATATATATATATATATATATATATATATATATATATGCACACATAAACATACATAATTTATATTCAGGAGGCCCAGTGAGCAGTGTTCTTCAAGCAGTACAAATACCAGTCGTTTCAACTGATAGCTGTGTAAAATCATTTGCAGCAAATAGTCGAATCGTGATTGATAATCGTGTTATATGCGCGGGATGGCCTACAGGTGGTAAAGATGCATGTAAAGGAGATTCAGGAGGTCCTCTTATGTTACCACAAGAAACACGGGATGGAACATTTCGCGTCTATGAAATTGGCATAGTGTCTTATGGACATAAATGTGCAGAACCTGGATATTCGGGTGTATACACGAGAGTATCAGAATTCATTGAATGGATCCAAGATCACCTTAATTAGAAAATATGCATATTTAAGTGCTGTGTTATTAACAAACATAATATTATTAACGAATTCATAAGAAAATGTTTATTACTACTGAATTAAATTTTATTTGATCGGTCATAACGGGAAAAAAATAATATACTTTATAATTAATACGTTAAAATTTATTACTTTTTGTATATATATATATATATATATATATATATATATATATATATATATATATATATATATATATATATATATATATGTATATATATATAACTGACTGAATTTATTTCTTAATTGGACAAACTGGACTGTTATATCTGTTGTGTGTTTATTATAATAAAACACGACATTATTATTCATGAAAATTATTTTTAAATCTTTTACGTAGATAATCAAACTACTTATTATTTAAAACGTAAACATAGGTTTCAAAAATGTATTACTAAACATCTTATTTCTTTAAATATAGGCCACTATACATATTTATGGGTTTAAAGTATTTTCATCCAATTAATAGATTCGACAATTAAATACGTAATATTTCTTAAATATACTCAAATATATTTATTCGTATGTTTTAAATAAATAATACAATTTGTTTAAATAAATTATATGCAGTATGAATAATAATTAGCTTTCATATATATATATATATATATATATATATATATATATATATATATATATATATATATATATATATATATATATATATATATGTATTGCAAATACAGATTAATCACAAGGACTAAACGAATTAATTAATTAATTTTATCATTAACTTTGTCTATGTTATTACTTGCAATAAAAGATATTTTTATTATTATAAACTATTTCGGTATAACTGATTTCATCGCGAGATACTAATTATTTAAAGTAATGATGCTTATTGATGGAGACCAATTTCTATATGCTTTAATACCTTTTTCAAAGCACGATTTTATATAAATTTTACTTAATTACATTGTTTAATTACAGATGTTGATTGCATAAACAAAAGTAATAAAAAACAATTAGCAGTAATTTTATGTTTTTCCTTTTATAGGATTTTATGTAGAAGTAAACACAATTCAATATTTATTACTGTTGTTAAGATAATTATAATAAAACTTTTTGTATTACGAATAGATCTATAATTATCTAATGGATTTAATGAAATGTAATGTGTCAATCAAGAAAATTAACTATTGTCAGTGTTAAGAAAAGAAATAGAGATTACAAACAATAATAATTCATTTATCTTAGTTTACTAGTGGAAAATATTGTGATATTATGGTATTTAAAAATGAAATGATAATTAATTTATAAACAAAATAGAATTCAATGTAACTTTTATAATTTAGCACTGAACAAACAATAACAATAAACGTCTTTTTATTATTTTATATCTGTTATTCAATGTATTAATTATTGTGTATAAATATTAAAATATTGTTCAAATTCAAAATGTTAATACATCTATTAGAAATTTGTTTCTTAGTTACCTGAAATCACTAATTTGATTTTTCACCTTACATTACATTATTAAGAATATAAAAATATTGATTACAGGAATAAAATAAGACAGGTATATAATCGAATTGTGTCTATGTAAATTATTAATTGAAGTGGAGATTAGGTATTGATGTGAAAAAATATACATGAACAAGATTGATGAGACCTTCATATACAAGATTCCAACTGAATAAGACCTTGACAAGGCTATTCTAATCTAGCTTAACATACATGAAAATTCATCAATAGAATTTGTTTCTATACAAAAATTATTTTGTAAAATTGATTAATTTATTTTTTTTGTAAACGAATTTATTATATATATATATATATATATATATATATATAATAAATTATATTTACTAAATACAAACAAAAAATGAAAAATCTGTGTCGACGCAAATCGCGATGGTCTAGAAAGGAAAGGACAAGAACACAAGGATGAATTTTTAATTAACTGGATTATAGGTTGAGAAATAAATATGTTAGAATTTGATAAAATCATTTTTTAACATATAAGAAGTTTAATTGTAAATAAATATATTTGTGGTACACATATACCTTTATTTATTACACTTTCTCAATGCTTAAACTAAAAGTACATTATTGTTTTTGTTTACATGAATATGGAATTTTTATTTTAAGCCATATATAATAAAATCTATTTAATTACCTTTATTAGAAAAGGGTTATGTATTCAATTTAATATAACATCTTTATTTATAAGATTTACACAGTATTTCAGATTTATTAAAATATTCAAAACAAATACTTTCAATTGAATTTATTTTCAATAAAGGATAAGTGTATTTATATGTATACACACACACACATATATATATATATATATATATATATATATATATATGTGTGTGTGTGTATTTTTGAAATGAATTTATATTATTTTTAATAGCATACAAATATTTGGAATCAATTTATTATTGTTTATACAAAACAATTGTTTATATGTTACATCTAACAAAAAAAATAAAATTGAGCTAGAATTAAACAATTGTATAGAGTAATTATTTCTAAAGAATAACTGCATAATTGCTTATAAAAATATCACACCTCCAATATCACGGTATATTTATTTTTGTTGTATTCCTCATGGATCTATTATCAATAATTGAAGAATTATTTGATTTCTATTAATTGTTTAGTATTAATTGCTTTAAAAACCAACGGGTTTGATAATTTAAATATACTTGGCAACATTGTTGCAAGAGTTGAAAAAACAGAACTGGATATTCCCTAAAAAGAAATTAAAAAAATCAGGAAACGTTTAGTATACTCAATTATTAAATATTTACTTTAGGTACAAGAAACTGTAGATTCTTTAATTCAGATCCACCCCACGAAGCCATTTCAATCATGAACCCCTTTACACATTTAAATACTAATTCAGCACGTTTAGTACACCATTGGACAGTCATTTCCTGAAAGTTTTTATATAATAATTAGAGACAATTGAAAATAACATCTATTTCTACCTCTGTCATATCATGCTGAAGTAACAGAGGAACTGTTAATGTAGTGATATTATTTGAACATGCTAATTTTAATATATTTCGAAAGCCGAGTATAACTGGATGTCTTGAATTAATATCACTTGATCTTAATGATTCATCGACTACAAGATGAAATACAAGATGGACTTTGTCAAGATTTGAATGACGTGTAATAAATGTATCTCCGCATCGAAGATGTCTCTTTAATATTTTCTGCCAATCTTCGTTTTGTTTATCAGTAAAAATATTCTGATTTCTGTGAACAGAAGCTTTTTGTACAAAAACAGACAAATTTTCCATTTGGTCATCTATATGAGGAAAATGGAATTCTGTTGATTGTTGACAGGTTTTAATAAATTCTAAAAAAAATTTACATCAATCACCAGTTTGAAATTGTATTATTTTCCTTTTTACCTTTAGTCATATTGGAAAATCCTACGATGTTATCAGTTAGTAATACAAGTCCACATAAATCATTTGAATAAAGACTCATTGCTGTTTGCAATCGCTGAGGTGTATGTGTAGAACTAAAATATGTATCAACAGATATTTACAATAACATACTGTAAATGTTATTTAAAAATATTTTTAAGTAAAAAATATACTGTTTGAAGACATTTTTAATTTGGCACATTAGTCAGATGTTTAAATAATTTAGGTTAAAAAAAAATGATTAATTTATGGTTTTACCTCCACATATCTTTATTTACTTTGCAGTAATCAATAACATTAGCTGAAAGCAAACGTATATTATGCATTTGTTTCAATTGAGAGCCAAGATGAATTGTAAAACTTTCTTCTAATGGAGATTCGTCTTCATCAAGCCCACTAAATGCTGTGAATTGCTCTTCAGACTTTACAGGTGTTGGAGAAGCAGTCATTAAGGGAGAACTAAGAGAGTGGAACCAAAATATCCGATGAAATTTATCTATTATATTACACAATTTGTGTGTATGTACACACATATATATATATATATGTATATATATATATATATAGTAGTGAATTTGAGATATTAAAAACTAAAATAAATAATAATTAGATGTATAATATATGTACCTAGGTGGTGATAGTGTTTTAGTCTGATCTTCAAGCATTTCCATAACCCAATTTCGATATTCTCTTCTCTGCACTTCTTTCATTGTATTTAATTCACTAGACCACTTAGCTTGAAGCAAACTATGATCTTCGAAATGTTGAATAGCTAATTCATTAATTTTTTCCTCACTCGTTGTTATACCTAAACCTTCGACAGCTTCTGCCATTTCATTCGTAAGTCTGCGGTTATATGAAATATTACACACATCACAAAAAGAACATAACACTTTTCATAACATACTTTGAAGTTAAAAAATTTATTTGTGAATCTTGTAACCTTGTACAATTCTGAACACTTTGGGCATATATGTGTTCTACTTGCAGCATAGCTTCCAGAGCTGAGATATAAATTATTAATTAAATACTAGTGAAAAAATTATAATACATCATTACCTGACGAATGCACGAGTTTATGATACGCTACTGCAAAAACTTCTTCATCTGATTCTCCTACATGTTCGCAGTATAAACTGTTACCCTACGGAAAGTTTCGATATTAATGTAATGCTCTCTCAAATATCACTTTTAACAATACCTCTCGAAAGGCTACATCCCATTTTCCTATTGTATCACCGTGTGACTTTTTTGCATTAATTATTAAATTATCTATTTTATTATTGTAAAACGTTCGTGTTCTCTCGTTAATAAACTCACGTAAAGATTCATCGAGCTCTAAAAAAGTCAAAACATAATTTGAAATTAGGTTATATTGAAATCGATAAATATTTTATTTTATGCAAACCATTGGAAATGTAAGAAGGAAGCTTAAACATTAAAATAATTCTTTGTACATATTCCTCAACGATATCAAAAAATGGGATTCTAATTGGAATTTGTAAAACGGTTTCATTATTGCAACAACGAAATTTGTAATTAAACGTTTCTTCAATTTCTGTTTCATCCAACATTTTATTACTTTAAAAATACAAAAATACGTGAAAAACTGGAAACGAATACATATACTAAGTTAATGTACAGTATTTATGATAAAATGCCTTCATATACGATCAGCTGAGTTTTAAAATTTTGACAAATAAAATTCCCTACTTAAAAATGTAAAACACTGTTCATGCGCCGAATCATAAAGTACAGCAAGCCAACCCCTAAATTAAATCTAATACAATTTTATTGATACAATTAATTTCCTTAAGTTAACTATTTACATTGTAAAGTTATCTAAGGGAGCAGGGGATGTTAATAATAATGGCGGGATATTTTAATTATACTTGGACTGTTTGTTTTGCTTAGGAAAAAAAATTCAAAACCCCTCGTATAACATGGTACTTTTATAACACTGATTCGATTTAACACGATCGAAGAATTGCGACAAAATGTCGTCTAGCATAGCGTTTATAATACGGTTTTATATATGCAATGAAAACGAGATGGGGTAGAAACAACTATTAAATATTAATTTAAATTAACGATTAAATATTTAGATATTCTAACAGTAATGATTACTTGATATATTTAAGATTCAAAATTTATTTCATTCAAATTACATGACAACGATTTCTTATTAATAAAACAGTTTTAAAAGTTAAATATTTCAAAACTTATTTTAGAAATATCTCTCTGTGGCTTTTAGGTATATAGATATGTAGGTATTAAAATAATTTATTGAACAGTTTGTAATTTGTACCGATATATTAAAAAAAAGTAAAGTACATGATTAAATACACCGGTACGAAGCTGGAACCCTATTTTTCGAAAAAAAAATTTTTTTTGTAGGTCTGAGTAGATTTAGAATAGTTCTAGAGTGCTGGGGTTTAAAAGAATTTATGAAATCGAATTGTAGTTGATTGTAGAAAATGTAATCGAAAAACTCTTCATTAAAAGGCTTTTATTTGTAAAAATGTATATTATACGAAATTGAAGAATTATTTAATTTATATAAATAAGAACAGTAAATTTTACTAGTCTTGAGATATAATTTCAGTCTTTTATAAAGCAGTTCTAATATATATACAAGATAGTTTTTCAGTTTTGAATAATTTTATTTTTGATAAAAATGTACGTAGCTTAAGGACACTTTTATATACATACACAAATATATATATATATATATATATATATATATATATATATATATATATATATATATTATATTTATGTATGTATGTGTGATGTATGAATATATGTGTGTGTGCGTGTGTGAAGAAAATATAAGGGAAAAATAAAAATAATTTAAATGTAATAATTTATTAATATAACTCAAGCATGTTTTAAATAATAAAAATATTTGATAACAACCACTCGTATTTTTAATACAAGAATATAATTGTCTTTTACTTATAACTAAAAATTCTTACTAGATTTTATAATACTGTCTATATTGCTTTTAGTGAGTATGTATCAAAGATATACAATACATTATGATATAAAAAAATTAATGTATAAATATTTATACATACGTACATATATATATGTATATATATATATATATATATATATATATATATACATACATATATATACATACATATATATATATATATATATATATATATATCTATCTGTACATTTATAAGTATTTTTTTTTTGTAATCTTGATATATATTCACATTAAAACGATTTTTAAACACCCAATTTATTTAATAATTCGTTGTTTTTTTATTGTATAAAGTATCTATGTTTCATAGAAAAAACAACCCTTTCACAAATGTTGCAATCTAAAACTGCAACAAAAAAACTTATAAATAATTTTATTCTATATAGCACATCAGAAATAATAATAATAATAGTAAAATACTTTTATATTGGCGTCGTTTTTAAATGTCACTGTAAATAAAAAAATATTTTTTTTACACCAGTCATGGTTAAGCCATTTTGTGACAATTAAACAAAACAAAATTATTTATTCAGGAACAATAAATTCACGATATTATAGTTTTTTTTTAAATATATATATAAGTATATAAATATGTGTGTTGTTATTGGCTATCTTAGCAATCACATAAAATAATACTAATTGAACACAAAATGTAGGATTTACAAGTTAATTATAAAAATAATACTGTAAAAACTCATTGGTGAATTATGTTTGTAAGAAAATATATACACATATATATATACATGTATAAGCACGCATATATTAGTCTAAATTTGTTTTTACATAAAACTGTTAATAATTTTGTCTGAAATATCAAAATAGTTTTAATAATTTCAACAAATTTTGTTATTATAACTTGTATTTTTATGAGATTTTAGTAATTATTTGTATTTAAGTTTTCCTGTACGAATATTTATTTGATTTTAAATAGCAATATCACTATTGTTTTTTATTAGTAACAATATATTTAGTTTAAATGCTTAATACATTATAATAACTAATAAAATTCACTAACTGATATTTTTCTGAGAAAATAGAATTTTGAATATTTTTTAAAATATTAGTATTCACAAATTATGACTAAGAAAAAGTTCTTACAAACAAAATTTAATCAATGTGCGAACTCTTATACTTGTTTTAAATATATTAACTTTATCAAAATTCTCTTTCATTTTCATATGTATATATATATATATATATATATATATATATATATATATATATATATATATATAAATATATATAATGGCATTAACTAATCCTACGAAAAATACATTTTCACATGCATTTTAGTGTTACATGGAAATTATTAAGGCACATAGGCAAATAATAATTGTAAAAATAATAATATTAATAGTGGTAAAAGAAATATTTTACATAAATTAACTGTCACCAATAGTTAATATTTTGTCAAGTTTCTAAAAAGATATATGATGGCATCACAAAATTGTACGAAATGGCAAAAATATTATCATTTTGAACCATAAATATTACGTAAAAGTATTATTTTAATAATAATCAGGCACATGTTTATCTTAAATATATTAAAATTTATTTATTTTTGTTAAATATTAATTAAATTACGTACATACGAAACTTGACAAAAATCAATTATAACTAATATAATTTAAATATATATTATACTAAACAATATTTAAACTTTATAATTAAGGAACAATGTGTAATAATCACAAGAATAATACTACTTGAACACAATGCAGACATAAGATACACAGAGATATTTATTATTTTATCAGAAACAGAAAAGTCATCGATCTGTCGGAATAAAATAATATAAAAATAGATAACACGCATTATATTTTTCATTTTTGTCTGTTTTAGTTCTTGAATATTATTGATTATATCGGAAAATATACCTTATGTCATGCGAGTTTCAAACGATCAGTATGGTTTTAAGGGGTATTGTCATACAAATGTTTATATCAAACGACAAAACCATATTTTATTGGCACAATTAAATATAAACATACAGGTTGTGGTTAAGCCTGTTTTTCGTAACTCACTGGTAAATGTTCTCCATCAGCAGGTGATTCTATCGACATCGGAGAAACATCAACTCTCGCTACCGGGGGAGGTTTAAGAGGATAAATAAGATGATCCATAGGCCATTGTAGCTGGCAATTACTGGGTGATAGATTATACATTTTAGTGTTAATCGGTACTTTTGAATCGGCGAAAATCTTCGATGTTATATATTGATCAGTAACTAAATCTCTATATATAGTTGAGTTGTAATTTTCTAATTGGTCTCGACAACAAATACAATCATCTTTTGTTGTAGCAGCGGTAACTGGATAGCATATTTCCCCTTGCGTTGTTTCAAAACTATATAGTTTTGGTTGAAATGGGGAACTAAATTCGTTCCAATGATTAAAAGACCCAGAACCTTTAAGTATTATTTGACTTTGGGATAACTCTGGTTTATTATTTAAATTACTGTGCGTTACTTTATCGGAATGCTCGGTAGAATTATTATTTAACTGGTTCGTTCCAGAATCACTAATAGTTTGAAAACTTAAGTTCGATAAACTTTGTTGCGAAGATAATCTCGACGTTCGCCCTTCATTACTTATTCTAGGAGTTTTGTTTCGTTGCCACGAGTTTTCGTCTGGGTCTGGCGAGGCTCTTCGTTTCCATTGTTTTAAAAAAACATCATCTACATTTTCACTATCAGCACGAAGCATACTTGCAGCGTCTGAAGAATAACTTTCAATCGACGATTTTCGATGCTTCAATTTGTATTTATCACTGTCTGTACCATCTAATGACTGAACTGAACTTTTCCTACGCCTAGCAGAATGATCGACTTCATGCTGTACGTACATCGGATATCCACCGACTGGAATCTCTGAATAAACAGAAGTATCTATATTGTCAGAACCTAGTTGCTGGTATGAATATGTGTCCGGACTATCAGTACTAGGAGAGAAACTATGATGAGTAACTGTATCAGGTCTGTACGAGTGTCCATAAACAAGGTGAGGATCTGTTTCGTCAACTCGTAATTTGGGAAATATATGAGAATTATCATCGATAAAAGTATGCGCTGGGAAAAATCTCGATGCGTTTTCTATTTGATGCCCTAGTGGATAAAGATGTTGATGTGGTGACGATTGGTGGACTGAATAATCAACAGGTTCGATTTTTTCAATACCGTGGTGAGAAGGACCAGGCAGAGGCGGTTCAGTCATTATTCGATTATGATCAGTTGCACTTATTCCTATGTGTGGCTGAACTAATGGTATGCTTGGTACGTGCGGAGAAGGTATTTCTGAATCAGAAGGTTGTCCATGGTGATGTAAATGATTTTGAATCGGTGGTATTACAGATTGTGGAGAGTGGTGATGATAAAATGGAGTAGTTCTTGAAGTATTTGAATGGCCGCCGTATGTCAAACCGTACTGTAATTTACTTTGAACCATATAATATTCATATAACCAGCTATTTGAACGCATAACTATTGCTTCTCGTTCGCTGAAAATCGAAACAACCATTTTATACTCATAGATAATTAAATAAATATTGAAAACATTTATTCAACTTCTCAAATTATCTTAAATCTGTTTTTTTTATCAAATAAGGCTTTTTAAAAAAATTCACTCACGTTAATATTTGATTTGTACACACAATAACTGGATGTTGATTGTTTTCAATATTATCTTTGACTTGAAGAACACAATGAATCCAAACCCAGTCTCCTGCTCTTTTCTGAAGCCTTACAAGTAAAATGCATGCTCTGTCTTGATCTGATTGTGTTACTATAGAAGAAAGAAATGGTATCTTTTATCTTGAGAACACTCTATTACTATGTTCAAAAAAAATAGGATCAAAAATTATCACAAAATATGAAAATTATTAACTTTTTGGATTCTTTTTTGTACTTTTTAAAATAATTGACTGTTATATTGTTATATATATATATATATATATATATATATATATATATATGTATGTATACACTCACTTAAACGGTGTTTTGCTTGAGCTTCTTGCATACATTCCCAGTGAAGTAATTTATACCAAGATACTCCTTGTAGCTCCACCCAAATATACCCCAAATGGTATTCGCCTCTTTAAAAATAAAAACGAATTGAAATCTATACTCATGTAGTGAAAATCGATGAACTGAACTTACATTCGATCTAAATACATAAACTTCATATCCATGGAGTGAATGGAAGTGAATACATTTGTTGCACCTTGGACAACACATTCCCTTGTTTCTGGCATTGCAACTGGAGTGCATGTCGCAATAAAGACAGGTTCATTACGACTGCATAGTGGCAAGAATGATAGATAGTGACCACGAACTAGGACAACCTATTTGAAGCCGTAAATCACGATCAACTAATTGTTATCATTGTAAATAATATTACTAATAATAATATTTATTAAATGTACATTTTTATATTTTTTAATATTAGAAAAAAATTAGAACCAAATTCAATATATATTGGTCCATAAATATTTATTTCAGATTGATAGAATTGTATAAAATATGCAACATTATTGAAATAAATTAAACTATAGGTAAATGTTGTAGCTAGAATATTTATATCGGAGTAATTTGGGTTGTGCGTAATAATGAATACCTTTTGGTCACCAAAACGCATTTGTCGTCTTGCATTTCGTGTTACATTTATACGACACATAAACATTCTTGGTTCTTCTCTTTCGTCGGATGTACTAGAACGGGACATTTCTGCCTGGATTACACCATGATCCTGCTTATCAATGATATCATATACACTGTCGCCGTGAATAAGTAGGTCTTCCTAAATTATAAGAGATACGTTTATTTAAATGTAAACACATTCATATAAAATTTGTTATTGTTAAAGAATTTTTTTAAGTATTTTTAGCAAAATTAATATATATATATATATATATATATGTATATAAATATAATTACTTATATGGAATCTGAACATACCATAGAATGCCCTAAATATTCTGTTGCATTATCTGAGATATAAAGAAGTTTTCCATTTTGTGTCATCATCATAAGAAATCCATTTAATGCCTGAAAAATCAAGCGTATAAAATACATTTTAAGTATTTATAGATGATTATAAATATTGACAAAACTTACTTTAGAAAATCCTATACTAGGTGTAGCTGCTGATAAAGTCGCATTATGGTTCTTGAATGCTAAAAATAAGTTTATATATATATATATATATATATATATATATATATATATATATATATATATATATATATATGTATAAATATCTGTATGCAGCGGCGCACTCAGGATTTAATTGGGCTGGGGGCAAGTTGAACGGATATTTTTTTAATGTGAATTCAATCAAATTTATTCGGTGATTATAAAAATTGATTTAAAAAATAAAATCCACTTTTCTCTTTTTACAAAGCTTTTGAATTACTTCAGTCATGGTTACATTAATCTGTTTTTGTATATATATATATATATATATATATATATATATATATATATATATATATATATATATATATGGAATAGTGATAGGGGGGATTATATTAATCTCTTTTTGTATATAAGAGCATTTTCGCACGATGATTTTTTTTATTTATTAGTATTTTTTTTCTTTTTTCCTTTGGGGGTGCCAGGGTCGCTTGCTCCCCCCTGGGTGTGCCATTGTCTGCATGTGTGTGTGTGTGTAAATTAGAAAATATATATATAATTATATATAATAGAATACCTTGTTGAAAATAATTTGTTTTACGAACATAAACACAAACGAGTGCCATTAGTTGCAGCTGTGACAGGCGTTGACGTGTTGATGCTGGAAGTGGAAGTAAATCTCTTAAATTGGCTATTTCAGCATTAATGAGGTCTCGCCGCAATTTGCTGGCACCCTTTGTTGATTTGTTTGCGTCAAATCTATAATAAAGTATATAGGATATGTGTAAAAAAGTTTAAAATATATATATTATGATGTCAGTATTATTATTATTGTTTTTTATTTATTTATTTATTTCGTAATGAAAAGGTACAAAAATCGGTTGTAACTGGAATGACTGATATTTTTTCCTGAAAGTAATGATCATGCTGATTTTTTATATAAGTAATTTATTGTTAAATAAAGTTATATGGATTTTATATAGGAATTAATTAATATGAAAAAATAAATAGTAAAACCACACACGTTAGAAAAAAATTAAACCATTAATTTATAACTGAATTAGACTATTTTATAAATAGAAGAACTATATTGTAATTTTTTTTAATATCTTAAAATTGTTTAAACTTTTTAAGACATGTGCAATAAGTTTCAAGAAAATTACGAGTCTTTGAGATGAAAACCGATATAATTACTTAAATATAATTGAATATCTGTAGTTTTGAAATGGATTTATATATTTTTCTTGTCGTAATTTATTATTATCAGAACTTATTTTACATTAAGTAACAGTTTTACGCAAATTTCATGTAAATACTTATTTTACAAAATAGATTTAAATAAATAACCACACATTCATAAAAAAACATAAGATCTACGAATATTTTGAAAAAGTTTACGAATTTATTTCTATATAAATAATAAATTATAAAAATATTCACCGATACATTATTTTTTTCCAGATTCTACTTTTAGGATGAGTATATGTTATTAATAAAGAATATGATTATATATTTATTTATTTTATTTACTACCAGTGAATCCTACATCCATCTTTCGTTTATATCAATGATATGTTTCTATTCCATACGAGTGTTTCCATATGAAGTCATTTTTGTATTATATTTTACATTTTTAAGTGCATAATCTATTTAATATATATATATATATATATATATATATATATATATATATATATATATATATATATATATGAATACTTCGTGTTCTTAGCACTATTTTTATTATTTTAAAACCAAATTCTTTTATAACTTTATATAAAAAAACATAAATTCTACCATATTAGTAAGACATATTTTCTTATTTTAAAATGTGTATAAATTATATTAGATTGTATTAAAATGGTATACAATAAATATTATTACAACAAATAAACACCTATTTAAATATATATTTTATTTGTACTTTTTTAAGAATGTTACTAAAATTCAAAAGTATTTAGAGTTCAATGTAGACATTTGTGTATTAATACTCTTTCTTTCTCTTTATATATATATATATATATATATATAAATTCGTTACTGTACAATTAATAACAAACGTTGAAAAAAAGTTAAGAAAATTGTATCAAAAGAATTAATATATATATATATATATATATATATATATATATATATATATATACATACGTACATATTCGTTAAAAATAACAATAAAATGATACAATAAAGTTAATAACTAGTGAATTATTGTTTTAAAAACAGCTTTAAAAAGTCGTTTCGAAACAATAAGAACATAATAAAAGTAGCCACAACATATACATTAACACGTCGAAATTGAAACGCTATTTAAGTAACGAGCTAAAACGATCGTGTTTGAAAATTTTGTGTGAGTAGCTGCTTATTTTTGTATGGATCGGTACGTGTGTGATGAATGAATGAGCAGTCAACAAAATCACTAATGGACCATCATATGTCCATAAAACCACTAAACGGCAATAAAAAGCGATGAGATGTATAAACAAAGAAATGATGCCTTGTATGACAAGGGTAACAATATTGTTTCACATTTAACTACTTACTACGTAGACATAACAGCATTTGTATATAAACACACACACACACATATGTATATATATATATATATATATATATATATATATATATATATATATATATATATATATATATATATATATATATATTATTCCATTGTTCTTCTTTTACAAAACTTACTTAAGTCAACATATATGATCTCGTTATATTTTTTATCTGTTATTTTTTATCTCAGTACAAACATATTCTTTTCAAATTTATACATTTATTTTTGTTATACAGACACAATTCAATTATACAGTCATACACAGTTCCATTCGTACTGATTTCTGTATTTTATCAAATCATTTTTGGCGTAGTTTTCAGTCAGTTCTAATTGTTATATTTTTCGTTAATATAAGTATGAAGCGTCAATGAAAAGTAAAAAAAAAGTTAAAAAAAGTGATTTGATTGAAAAAAAATTAGATAAGATTGTGTAACTATAGATTGTTTCGGAGGAATCGGTTCTTCATTCATAGAGATTTAAGAGAAGATTTTTTTATTTGAAAAATCGTAAATAACTTTTCAGTTCATTTTCGGTATGATGTTTAACTATAGAAAGAAAAAGTCAAGTTTTATCAAAGTTCTGGATACTTCAAATCATTGAGTAATAAAATTATCGAGTGACTTTTTATCATATATATATATATATATATATATATATATATATATATATATATATATATATATATATATATATATATATATGATATACATATGTAAGTTATTATATATGAAGCATATAATATTTTTCAATTAAGAGATGTGATTTTCTACAGATAAAAGTAAGTACAAATGCTTAATTTATAAAACATCGTTTATTTCGTTATATATATATATATATATATATATATATATATATACATATATATATATATATATATATATATATATATTCAGTAAATAATAAACTACATTGTATAAAGCTTTGTGTAATGTGGATAGGTAGATAAATAACTATTTCCTTGGTAATGAGCACAAACTTGAATAGACTTGTATTTCATTTAATGCAACAACAGTTACAAGTGTAGAATCAATGTTGAAACTATGATGATTGATTATGTTTAAGCAATTTCGATATTATTTGCAATGAAAATATTTATAAAACTGTTTCAATTTTGACTTCTAATAGATTATTACATTATATATATATATATATATATATATATATATATATATATATATATATAGCAAACTTTTGAACAAAAATATAAAATTAATCATTCATGTAATAAAAAATACACAAATACAAAATTATTTTATTTATGTTAATGAAATTATTTCAATGAAAAACAAAGATATGGACTAGTTTGTCTAGTTTGAACAAAATTTATATATACATATATATATATATATATATATATATATATATATATATATATATATATATAATACTTATTGAAGATAAAATATCCCAAGTACGAATAAATTATCCTAAAATAACGATAAACAATGTTACATATTTTAAATTATATTTATGAAAACACGAAATTGCCATTTAAATACCGAAAACGACAATTCCGCAGGGCTAACTTCTTTCAATAACAGTCCGTGATTAGAAAAAAAGAATCTTTTATGTGCCGACAAAACTGATCTCTCTTTATTCCATTCGTACTCATTTCTTTGTTTGAAATTATAAATTAGTATTTAATTACAATATTTATATAAATGTTTCATCATAGTGTCATTATAGTATTTCAAGTTAAGATAATATATATATATATATATATATATATATATATATATATATATATATATATATATATATATATATATATATTTGTTTTGAGAATATTTAAAAGAACAAGTTAAAACGATCTAAAAGTATTTCTGCGAGACAAGTATATTATCGAGTGCTCTGTTTAGACGTCAAATTACAGTAATAAACTATTACACGAAATTTATCGTGTTTAAAGCGTACAAAACTTTCGAGACGAGATGAGAATTGCGCATTTTGAAATATGTATATCGTCAATAGAAGATACATAATGAACAGAACCGGCTTATGTGTAATAAAGAGAACTGAACATAAATTATTATATTTAAAATAGAATTTTAATTTCATTTAAATTTCTATTCATTTTAATGAATATGAATTTATTTACTTTTATGAAAGAGTATTTTAATTAATACTTTATTTATTTTGTTGGTTTCGATCATATTTTGTTAGTTTATCTTACTCTGTTATAACGTATTATCTTGATTCAATACAGAAATAATTACTATATTTATAATAAAAGTATATGTGAAAAATTTAAATTGATAGAATTTTTAAATTGTTTATATTTAATTTTTACCAAGAGTTATATTTTATGTAGACATATATTTATTATTTATTTATTTTTTTAGAAAATTAACGTGTAAGAATATATAATTGTCATATTAATACCGTTTAATACTTATATATTTTGAATATTTTATTGCATTGAACGTGTTTAAGAGATACGAAAAATTATCAAGTATGATTTTTGTTTATGAATAGATTTATTATTTTTTTGTTTATATAAATGTTTAGAAAATAATTCCACAATGCTAGTTGATATATATATATATATATATATATATATATATATATATATATATACATACATACAGATATATATATATATATATAAATGTATATCTACAACAATTTATTTATAATAAAAAAAAACTATTTGTTTAAAAAGAATATTTTTTTGCTTTTCCATATGATTCTCAAATAAAGAAAAGCACATCAAAAAATAAGTATATATCTAGAATAAATTAACAGTATTGTTATTTTTGTTCAATATATCAATAATGAAAGATTAATTTTTATATAATTGATAAATAATTTGATAATTACAACAAAATTTCGGCAATTACGGGTTATTAATATGTGTTGTTAAATTACGGATTGCATTGTTCAAAATATAAAGTGAAAATATTAAATTAAAGCTATATTAAACTGTAGAAAGTCGACTGTATGTAAATAGAAAACTTGAACTCAAACATTATACATACACACACACATATATTTATATATATATATATATATATATATACATATTAATTTTTATTATTATAACATTATTTAAAAATTAAATGGGTCACTAATAGTGAATAGATTTATTTGCAAAAAGCGATTTTTCATTCAAAGTGATCTTTTGCTTAGAATTATCGGAAAAAATAATTTGTTTCATTAATTAATTGTCCTGAATAATAAATATTTTGTCTATTAAAAAAGTTTTAATTACGAAATACGAATTGTAATTTTTCACATGAGAGTTAATGAAAAAAAAAACACAAATCGTTCATATTTGTTTACCAATTAAAAAACAGAACTGTTTCTTGTCAAAAATAAATATTTTCTTAACATATACACGTGTTTATAGCAAAAGAATAGTTGTAAATGTAATTTTTTATTTAAATTATTTTATCTTTTATTTAAAAATACTTTATTAAAAATATATCAAAGTTTAACAAATTTTCATATAACAAATTCAAATTTATCAGGTTAAAAAAATGAATAAAGTTGTATATTAATATAAAATATGAAATGTTTATAATTTAAAACATGATTAATGTATGTTGACTGTTCTTTTATTCCTAAGATTATCCGGATGTACTGAATAAAATTCCACAATTAATTACTATTATAGTATTGTTTTTATTAATTGTTTCTTTTTTTAAAGACTTTTATTTCTTAAATGTTTAATTGTAAACTTGATTTTATTAAATGATTATTTTTTTATATATTTATAAATATCAGTACCTATGTGAAGATCTCAAAAGACAAAACCGGTAATAAAGAAACAAAAATAGGAAATAGTGACCTCAAAGAAAAGAAAAGAACTTCAAATTCCAGGCAAGAAGGAATAAAAGAAATTACAAATATTTATAAATAGAAGTGTAATTCTTATTAATTAATAAGAATTGAAGAAATTATAAAATTACTATCTAATAAATAAAAATGTTTTATATATATATATATATATACACCCAAATATTGTTTTCAAAGGGTTGATGTATTTAATTCATATCCCACGCACAGTTATGACGGACCTGGTAAATGAAGCGAGATGGAATGCATTGGTATCGCGAATGGATTCGAACCTGGACTAGTGTAACTGTGTATACATTTATAGGCGAAGACACGGCATAGTATGAGCAAATGGCAACATGCTAAGCTAAACACCGTCTCGCATGGACGGCCAACTATCGATACAATTTATTCGCTATGTTTTTCAATGCTATTACATAAGGCCCCAGTTCGAACTCACGGTCTTTTGTTTCAAGCTCAACCGGAGCACACTTAACGTTCTACGCTATCCACATACTATGAGAATAATGCTGCACTCTCAACCTCAACGCTTGCCAACTCGCGGCGCGATCCTAAGATAGTCAGTGGCAACGAAAATGTGATTGTAATATTTAATTATGTTTTCGTTTACTACTTACAATTAAATTATCAAATAAATCAATTTATTTCTAATATTTTTTTCGTACGGAATAAATATTAAAACAAGTATGAATTATGTTAACAATTCAAGACATTTTATTCAGTAGCATGATGTGAAATTCTGGACTCAGCATTCAAATTACAGAGAAAAACATTGAATCAAAGCCATATCAATATATTGTTTACATCCAATTAAAAAAAATTTAAACTATCGCAGGTCTACTAGATTATATTTGCTTATTTACTTAAAAAAAAAATAACAAGAAAATATGGCAGTGTAATACATTTTCACAACTTAATTAATTAATATAAATGTCTATGTTTGATAAATAAAAACAATTCAACTTAATTATTGTCAAAAAAAATTGACAGTATTTGTGAATAACAAAACAATAATAAATCGTTTTTATTTCATTCCATTGTTTCCTTCCACGTTTAAACAAATTTTAAATATTGTGTCATATCACCGATTCAATATTTATTTAATTTTTAAATCATATAGACATTAAATAAACAAGAAAATATTTAAAATGTAAAATATGAAGTAGAATTCATATATGCTGACGAGAATCTTTGTTATTGATAGTTTGTTTTTAAATAAATTCTAAAAAAATAAAATAAATGAATAAAATTTATAATTATAATCAATACATAATTTGTTTTAAGTTATTTATTATGATTGCTATTTAAATTAGAATTTAATAAAATTCATCAAACGTTATGTGTATTTTATTGAGTATGAAAGATAGAAAAATAATATTTACTTTAGAATAAGATGAATGGTATAACAAAAATGGCGAAGCGACAAAATGTCTACAGTACAGAATATAAAACTGTTTAAATAATAATTGCATGCAATTGGAGATTTAATAATATGAAAAATAAAATATTTAGTGTATAATAAAGATTATAAAAAATTATATATTTGTTTCTGTTTATTCATATTTTAGATTTAATTTACTATCGAAAAATAATAACGTTTTACATGAAAAGAAACTAAAAGAAGTTTTAATTTTAAGAATGAATCTTCACTCTCACGATGACGATAACATTATTTCCAATGTGATAAAATGTTGATTAGTTTTCTGTGTGTCTTATTACACTGAGGATGATGGATTTACTATCGAAATCTACATAAGTCATTATCAAAATTATCAATAATCACTTATTGAACATTTTCACCATACTTTTTGTGGTAGTGGAAAGTGAAAACTTATTTGTAGAAGTGAACTTAGTAATATCGAAGACTATAAATGTAACAGTCTTAAGTTTAGTCTTTTATTAACAGTTTTAAGTTTCGATTATACATTTTGAAATTTAAAAATCTGGTTATATAGTCACTGGTTGATTTAATTAATGATTCTATATACCTAAGTGAATATTTTCGCATGGATACGGATACGTGCCCGTGTTTTGAAAACACTGTTTCGCTATGCCGGAGATGCGAGTCCGATGTTTCATAAGGTACGGCCCGGCGCGATGGAAGAAACCGGTTGGACGGGTTGAGCGGAGGAGGTATACCTGCCAGTTACTTTAATTGCAACTAGTGTGGTTATCAGTATGCTACTCTAGGCAGTGTTACAAGGTTCACTTGGTTCGATATTTGGATACCAAATAAATACCATAATAGGATGTTACGTTTTTTTAATCAAAATTGTTTAGAATTGTTGTTATTCGATATATGCATACGAATGTTAAGTTAAACAAAACTATATGGACTCATTACAATATGGATTCTGCCTGTACATGGAGCGAATATTATAATTTTTATTTGATATTAATATTTTTATAGATAAATCAATATACTCGAATAACACAGAATTTTTACCAAAATACTGAATAGTTGATTGTTATAAACGAAATTGATCTTTGGTTGAATAATGTTCAATCAAATCATACACAGTTTCAATTGATGGAAGTATAGCAGAATCTGTCAAAATTTCATTGTTACATTCGTAGATTGTCATATAACAAATTAAATTAAAAAAACAAGATAGAGAAGAATGGGGAGAGATGTTTGATTATATGGAACTTTTATTCTTGCAAATATATAAATACTATTATTATTGTTCTACTTTCAAGCATCCAAACTTCGATGATTTTCAGTTTTTTTAATACGAATACCAAAGAAAACTAATTATGAATCTCTACTCTAATAAACTTCGATAGAAATGATATCATATTCAGTACGTATGTGTTGATTTTAGGCAAAAATCAATTATTAAGCATTTTGTTAAAAGAAAAGTTTGTTGGAGTGTTAATTCGCTTATAAAATTCAAATAAATCATAACATTAAACATTACTATACTAAAAATTTACCATAAAAAAGCTGAATTATGTATTTTTTGGTAATATATCAAGAAAATCCTTACTACAGCATATCTACCTTATTGAGAAAGATATTAAGTTTACTTTCTTACCATATTTTTTTTTAATACATACATACATACATACATATATATATATATATATATATATATAATCGGGAAAACAATTGTAAGTATTTTTA
The DNA here is from genome assembly GCA_034766995.1 of Acanthacorydalis orientalis. Taxonomy (NCBI): domain Eukaryota; kingdom Metazoa; phylum Arthropoda; class Insecta; order Megaloptera; family Corydalidae; genus Acanthacorydalis; species Acanthacorydalis orientalis. The sequence goes on from CM068324.1 coordinate 5,809,799, forward strand.
CTACAACATTAAAGTATCCATTCGTATAAAACATTATATTAGAATTATACATCCAGATAATTTATGATTATTTAAATCATTTATCCTATTGCTATATTTTCTTACTGATAAAAAATATGTTAAATATTTATATAGTGTTGTGTGTGTATATATATATATATATATATATATATATACATATATATATATATATATATATATATATATATATATATAATCGGATATGGCATGTAACCATTAAGAACATAAACGGATTTATTATTTTTAAATAATAATAATTAGAAAAGCGCCTAAATGATAAGATTGGCTGTAATAGTTTTTATCATGATCTTCTATCATAGAGAGAATTAATAAAAAGCTGTGATAAATAAATCACATGATTTAACAAAGAAGCACGCTTGATTAACACATTTTATTTTACAAAGAATATTCTTCAATAAAACAATACAATCACAAAAATTATTGTTAATTTTTATAAAGAATAAAACTTGAAATGTTGAAACCTTTAATTTTTATTGAATAATTCAGTACTATATATATATATATATATATATATATATATATATGTATATATATTAATTAAAAATTAAAATGATTATAATAATTAGATAAAAAAACTGATGGTATTTTCAAGTAACGTTTGTTTGTAGTTATGTTAAAAGAAAGAAAGAATTTGATTTGAATTTAAGATATAAATTTATCCGTTTTTTATATTCTACAGTATCGCACAAAGATACTGCTCTGGTATAATATTCGTTAAGTTATGTTCGTGTAACGCTGCCGTTACGAATGCCGATGTGAGAGGGCGTGAGAGAACGGCATACTCCCGCGCTATGCTCTCGTTCTGTACCCAATAAGTAGATCAAATCATACGCCTGTATTGCTTTAATATCCAAATAAAATAGCTACACTGCAATGCTCTTGTTATGTGTGTATAGTCGATTATTTATTCACACACATACACACACACGCATATGCGCATATTTATCAAATACATAATATACTTATGCATTAAAGTATATAGTAAGATCATATAGGGGCGTATATAAGAAAGAATATATAGTTACATACATAAGATCCGTATTAGAGTTTTGTGTATAAAAAATATGTGCATATAAGTATATAAGTAAATATATACAAACGTTATTGCATTCTAAGTTTACTTTATTGTACGTAGACTTTCTATCGCGTCTCTTCCTTGAAATGGATTTGTATCCGATATCAGGTCATTATCGGAAAGAATAATATCAAATCAGTCGTAACAGTAATAGTGTGAAATTTACAAATTAAATAGATGATATGACATTCATATATTTATGTATCTGCATTGCAAATATTTTCACATGGTTGTATATAAAAAAATTACCATGATTTATACATATTAAATTCAGTACTTGTGTACATAAATACGCACATATATTAATATGTACATACTTATTTATAACTATTTATCTATCTATCTATATATATATATATATATATATATATATATATATATATATATATATAAGATTTCAGCTAATAATAAACAATTAATAGAATCATTACTCTTTAATAATAAATATTTTGTAAAATATACAATTCAAAAAATTGCAATTAAATAAAATGATAATTTCTTATTTTTTAATCAAATTGAACTCGAAGCTCCACGAGCACAGTAATGAAACTACTTCCATATTTATAGCCTTTCTGATATGATATAAAAATTTGTATATCTGTTGTTCTGTAATTCTGTAGTGTCTATAACTTGAAAATTAAAAAAAAAATAGATGACTAAAATATTTCTTTTATTTTTTTGAAATAACTTGAAGATTTGCAACAAGGTCTTGATATTTCTCAAAAAAATCCATATTTGTATTCCTGTAGAATTTTATTTTTTTAAATTAAATCGTATATATTACGATTTTTTGATTTCACTTTTAATTATTTTTAATTATTCTACAATTATTAATGTCTATTATGATACAAAGAAATTAATTATTAAATATTTATATGGAATCTGAGCATCTAACCTAGCTGAATATAACACACAATTTAAATTATATATATATATATATATATATATATATATATATATATATATATATATATATATATATATAATTGTGTGTATACATAAATTTATTTCCAACTTTCGCATTTGATGTAAATTTGATATTTTTATTTTCATGTAATATTATTACAGGAATAAATGTATGTATTACTCCGCCATGTTCGTTTAATGTAGGTCGCGAAACCGAGAATATTAATTAAAAATATGACAAATATATTTATTGAAGAATACAGTAATAATACATACATGCAATATTTTTTAAGAGCATGACATATATATATATATATATATATATATATATATATATATATATATATATATATATATAATGTAATATAAAAATTAGAGATGAATCTTAGAACTGTAATTAAGATCATTTCCTTGAACTACTCAGTATTAAAATGAATCCTATGACTCTTAAAACAATAATAAGAAATTTAGAAAAATATTTATAGAAATTTGAATACAGATTATTGGTACGTAAAATTCAACTTGTTTGCACTAAAACTTAATTAAAAAGTAACTTATCAAAATAAGATTTCGATATGAACGAATATAAATAAATAACAGTAGATATTTTGTACATGTCCTTGACATTAATAAAATCTAATATTCCGGTGTTATACTGTTTATACAAGTTCAATTCTCTTTTTAAATATTCTTAAGGATTCGTTTATATTTGTATCCTTATAAATCAGTAAATAACATTTTATTAGTGTTAAAATTACATGTATATATCATTATAAATAATGATTTATAAATTGTTATAACATTTATTAATCATGATTGTTGTTCTTTGTACATGACATATTTTTTAATTACAAAATTATTCAAATAAAAGACTATTTTTGATGAAATTTAAGTACAGCATGATTAAAAGTAAATTTTAAATTTATAAAACTGTTTTTTTTTTACAGTGAAATCATAATAGTTTTTAGTTCTATGAATAAAAATTTAATTTCTTATTTATTAATATCATTTATTGACATTTTATGAAAAAGAATTTAAATTAAATAATCTGCTTAAGTGAAATGTATAATAATTGAAAAAGAAATTGATATTATATATTTATTAGTGATTAATTTGAAATGAAAGTCATATATTTATTTATCTGGATAAAAAATAATAGTATAACCGATTTAAAATAGACACTATAAGATTTTTTCATTATTTTTTTTTGTTTTCTTTTAGAAAATAACAAAAATATTATTATTTATTCATACATACATACATACATTCATACATACATATATATATATATATATATATATATATATATATATATATATATATATGTATATAAATCATTAAAATCATAAAAAATCACGATGATTGCCTTTAACAACAACCAATAAATAATAGAATACGGAAAAATTGCGATCTTTATGTGTCAGATTTCGAATAAATATGATTAGTTTGACGCTAATTACATCGATCCGTAAAGCACTAACACAAATGTAAATAAATTAAATAGATGAAAAGGTTAAAAATTTAGATTAGTGAACGTTTAAAAAGAGAACTGCATGATTTATACTTCATAGATTTGTGAGATAAGATATTGGTATGCTTCAACGCTATATTGAAGAACTTGAAAATATACATACTTTACTATAGAATATACTACCGTGAATTATAATATTCACAAAACTTTTATATTTTTGTACATTATAGGTTCATTGTTATGTTTTACCTTAACGGTATATATATATACATATATTAAAAAAAAAACATATGACTGAAAATATCTGTTTGAGATTTAAATTTCTTCAATTTGAAATAAAAGAAAATTCATTTTCATGGATAAATTAGTGATTATGAGTGAATTGTTATAATTTATTAAATTAATTTTATTTCCAGATTAACAAACGTATATAAATATTAATAGAATTAACACGAAATATTAATTATGAAAATTATATATATATATATATATATATATATATATATATATATATATATATATATAATAAATTGCTTACAACATTTCCTATAACAATAAAAAAAGACCAATAATAATTAACCTGACGTGCAATATTCGAGCAAAAAGTATTATAAAGATTGACTTAAGACAAAAATACATAGTTTTCTGGTTTGTTTATACATGTTAGATCCCTGTAGCTATATATTAATTGGATATGTCATGGCAAAGACCGTTAACACAACTGACCTATGAACTTTAAAACTTGAGGGCATCTAAGGGTCTTAAATCATCTTTAGATCATGGTAATATATTTATCTATTTATATAGTTTTACATTCCTTACTCTCGTTCATCTTTCGTTGATTTTTCAATTTTGAAAGTGTATTTGTATATTTTGGTATTAACCTACATTATGATGATGTATTAAACAAATATCAGTACACAGATATATATATATATATATATATATATATATATATATATATTTACAACTGTGAAATTTTAATTCGTAGTTATGATTCTGTATGACAAAATTCGAAATGGAGAGATTTGTGTGACTGTTACAATGAAATTATAAATGTTATATACAACAAAAAATTATAAAATGTATAATTATAATTTAAATAAATTAGTAGAGAACATATACGAGGAAATCAAATGAAAAGAAGATAACTGAAATATAGTTAATGATTAATAATTAAACTAATTTTAAATTAATACAGAAAAGATGATTAAACATATATATATATATATATATATATATATATATATAAACTAAATTGAATTAATTTAGAAAATATAATTTATAAATAATATCCATTAGAAAATATAGAACAAACAAAATATGATGAGTTGTCTGTGAAAAATTAGAAGTAAAAGACGAATAGTTGATTATTTCTATAATCAGAAAAGAACATGCGCTTGTAAAAAAAATATATAAGAAAATCGAGGTATTAAAAGGTTTATATCGAAAAACAAATTATTAGAAAGACAATTGTAAAAAAAAAAAACATTATAAAGTATTTATAGATTACAACGGATTCATTAAAAATGTTTCCAAATTTTAAAAGAAAATCTAATTGAATATTAATGATAAATAAAACAATATATAAGTTTCTAATTATACAGATATTATCAAGATATTGGAGTATTAACTTACTAAATATATTAATTACAAGAAAGACTATAAATTCATTATCATTTATTTTTTGGATAATTAATCCATGTTTATTAATCATTCATTAATGTTATTTGTATTTTTTGGGAATATTTTTAAATATAGACAGTATTTAATAATTTTTAATACGTTATTTCGATGATATTTGAGTACTCTATTGTTTATTGCAGAATTTATCTTTGATCACAGAACGATTTTTTATCGAAATAAACAAGTAAGCAAGTATCTTTGACATTTTCAGTACACTTGAGGATCATTTTAGCGACGGTATCCGAGATTATAGCATGGCAAATCGTGTCAGTGACTGTGTTCCTTTTGGTAAGGATAAAAGGAAGTGTCTCCGACACTGGAATAGTATTCGTTTGTTCGTTTACTTTATTCTAGACGGTTCACTTGATGAACACAGAAGGTCGACAAAGAGATGACGATGATGATACGCGTCGCGAGTATTTAAAATAGAGCACAGGGCGCCCGACTAGTGGCAGCAAGTTAGTCGCACCGCCAACCGAGATCCGGGTCTTTGGCCTTTGCTCTGCTCTTGCTCTTTGCTGGGAGTCTGTGGCCTCCCACAACCCCACGCCGACCTAACTGTCAGGCATCCCCAACTTAACGTACGCGTTACAATTACCATGTTTATATAAGATATACAATTCGACAAATGTACATCTGTATTTCATCCGTGATATTAACGTATTCATCAAACATTTTATCTTAATTATAATGTCAATACTATATATATATATATATATATATATATATATATATATATATATATATATATTTGTGCAATGTGTGTTTTCATTATTGTATGTTATAAGCGATTTGTGTGCAATAACATGCGAAAAAAAATGTTTGAATGGTAAATAATATATCACTGTTTTATGAAAACATAAAAACAAATTAATCCAAAAAATATTTAAATTGATTTTTCATCATTTAATTACTGATTCTATTTATATTTTATTTTTTAAGACAAGCACAATTTCGGTACTAAAATTTTTATTATAAAATATATAATATTCTTGTTGAAAATCGGAAATAACGGTACATGGTTTAATATAATAATTTCTATAGAAACTGTTTCAGCAATAAGTAACAGCTAAAATGAAATTATGATTAACGTATGATAACTATCCTAATATAAATAATAATCTTTAATGAAAAATTTGCATTAGACATAATTTGTTGTATAAAAAATCAAACATTTACTTTAGTAAATAAATATTGTTTAATAAATAAGACATTTTTTTCTATATTTAACGTTTTATGTTAAAAACAATTAAATATTTTTTGTAAACAGATGATACATATTTAGATATATTAACATTGATTTTTAGAAAAAAAATATATTTGTACACATGAATTATTTAATTACAGAATATGCATTAAAGTATATAAGGAAAGGAAAAGTAAATGGCAAAGTATGAATAGTTTTATTTCTGCTTAAAGATTGATTTTAATTACATAGTTTGAATCTTTTTTGAATAAAGATTGATCTTACAATTTATTTCAATTTTCAATATAATTACTTCATTGTTCTTATGATCATACAAGGATAATTAGAAGTAAAAATATTATTACAAATTATAGGTCAGTTCCTGAAAAAATAGATTAATTGATTCAGCGTATTTTTCTGTATTGGAATTATATATATATATATATATATATATATATATATATATATATATGCATTGGATACTATCGAGTTATCTATAAATTCATACATACATGATGGAAAAATGTATGTTCTTTACTTCGTAAAAGATTTTATTATAAAAAAATTCTAACACAAATCATATCTAAAAATAAGCATACTTGTTGGATGTGTCAAATATATTTGTTAGATAAAATAAGTATCAAAATTTAAATTACTAGAAGATCGTATAAAAATTTCTTTCGACGCATCAAACCAAAGACTGTCAGTAATGGCGACGGGTGGTCAACAAACGTAACTAACAGAGTGTGACGCATGTGCTGAACTGCTGCCTGTCTGTCCAGCCCTATGCCTTTTACTACAACTTCTTGACACTTTGACAACCACACGATAGTCTTTGAACATGTGACTTGCTACAGCCCCCTGTGCCCCACGTTTTGCTTCACCAACAAAATCAACAAATAATTGACATTCTATTATATGCACAGTGTCAACCCTCGATTGTTATATGAACGTATATAGATTTACACAATTCACATACACACACAAATATATATATATATATATATATATATATATATATATATATATATATAATACAATAAATATTTTTTGACAAAGATCAAAACTCGTTTTAATAAGTCATGCTGTGTGTATTTCGTGTGCTTTTTGATCTATATTTATATCACTGATAGACTGAAATTTTTATATCCTTTCAATATGATAATCACAAGTAATAGTACAATAAATATAATATAAAATTTAATATTATCAGATACAAATCTATTCCTGTTTATTGTTCCGCATTTTTAATTTGCTTAAAAAATTAAATCATGTATTTAAACTTCGACATTCATGTGAAAGTTTTAAATATTAAATCAATATATGCTTTTTCCTGTTATAAATTCAAATCATATATATATATATATATATATATATATATATATATATATATATATAATTATATATTATGCAATTACTGTAACAAATTCGTATAGTTTTTAAATTATAACTGAATTTATTTAATTCGATAATTATATCTTGATAATATGTTAAAATTACTTTTAATTGAAACACTTTTATTCATTTTCTTTTAATGTTCGTGTATAATCAACTGTGAAGTAGTACTTCAGTATATCTTCATTAAGAAAATAATTCGATCAACTATCCCCGTTCTGTTCTGTTGAAGCTTATACAAAATCTCAACATGAATTATTATGAATAATATAATAATTTTTCATTTATCAATTAATATTTGTAAATAAAAATATTATTTTTTCATATATGATTCATTTTTTTATAAAATAAATAGTATAATTATAAATATGTCGTATGGCACTTTATTTATTTAATATATATATATATATGTATATATATATATATATATATATATATATATATATATATAAGATATGTAAGAATGATAGGAATTGAATTGAAGAAAAAGACATGAATCATATAGTGGCTCATCAAGGCTGTTGTTGATGGTATATGTTTACATAGTTTATTTAATTAATAATTAGAAGAGAACAGAAAAAATAAAAAAGGAATAACAAATAATAAATTTCACGGAATATATTCAGTATATTTTTTATTCCTAAATAAAAATTTATTCTTTTTGAAATTTATTATATTTATACGACAATTTCGATCAATATATTTTTTTAAATGTTTATAAATAATTTTAATGAATACAGAAAATTAAAAAAGTAAAGAATTTTTATAACAGATGAATAAAAAAAAATATTTTAGATTAATATATGAAAATTTCTATACGTATCATCTGTATCATTTATTCTTAAATAATTTACAAACTATTTTCATTTATTATTTTTAATACACATGTTTAATGATTGTTCATTTATAATTACAGATTAATAACAATTGATATTAATCAAAAGGATATATGCCCCATTGACCCTTATTTAAAAAATAATAATCACCTATCTTAGTCAAATATAGTCGCAAATATGTTTTAAACGACACACGGTTGATATAAAAAAATGTAAACCTCATTATAGTACTAGTCATGCTTCTGAAAATTGTATAGTCATCGTGGCATTTAAGTATAATTTAATTGATTTGTGCGTGAAAAAAATCAATCAGCCTCTATCTACAGGTTAATTATAAATAAATCTCACTCTATTAACTGGCTATTTATATTTGGTCGATAAATAACAATAATGTATTTGGATCACGTTTTTAAAGGCATTTGATTTATTCTTATTCAATATAAATTTTCCATTTTGACACTAGTTATTTAGTCTGGATACTTGTTTATCTACACACTAGCCTGTGAATATTTATATATACTCATATATATATATATATATATATATATATATATATATATATATATACATATATATATATATATATATATATATATATATGAAATTTCAATAGACATTTCTTTTTTTATATGTAAAATTCTGGTTTAAAAAATATCTTGAACAACAGTAAAAATTATTTAAAACATACTGTATATTCTACATGCCTTTAAAAAATGTTAAATAATATATTTTATACATTACTTGTTCATAACTATTTCTGTGAAAATATCATTTCTGTTTTTTCCAATAAATCTTAATCATCTATTTGATATTCTTAGGTCTTGAATGAAATTTCGAGCTTCTTTTTGTTGTCCATCATTTTAATTGTATGTAAAATATTCACAAATAATGTGAATTTTATTAAATTAAATTTTATCTATATAACGTTTGTGTATTACAACTCATGAAGCAAAAATCTGGAAAAAAATCAATAACAAAAATTTTATTAATGTATATTTTAATACGATTTGAAGAAAAAGATCATATTTTATTATTATTTTTATTTTTGAGATCAATTACATTGTAATTATGTTTTATTAGTAACTTTATTATTGTTTCACTTATTATTAAATATAAGATGATATATTCAATTGTTATAAGCTTTTTAATATCGAATACATTATTTAAAATGTATTAAAGTTAAATTAAATAAAAATAAATTGAATCAGTGATTGTTTTATTTTTCATTTTAAAAATATATTCCTATATTACCTTCGAAAGTAATTACAAGATATCAGAACAAGTATTTATAATTCTAAAGTAAGTGTAAAATATCTTGATGAATTTTCCCAGTTATATATATATATATATATATATATATATATATATATATATATTAAAATAAAAAATAAAACTTCGACAATTACTTTATAATATAAAAGCACCATTATCGTAATTTTGTATCGTAATTTCTTGATAATCGAGTTATAAGAAAAGGTTAATTCGATCACAAGCATGATAAAAATGTGTTACTTTGTGAAGCGAATGAATGTATAGAATTAGTGAAAAAACGTGTTCGAAAAAATCTTCATGAATAAAAGTGAACAACAAAACTAGCAAGTAAATGAATTAGTTGATCTAAGTACATCTGGATATATTTAGTTCCGCTGATGTAGACGTCAGTAAATAATAATAAAATTAAATTTGTTGCAGTCAGTGTACATTTATTGAATATATTTACTGTGATTTTTTTCAATTTATTTATTAAAACTGAAAATAGATTGAATTTAATACACATACATATTTACAAATAAAGATATACAAGAGTGTTTCAATAAGAAAATGTTTTATTGAAAAGTTTTTATTAAAAATCATAAAAAAAATATTATTTTTTAATAGAAACTTCTTTTATATACGCACATTTTAATTCTACTAAATATTTTTTAATGATGAATAATTATTTGTTTTATTATTGAAATTAATTTTATCTATACTTATTCGTTTATTTTATAAAATATTTCTCAAATATACATTTTACTGTAGTATGCTGTATGGATAAACATTCTCTTTTAATAAATGAATGCCCTTCTTTTGAAAAAAAGAAAATTATCACTTTTCTGTACTTGAACGCTCTGGGAATGATGATATCACGATAGAAATACGAAACAATCACTATTTATTTTCTAATAATTTTTAATTAGAAAAAAATGCCTGGTTCGTAAGGTAAGCGAAAAATTTATTTGTGAAAGTAAATTTAACTAGTGTTTGAACTATATTAAAACGTTTGATTTTAAATAGCTGTTCAATTTTACAAAAAATATGATATTGTAAAATTCTTCCCCTAAATTAGTCTGTTAAATTGACGATACACAAAATTAATATTTAATTTTTATTAATTAAAATATCTTCCTATATATAAATTTTAAATATATATTAGTTTGAAAAAATATATGTTAATTATTGTTTTTAATCATAAAATATACATATTTTATTAGTGAATCATATATAATAACTTTAAAAAAACAGAATACACTTTCGTTAAATTAAAATAAATTTTTATTAATGAAAAAAATCGCATAAAAATTCAAAATTACTGAAATTATTTTACGCGTAGGTGCATATTGATTAAACATGTATAAAATATATAATTTCTAATTATCAATAAAAAAAACATACATCAAGGAATGCAAAATATAAAATTACTGAACACAAATTGAACTAAAATATTCAACAATATTTCGCTCTACGTTAATTATAAGGTAAATATGTGTAGTATACAATGTTTTATGTTCAATTCGTAAGATTGCATGCTTATGTTTTAAAGCAGCGTTTATACATATATAATACGGTCAAATAAAGTGGCTATTAAATGCAGTGTTATTTCTGGTTCTTTTTTTGCTATTAACAATATTTTTTCAGTGTGGGAAACGGACTGTATATATATATATATATATATACATATATATATATATATACATACATATATATATATATATATATATATATACATACATATATATATATATATATATATATATATATATTTGTGATTTAGTTCATATAAATGTATTAGTAAATATACAATCAAACAATTCTTACTTATTCTCAGTTTTAATTATAATTATGATTTGAAATAATTCGAAAATTTCTTCTAAAATCCTACATAAATTATAAAGATAATTTATTTAGATTCTGTGTGCAGGATGAATAATTTAATAAAAGATTTTGTAATCAGGGATGAGCGAATGATTTAATTTGAATGAATAAATAAAATAAAAAAGAAGGTAATAAAAATAAAACTCTTAAAGAATGAAAGTGTTAGGCTCAGTTGTCATATTCAATTGTTCAAGTGGATTAGACTATTATACTATCTTGATTTAATATTTTATTCTATTCAGTTATTGAATATTCATATATTATACTATAATTTATATTTTAAAAACTTTAGTTAATTGTGAAAAAAGATTTAATTTTTATAAATATCTTAGTTTAATGTAAGATTAGAAAATAGATACAATATATTTAGTATATGAGAAAAGAAATATTTTTTTATTATTAAAATAAATAGTATATATATTGTTTAATATAACCATATTTATAGGTAAATATTTTTATGTGTTTTATGTATAAAAACAGAAAGAATTATTAAAATTTGAATAATTCGATGAAAACCTCAGCAAGGTTCCGTTTTACTAGAATCGTTTTGGTTTGAAATTTTGTAAATAATAATTCTAGAGCTTAATGAAACAAAAGCTGATTTACATTTTTAGATTTTATAATACAGGATTTAGATTAAAAAAGTGTAAAAAGTAGATATTAAGAAAAAATGCATTTTTCGAAAAAAAATATTTTGTTTCTTTCTTTATATACATATTTTGTGAAATTAATACAAGGATCCAATATTTAAATAACTAAATATATGTAGAGTTAATATATATATATATATATATATATAGTAAAATCAGTGTAAGAAAAAATTAGTAAGTACGGTTAAATAAAGTCCTTTAATATAAGATTTTGAGTTTTATTTCTGATCAACAAATTAAAATAAACATTTTTTCTATTTCTGTTTTGGAAAAATTCAATCTGGTACTGCACTGATGGATACACACACACACACACACACATATATATATATATATATATACATATACATATACATATACATATACATATATATATATATATATATATATATATATAAAGATAATTGTGAAATAACAATAAAACATAATATGTGTTAAATGTTATAAATATATATATATATTTATGTGAAAACTAATATATTTCACATATCATTCCTGTCGAAGTAAGATATTTTCAGAAATAAATATATGAAATATATGATTAAATAATGATTAAAGTTAATGTAGCGTGCATAAAAGATAATTTTATCCATAAATTGTTTATTGTCATGTAAATAAAGTTGAAATATATCACATTATATTTTATTATAGTACGATAAGTGATTGTTAAAAATAAGAAGTAAATGTTAAAGGACATTCATTGATTTTGAAATAATAAAAAAAATATTCTATCTAGAAATAGTAATTATAAACGATTTGTTTGGGTGATTAAAATAATTAATCTATATATTTTATAAATAAATCTATGTATTTTATTCATATTAGTAACGAATAAATGACTGATAATTCCTGTATTGAAAATTTCGTTTAGATAATATATATATATATATATATATATATATATATATATATATATATTTCAAACAGTTTTATTAATTGAAGAAAGAAATAAATGCATTATATTGAACAATTTCATGTAGAAACATTTTCATAATTACCCTTAAAATAAAAAATATATAAAAAAATATATTTTTATAATAGAAAATAAATCAAGTAAAAGTTTTTAACATGTAGTAATTTTTGTAAAATATTTTGTCCTGAACTTTCTTAAAGATAATTAAAGTCGTTTTCACATTTTTTATTTAAATTCAGATATGTAATTTTTGCACATACTAAAATTTTTGAATGTTTTTACTAATTATTTTCAAGTTAACTTATTTTTATCTTGAGGAAATATAAATAATGATCTACACTAATATATTAATTACAGATTTATATATCATTCTAATTATATATATATATATATATATATATATATATATGTATATATATATATATATATATATATATATATATATATATATATATCTGTATATATAATAATTTAATTTAAAAATTTTTACAGGGTTTTAACTACATATATTTTTTTTATATTTTATTAATAAATGTTACTATTTAATGAAATAACTAATTGTTGAAAATTTAATGTTTTTCTTGAAAAAACACGAATTAAAATTATATATAATAAAAGTAATAAAAAAAGCAGAATATAATATCGTTTAATAAAAATACAACTTATGTAATTCAAACAAGTTTTGTATGTAAATCCACTCTTTTAAAAAGAGATTTTTTGTTAATAATCGTTTGCTGTGGTTTATTTTAAAAAGCTGGCTATTAACAAAACGATACGGTCTTTTTCTGATATGTAATTATCTATACTATATATTATATACTACATATATATATATATATATATATATATATATATATATATATATATGTGTGATCAATATTCTCACCTTGTAAACATTGTTAAGCCGGCAAATAATAGGTAACACCTGACTCGCTGCATATAGATGTAGATATTATCACAGTCGCATCATTTCTTGGACCAAATCTTCTGCATTGGACGTACTCGTCCCATATGTCGTTCGCCCATATCCATTTGTTGTTGATACGTGTATCATTGTTATTCTTCATGACACCGTAATTATTAACAGTCAAACATTCATCACTTCTCACTATTTTTCAAACACTTGATGGATTAGATCCATAGATCAAATATTATATTTATATTATATACATTCACAGTTATTTAGATACTCTTTAATTAATTATTTCTTTTAATTTTCATTTCATAAAAGCAACAGCTATACATCATTTAACACCATTTAATTTCTTTAATATTGCACGCTTTTCATTACATATGGATTTAAATCTGTAATTAAATATGCATATATACATATATATATATATATATATATATATATATATATATATATATATATATATATATATGTATATATATAAGGTTATTTTATATTAATAAAAATTAATAGTAACTTTATCAGTCGATTGTTATTCTTTTTAATGGATAATTCTCATACATATGATAATATTATATATATATATATATATATATATATATATATATACTATGATGGTTATTTTTTTACAATTTTAATAAAATAAATTAATATAAATAAATTAAACATAGTATTTGTGTCAAGCGGCTATTTTATTTCTATTATATATATATATATATATATATATATATATATATATATATTTAAAAAAATCATCTTAAAGAGTAGAAGTAATATTATGGTTCGCAAGCCGAATAGAACTCTTGTAAAATGTTGTTAATTAAAACACAATCACATATTTAATTAATCATAAATAGAAATGTATTCTATAGAAACAAGTTTTATTTTGTAAAGATGCATATATATATATATATATATATATATATATATTCTTGTAAGTAGTCACTATATTTTTCATCAAAATGAAATGTAAAAAAACATTATCGTCATCATATTTTGATTTCTCATATAAATAAAAATATAATATATAATCCATACAAGCTTGGCTATCGAATTTTTTTCCATGTATAAAATAACATAATTAAGCTAAAATTTTAATACAAGTATTTTGAAACTATAATTAAGTCAACAATATTTTAAGCAGCACTGAATTAAATTTTCAATGCAGTTTAAGTACGTTCCAATCTTTGATTTACTTTCGATTAAATATATTAATAATTACTTTCTGCAGTATTTATCAGAATAATTCACAATGAATTCTCGATATTCTTAAGTACAGGGCGACTATTTATAATAAATTTAATTACATACATTATTATCTACAATTCCATGACATTAAAACAATAAATTAACTAATTCATGGAAAATCAATTGAAAAGAATGTTGTTCATTATAACTCATCCATTGTTCTGTATAAGATATTAAAACAAACAACAAATTATAATATTTGTTTATAAATGCATTCTTTTATATATTACTTGCTGATTAGAATAATATAAAATATTTATGCATATTTTCAAAATTTAAGAAATTATTTGTTTATATCTATT
The DNA here is from genome assembly GCA_034766995.1 of Acanthacorydalis orientalis. Classification (NCBI taxonomy): domain Eukaryota; kingdom Metazoa; phylum Arthropoda; class Insecta; order Megaloptera; family Corydalidae; genus Acanthacorydalis; species Acanthacorydalis orientalis. The sequence continues at coordinate 5,825,557 of CM068324.1, forward strand.
AAAAATCTGTCTAATAAGCAATAACAATACAGTTATGTACAAATTATCATAAACAATTATTTAATTTTCTTTTGAAATTTGCTTAAGAAAAAAATCAATTGTAAAAATGAAAGAATATATTTATATACATATACATGTATATATATGTATATATATATAGTTTTGAAAATGAGTTGTTAATAATACAGCGCGTGTTGTTATAACCGTGAATTATTTATAATTATTTAAATGTTAGCTCAGGGTTGCGTGGTAACCCGAAAAAACTACTTAAAATGCGTGGGAATATTGCATTTTGATGCCATTATATATGTATATATATATATAAATTGTTTATATTATTGAATATTGTACTAAACATTTACAATCTGTTACTATTTAAAACATCTAAAAAATTCCTTAACATTTTTGTATGAAATTTATTTTATTGATTACATATTAAAAAATAATATGCAGGTACTTACTACAATTTATCATTTGTTAATAGACACTCAAATCTCTCTCTCTCTCTCTCTCTATATATATATATATATATATTTCTATATCTATCTATCTATATATATATATATATATATATATATATATATATATATATAATGTTGTCTTCAAATAATTTTGTCAATTTACTTATTGTATTCAATTACATATATTACTAACCAGATAAAACCATTAAAATATTAAAACCTTAATGAAAATACTTGAAAAATATTAAAAAAAAAATGAAATTCTACTTCTGAGTACTGATAATAACAATATAAACATTAAAAAAGAATAAATGTAACTATTAGAAACGTGGAAAATACGATAGAGAAGCTAAATGTATTTAAAATTAAACTTAAAACAAATAAGAATTATAAGTGATTTTTTTTTTGAGTAATGGGAAATAGGCGAATATTTTAATAGAGAAATATGTTTATGTTTTATGTAGAGAAATTGAAACTGCTATATATATATATATATATATATATATATATATATATATATATATATATATATATATATTGTTACATTTGACTAAGTTCTAAATATAAAAAGAAAAGTATTTTTTTCGGATATCTTAAACATGTCTCTAAATTTGCTAAACAAAGATGTTAATAATAATTTCATTAACTTTATTGTTTATACAATGATAGAACGTAACAATGATATGTAACCTGGATTGCCTTAACCTATTTATTAGTGTATTTTTCTGTCAGTTTCAAAGTTACGAATAGCCGAAAGGCATATCATAGATAATAGTAAATGAATGTAACGTTTTTTTAATGTCTAATTTTTCATCAAAATACTTGATTATAAAATATTCTTGTATATTTGAATGTTCTTTTATTTTTTACATAGTTGATACGTATTTATTTCAAATAATATAAAATATTTTAATATTTTTAGTTCTTTGAATTAGATAGATACAATTTTTCACTAATTAGAAGAAACTGCTTAAGGCAGTTTTCAATTATTTTCTTCGTATAAGATTTTTGAAGTATAAATATTATTATAAATAATTATTACTCAATAAATTTTTATATATATAACATCTAAAAATACACACACAACATAAAAATGTATTTATGATATTTTATATATTACATTTTAGTAACTTATTCATTTTTGAGCCATTAAAATATTATTTGAAACATTTTAATCATTATTACAAATACAAAAAACTACAATGATTGAAAATACTAAATATTTAAAGAAAATCTTATTTTTAATCTTTAATTTATTATATAAAATTTATAATATATTTTTAAAACAATTTTCTAAAATATATAATATAAATATATCTGATATTTTATATATATATATATATATATATATATATATATATATATATATAAGATAAGATTTGAATATTTGTAAATTTTATCACAACTAATTTTTATTAAAATTTAAAACTGCAATTTTAATTTAATTTGAAACATCATATTTAATGATTGTTTAAAATTGATTTGAATAATATATCTGTAGTATTATAAAATGAAAAAAGGACATGTATACATCAGCAATATTTTTCATGTTTTTGAGGTAAAACTTATAAATAAAATTTCCAATTCAATATAATGAAATGAGAATAAGAAATATTCCTAGAAAAAATATCACTGATGTTATCTATCCATAAATGTATATATATATATATATATATATATATATATATATATATATATATATATATATATAAATGTGTGAATATATGTATATGTTTCAATGACGTATAATGTACATCCAAGTTAAAAGAAATAAATTATATAAATTTAAAAAGATTTATGGATTTTCTAGTAATACTAATATTTTTTTATCATATTTTAGTTTTTAATAGGTCAAATATTTTGTTTATTAAAAGAATATGCATACAGGTTCCGTCATAAAAAAATATGAATAAATTACTAGTTACTCTAATCTCTGTATGTATAATCTTATTTTACATCGCATATTTTATAACATTTTTTACGTTCCATGTTCACACATTTAATAAATTTTGGTCGATTCAATGTATGGATGTTTAAAGATGCTTCAGTATGTTAAGATTCAGCACGCACCTATCAGTGGACACTACACTATATAGCGATGTTCTTATAGCCTGAAGCGTTGCATGCGTATATAGTGTACTTTTGTGGGGGTCGGCGGCCAGCAATGCTATCAGCATGCCCGATCGCAAGCGTCCCGTGGGAACGGCCGTGGGACCCACCCACGCAGCGCGTGTCCCTGTACTAACAACGCGAAAAATTAGTTTGATATACAGATTATCGAACTAATTCGTTTTTTTTATCGCTGATGATTAATCATAATAATAATATAGTATTCGAGTTTGCCACTTGGAAGTTCACGGAATCGTATCTTGCATGTTTAATCATCGTACATTTATTTCTGAACATTTTTTTTAAATTATAGAAATGATTTGAGTTTATAAATTTATTACTTGAAATAATATTCTTACGTACAAGTTAATTAGCAACACTATTATATTTTTTCTCTGAGCATTTTTTTTATCTTTATATCAATTTTTTCAAATAATATACTTTCTTGAATTTGTATTAAAACATACAAAACATTTTCAACATTACTTTGTTTCGTTATTTTACTTCGTTTATCAAAATATTTATACATGTATTTTTTTTATTTTATATTTTAATTTCATGAAATAGTTAAATCCGTTATTTCATCTATTAACTCATGCAATAAATATTCTTGTCACTTTAAACACTTTGTTTTTAAAGATCTTTCAAATGACACCAATAATAATAATAATTGAAACAAAATATTTTACTTACATATATATATATATATATATATATATATATATATATATATATATAACTTTTTTTATTAAGATTTATAAATTTCTATTACTCAGTATTTTCATATTTAAAAATGTACAATTGTAAATATTATATACAAGAAAAAAACATTATTTTTTATGTTATTTGGTTTCCTACATACTTTAAATGTCATGAAAGTATAAAAATAAGCTTCTAATACAAATCTTCTTTTTGTGTAATTAATTCACACATAGACATAAAGATATATATATATATATATATATATATATATATATATGTATGTATAAAGTTTATTTGTTTTTATAATATGCAATCCCACAATCAAAACCTCAAAAATAATGATTTCTTTGTTTATTGAAAACAATATACGAGCTGAATAAAGATAATTATAAGGAATGAAGGAAAGAAATAATATAATAATAATAGTGAAATAAATAAAGCGATCCGGTAATGCTTGTTTATAACAAAACATTTATTTGCAATTAATTTATATACAATAAGAAACCAGTGTTTCTTCGATTCCCCTTCAATAGCCAATGAGATCATAACCCGGAACCAAGACACGCTGAAGTTGTTTTTTATAGAGCGTTGTTTTTTATGTCCATCTATTTCAAAACTGAACGCGTATATATATATATATATATATATATATATATATATATATATCACATTTATTTACCACATATTCACCTCTGTACCTTGTTTTTATTAATCTGAAGTCATTCATAGCATCTACAGTATATATATATATATATATATATATATATATATATATATATATATATATACATATATACACATATATTTTTTTTATAAACATAAATGGTGTTATTTCAGAAGTTACTCTATCTTCAAAAAATTAGTTAATGTCATATATATACACACACAGACATATATATATATATATATATATATATATATATATATATATATATATATATATATATATATATATATATATATATATATATACAACTGAATAACTTAGAACTCAATCAGTACAAGTCAGATTTCGATAAAATTATCTTATTTTAAATTTTTTAAGATAAGAATAATTTTATAGATTCCAAAATAACGATGTCATTAGTTAATATATTTTTTTAATAAACATATAACACAAACAAAATGTTTAGATGATGTTTACCGAAACTACCGATATTCCTATCAAAATTTAGTGATACTCTTATTAACTTCTGAGTCAGTCATATATATATATATATATATATATATATATATATATATATATATATATGTGTGTGTGTGTGTGTATGTATATTTGTGTGTGTTTACATTATTTAAAAATAAGTAACATTTATGAACAAAAAAGTGCATATAAATATGAACAGGTTTGAATGAAAAATTATAGCAAAATTTGTAGTTTTTAATTATTTTTGTATAAATTCTGTGTTAATAATTTCAGATTAATATATATATATATATATATATATATATATATATATATATGTATAAATTATATACAAAAGCGAAAAATCTAATAAATATAAACATAAAAATATATAATAATTAAAATTGGTGATAAATAATCTTAAATATATATTTTAACTGACTGACATAGTCTAATCAATTTATTGTACTGATATTTTTAATTGAAGAGATTTCCAAATTAAAAATATACAAAGACGTATTCAGTTTTATTTAAAAAGAATATTAATTAATAAAACTCATTTATTTTTCCTTTATACATTAAATATAAATGAAAGAGAAAAACAAAAAATAAAGTACATTTAAGATATTTTCAAATATTCTATCCATTAATTTAACAAAATATTTCATAATAATTATTAATAAAAGCAGTACTGGGACTATTTCATTGTAGAAAAGTGCGTTGAGTAAATATAAGTTTTGTTTTTGATCTATTGATCAATAATTCATTGCATTTATTGTCGAAATATGATGACTTCACGATAATTAAAGTATAGGTAGGTTATTTATTTTACAGTTTCTCAATAACAAAATACTTCAAGTATAAAAACAACGCTTGTTTATTGAAACATAGATAGATTGATTATTATGAAACCATAAATATTTTTTATGTTCTATGATATATTTTGAAATTGGATTCAATATTAAATAAATTTATTTGTTAGGTTCTAAATAATAATATTTTAATTATAAGTACTATATTTTGAGTTTAATTTAATGTTTTAAATTATTAAACAGAAATATACTAAAATTATAATTTATTTGTATAATTTTCATGTTACATTTTTATTATATTCGATTTTATTCATTTAATTAATCAGTGTGTCTTTAAGTCATAGTACTGAATTTATTAATATATTATGTATAGTTCAATTAATTGAAACTGTTTATTTTAACGAACTAAATATTTCCTGAAAATCATATAACCGTTTTTCTGATCAAAATGTTCAATAGAACGATGAAATTGAACATTTGGACTGAAAATTATTGTCGTATATTATACGGAAGTGAAAAATTCATTTGTATAAGTGAATTTACCCACAATCCCAAGTATGTTAATTGATTAATCATTCAATTAAATTTAAATAATAAATATTTATTCAAGTATACGTTCTATCTCTATTCAAACTCTTATAAGAAGTTCTGACATCTAAAACGCAAAAGGCAACCGTAAAATAACTAAACAGAGAATTATAAATCTATATAAACAAACACTGTAAACCCTCTAAAGCCGTTCCTGTGCATATACGCCAATAGAGCGGATGGGATATTTATTTCAAGGACTATTGAAATATGTATGCATTTATGCATGATTCTTAGTGTAACCAAGAAAAATAAAATGTATATGTTGATAGGCTATGAAAAATGCATTTTGTACAAAAATCTTGGTACGATTTTATATTCATACACTTTTATATATATATTATATATATATATATATATATATATATATATATATATATGTATATATGTATGTATATATATACATATAATACCATCAATCTTTGACCGATGTTCTTATATATAAACGCAATATTATTAAGTAATAGTAAAAGGTAATTATTTTTAGTAAAATGCTGAATAAAATAACTTAGATACTTATTATTTAAATAGTAAAGAAAAAAATACTAAATGAAAATTAATGTCAATAATAATTTTTTGTTATAAAAATATGACATTTAATAAAATAATAAGAAAATCTAAGAGAAAATTAAAACATTATAACTAAAAATTAAAAATATTCACCAAAATGTAGTAAATTAGAGAGATATGTTTTTTAAAAAAGCTGTAATTGAAATTATAATTAAATTTATTTTCATAAAATGAATTCTAAGATTGATACATAAATGAATATCAAAAATATAACATTACTACTAAAGTATTCAGTTATTCGACAAATATTTTTTAGAGATCGATTAACAATATTTAATCACTAATTACTAATATATTGTTTCTTTTTGTCTGTAATCTAAATTTTTCATAAAATTAACGTATTAAATTTATGAGTTATGAATTATAAATAGTTTTACCGCCTGATATAATATATATATATATATATATATATATATATATATATATAAATGTATAAACAAAATATTGTTATTGATAAGAAGTGTCTTTGTAACTCATATCTATGCACTAAATAAAACATTAACAATTAATTTCTCTGCAATTAAATTTTATATTCTTTTAATCTCAGCCTTAAAAATGAATTTCTTTATTTTCCATAAATACACATTTTATTACGATTTTTTCTTAACATAATTGTTCGTTTTATGTCTATTTTGAGATTATACAGTAAATATTTTTACTGGAAAATTATCAATTTAACCTATAAGTAACCTATACGTACGTTTTTATTTAATTTTGAATTCGTACTCTTTCTATTCCTCTCATTCTTTCTTACTCTCTGTATATGCATACATATATATATATATATATATATGTATGTATGTATGTACATATGTATGGATGAATCGATCAGAGATTATAAAACTAATTCGCTAAATTTTTGAAAGGAATATTAGAAATTTTACTAGACATCATAAATATAATTTTCTGTTGTGTGCCATTATCATTTATTGAGATATTAATAACTAATGAACAATTTGACAGGAAAATAATTGATATTTGAAAATATTTTATAAATGAAAATAATTCCCTGAAAATTAATTTACATTGATTTAATTCTAAGCCATTCGTATATATATATATATATATATATATATATATATATATATATATATATATATATATATATCTGTAAATAATTACAAAAAAAAATATTATTAAAAATATTTTGTACACATATGAATTTGAAAGATGTACAGTAGTGTGCAAATACCTGAATAGGAATCATCTTCAATGAAAAATTATTCATTTACAGGTATAATTAATAATCAGTCCATCGTTTTAAATTTATTATTAAAATATAATTATTTGTGCAAGAAACAAAAAAATATTATGCTAATCCAGAGAAATATGTATTTATTAATAATTCATCCACTACATATATATATATATATATATATATATATATATATATATAATTATAAAGTTAAATAAAAATTAATATTAAACATATATACTCATCAAAATTGTTTAATGTTAATAATAAAAGGTTAGATGTGGCAGTAAAAATGGTCCATTCTGTTTTAATTTATAAATAATTTTTCATACAGAATGAAAAATATCAACTGTTATTCTAACTAATAAAAAATTAAACAAAAATTAAAAAAAAAACATTATATTCTAAACAACTCATTTAATATTTATAATTTTAGTGCACTGAATAAATAATAATAATTCAACTGAAGAAACATACAAATATTACATAGAAGTTGGAAACGGCCGTCGCTCAATTTGTCCGCAATTCATTTAATTTTTTTAAGGAATATATATATATATATATATATATATATATATATATATATATATATATTTATATTTATATAATAATAATATATTTTTCAATCTAATAATTATTAAAATATAAAACATGAATGAAATATCTACATAAAATTTGATTTTATATATTATTATAAATGTTATATTGTCAAGCTTTTGAATAGACTGTAGTATATTGTTATTATATGTACGTACATTTAAGGAAGACTATCTATCTATTATATTAAAGAAAAAAATATATTATTTAGTGCTGATTAAATATAAATATATATTTTTTACGATGATTAGATTTAGTATTAGTTAACTATTTCAAATAATTCATTAAATATAATATTTTTATAAGTTGATACTGTAACTTTTTAATCCAACTTTTAAACTACATTTTTATATACAATTATATTCTTGAAAAAAGGGTATATGGTAGTAGAATTTAAATATAGTAACAGTAACTAATGTAGTGTTGATTGATGTAAAACTGTAATTTTGCGTATAATATATATATATATATATATATATCTGAAATTATTTTTCTTCGTAAATGTCTGCTAGGTTTTATTTTAAATTATAAATATATTAAACGATATTATATACAATTTATATAAATAATAAGGATACAAAAGTAAGTATCAATATGTAAATACTCAAACGGATAAGTGAAATGTTTTATATGATTTTGTTGTTGTATTGTTATTGAAGAATGTATTTAAAGTAAGAAATCACAACAATTAAAAATCAGAATCTGTAGATGAATACATATATAATTGACAACATATACAACGTACGAAAAATTGATGTAAAATTCAAAAGTTTTAATATGTACAAGAAATTAAAACACACCAAATCTATCTCGATAATAAAATAAAATAATAAAATTGAATCTGGCAATTTTCTATTAAAATTGTCTCCACATTTCACATGAACAAAACGTAATTATTCCGAATCTTAAATGAAAGCGCCATTTTTACGGAACTTAAAAACACGTTGTATATATACATATATACATATGCATACATATATACATATATATATATATATATATATATATATATATATATATATATATATATGTGTGTGTGTGTGTGTTTATTATATTTTTTATATTGATTCATTAGCCGAATTTATTGTATCTAAAGACAATGAATTTCAATTATTCACTATATTTATTTTCAGTAAATATATTTTGTTTGTAAAAATAGGAAATTAATATATAAATTAGCGATTAATATCTGCGAATATATATATATATATATATATATATATATATATATATATATATATATATATATATATATATATATATAACAAATAGTAATAATGAATCTGAGTTATCAATTGTAATATGCTGAAATAAATGTATTTAAAATAATAAGGTATATATATATATATATATATATATATATATATATATATACATATATATATATATATATATATATATATATATATATATATATATATACAACTGCCAGATAGCTTTTAAACAACAATATCAAACAACAATCGACTGAACGTCACACTACAGAAAGAATATGAATCACAAACCAGCTTTTGTAATGTCAGAATGTAAGGTTACTGTCTTGAGCACGCACACAAATCACCAGACTTTTGAATATTAACATGAACATTGTGTTATTCGCGCGATACAAACAGCGAGCGACGCCGCTGTTAAATGCAGAAAAAATTATCGAATCGTTAAATATTGAAGAAGTGATATCTCGAATGTACCTAGTTCGGGCCTCAGCGCCCGCCTAACTAATACTGTCGATATGTACGCCATACTTCACTTATGTAGCTTTACAATCTCTGCACTTTCTACATCTCCTCCAATCTGGTATCGTACCGGTACACCACGCAAAGCGAAACACTACTTATTATAAAATGACTACTTCAGCGCGTCTCTATGCTTTTCTATGCGTGTAACGCGTGTTATACTTAACGGCCAATGAGATTGAGCGGTTGTTATTTGTTGCAACGTCCACGTCCGTTTGATTGGACGTTCGTTGATATTTGACGTTTCATGTTACTCAGAGACATTACACATAACACAGAATACAAATTCAAACATATAGATTATTTGCATATATATATATATATATATATATATATATATATATATATATATATATATATATATATATATATATATATACACATATATATATATATATATATATATATATATATATATATATATACACATATATCTGATTTTTCAACTGAAAGCTGCTTAAAGTAACTTACTATGTTTAAGCTGCTTTTGAAATTAATTGCTGAATATCATCTTTTATTTAGTAGTATTTCTTACAACCCCTAGTCTGAGAAATACTATTAAATATATTAAAAAAACAAAAATTATTGAAATTATTTAAATATTTCTTATAATTATATAAATTAAATATTTCATAATACAAATATTATATTAAAGAAATGAATAAAATGTGTAAGAACTGTTAAAATACAAAAAAAAAATCCACTTTAGCAATACTTATAAGAAATGATAACAAATATTTGAACATTTGCAAGAGATACGAAAAAATATATTAGAATAATTAAAACTTAAGTTTTTAATAAAATCGTTGTACAAACAAATAACATAATCTATATAAAAAAGCAATGAAAAAAATTCTTATAATCAGAGATGAAAATTAGTGTCATTAGTAGTGAATCTAAGTCAGTTTTTAGCTTAAAGGGTATTGTGATGAATATATTACACTAATTATCTCTCATTGGCTATCAGTATTAATATTAAAGAATATAATATGTCTTATTTAAAAAATATGTATAAACAACTCAGTTAATGTAGAAAAATACAAAACTTGAAAATTAGACTGAAAATAAATATTAAAATAAGTCTTAATCAGCAAATAATAGATAGAAAATAAAATATTTCTTTATTCTTCTTCATTTAATAATAATTTTGTGTCTTAATAAATCTGTAGCTGTTACATATATATATATATATATATATATATATATATATATATATATATATATATATATATATATAAGCAGATAATAAAGCACGCACATTGTTGATACTGATATTTAGGATCTACAATCAATCTTAAAATAGGTTATACTAGAGAATATAAAGTGAATAAAATCAAAGATACATTTCAATACTTTAAAAATGTTTGAAAACCTTACTGGTATTCGAATAATACAAAAAAGGAATCTTTAATTGCAATGATAAAGCAATCCTGTAAAGCTATAAATCATAACTTGTACGAAGAAAGTATCTAATATGATACAAGAAATTCCCCAGATAAATTTTTAACGTCAGATGAGCTAATACAATTAGTAATTACGAATTATTCAACTATAAAGAAAAACCAACGTGAAAAAATTAAATTGAATTGATTACGTTTTGAACAGAATGAAACATTTAATTAAAAAGATTTGAATAAATTAGTCAAAGTGTACGTAAACAAGGAAGAACTAAAATGATATGATAACAAACAATGCTTAAAGAATGAGATTGTATTCGAATGTTATAGTAGTAACGAAAGCGTTAGCCGTTAACAGTTCGCTGAAAAGATATTGTGAAAGCTCAACGCATCATCGTGATATTCTAGAATTTCATTATATATATATATATATATATATATATATATATATATATATATATATATATATATATATATATATATCATAATAAACCAATAATTATAAAAGGGAATAAAAATAAATATTTCTAAAATGTTAAACTAAAAATTAATATTTATTCAATTTTTTAATAAATACATACGATTTTATTTATTCCAATATATATTTTTCATAAAATGTTTGAAACAAATATAGTATTATTTGATTTATAATTATTTTTCGAAATATATGAATATTACATACATGATCTAGATCATATATATGAATAATTATTCAATCTTTCTCATGAAATTTAAGTTTTAAAAATTGAACTATTAAGCATTTATAGATAATACACTATGTATACACGTTATAAGCTAATTAAAATTCATGCAAGAGTGGAAAGAATTTAAATAAATTAACAATTTATCACCTATCGCTTCTGTTACTTTTTTTAAAACGTGAAGTGTTTGTAATTTTTTTAAATTCACGTAAATATGCATATAATATGCATATTCTGTATTATAGATATTAATGAATTTAAGAAATAGAATTTAAAAACGAATTTTTACAAAATGCTTGAACATTTTGTTATATATTTTTTTATAAAACTAGGTGCCTATAATTAAATGTAAATGATTAAATAAGAACTGAAATAATAAAGATTTAAATAGTGTTTTGCTCTCAAATAAATTTTGTATAAAATGAAAATTAAACATAATAAATTTATCTTATGTTTATTTTTTACAGCTATTTAAATCTCTATTTATTTTTCTGTAGCGCATTTTACATATTATTAAAATTATTTTTTTTTTGTAGCAGAATAATAAATTGTTTTACTAAGTCATATAATAGTATCTTTATTAACTGCCCTTGTTCTTTGTTTTAAAAATACATACGACATTTCGAAATGAATTATTTAAATTTGAAATTAAATTATTTATTTAGAGAAAGCTTTGTTAGTCATTTAAACAAACGCTTTGAAAGAAACTTCATGAATATAAATTATAAACGACAATTATTAAATTACATACCCGAAGAATAAAAAAAGGAATATTATAAATAAATATATCTTAGCATATTTTTGAAAAGATTAAATTAAATTAGATACTTTCTGAAAACTAAATGTTAAGATTTGTTTCGTTTCCTCTAAAATTTATCTTTACCATTTCGTTTCATTGAAAATGTCTGTATTATACAAATGATAATGTTTTAGCTTTTTTTAATGACAATAAAATTCTAAGAAAATATATATATATATATATATATATAAAGATTTAACTTTTTATTAACATTAATTCAAAATTGAAGTCGAATTCTAAAGATTCAAAATTGGCTGTTTTTTTCGGAATTGATTCTCCTGTTTCATAAAATAAAAATGGATTATATATATATATATACATATATATATTATTAAACAAATAATTGTATCATACTAATAAAAATATAAACCATATAGTTCTGTATTATTTGAGTCAAATTGTAAAGCATGTAACATAATTGAAAAAATCAATATTAATCAAAGAATTTCATCGAAATTTAAATGAACCTGTGTCCATGATGCATAAAAAAAGTGATACAAATAGAAAAATAGGATTTTTCAGAAAATCGATTTAAATGTTTTTGTTACTAACCTTACCAAATCATTAACTTAATTGTTATTATATTTAAAAAAAAAGTTGCAACTTTTTTTCTGCATAAAAATATAGAATTTACGGAATTTTCTCTAAAATTAATTTGCAAACATTATTTTTTCTTGAGAATAGTCGATATGTATTTTATAAATGTTATCTCGAAAATAAATGTACTGTGTTGCAATTTATTATTTATTTATTTAAATAGAAAAAAATCGGAATATTACTATTATTACTAATAAATTACATATTGTATATTTCTTTTTTGTAGTGCAATGAAAGCACTTTTTAAAAAAATCGTCCATAACAAATAATATACAGAGGAAATAAAAAAATAAATTCCCTTTTGTATAAGAATTAATTAGAAATATTAATTTACACAAATGTAAATAAAGTAAATGAACTTTATGAAATATTAATCTATCAAATGTTTATAAACAAAAATAGTTATTGTTAATATTGATATGTTTTTTATTATAAAATCAAATCGATTTCTCTAAATTTCAATTTAAGAATATGTTTCTTTTAATTACAATTTCGAAGTATTTCTTGAAAATTAATATTCAAGAATATTAATATAATTATATGAAAAAATAAGCTAGAGAAATATATATATATATATATCACATCTACACACACGCAATATGTGTATATATATATATATATATATATATATATATATATATATATATATATATATATATATATATGTTACTACAACCAAATATACATCCATGAAATGAAAAAATGTACCATAAAATGTCTAAAACAAATTTTAGAAATATTCGAATATGATAAAATAAACATTTAAAAACACTAAAAATATTTTTTTATAAAAAAATAAATAATATTCGGTTTGCTAACGAAAAAAATGAGTATTTCAGAGAACTTTTGTTATTTAAAATACCATTATTTTGTTAATAACTAGTTATATTAATCGCTTGTATATGATTTTACTTAATTTGAGTAGTTTATATAAAAATCGTTATTAGAATGAAAAAAAATTTAGTAATTAGCTATTATATGCCACATTCCATATAAAATAGAATGTTTTTAAGTTATTGTAAATGATATAATCTCGATGTAAATAATGTACACTTGTACAAAAATATTATTTTTGGCTTTTATAAACGCTGTATTTATTTATTATATTTAATTTCTAATTAATGTGCACATGAATAAAAATAGGAAAGGAATGAGGGATAGAATAGGTCATAAAAATGAAATTCATAAAAAATATCAAGTCATTTTAATGAAAATATTTTTTTCTCATTGAAAAAAATAACAGACTTTTCAAATTAAAAATAAATCATATTAGATTATATTGCCACAATGACATTATTTTTTAATAGTTAAGTAACATTAAATAATATATTTAAATACAAAGAACAAGTAAAGCATTATTAAATTTCTCTTTATATGTAAACACAATGTAGCAGCCACTATTCACATTCAGTCAAATATATTATTGTAACGAGTGTAATGGAATTCTATAAAATGGAATCATGGATATGTTAAATATTGTATTATGTTATGCAATAATATAATGTACTTTGTCTATGTGCAATTATGCTTGAACAAAGAACTGAAAACTTATCATCTAAGCACAAAAACTGCCTTTTCCGTGCCATACCTAACCAAAACATTGTGACAAATTATAATGTATATTATAATTATTATGAAATTATTTAATAAATTAACTACATTTCTTGCATTTATATTAAATCTGAAGCGAACGATTTACTTTCCTAAATAAGAAAACAATAGTTTGCATTGAACTATTTAGTATTTTAATTATTTAAAAATTGTTATCAAAATAATATTTATACACATTTATCACACATACATCCACATATGGTGAACTCAGAAAATTTTAACATTTTTATAAGCTATTAAAATATTTTAAATTAATTAAATAAAAAAATAATTGGATTCTCTTTTCGGTTTCATGTTTTAAGTACAAAAATAAACATAACTCTAACATTAAAACTATATTATAACACAAATATGCTCAAGAATACAAATCAAATTAAAAAATATATTATTCACTGTATACTTGAAGAATATAATTATATATAATAAACATATTAACCTTATTATTATCATCTTAGTAGGAGTAAATAATACATAAAACATAATCTAATGTTTGTAAAAAAAATTATAATAGAAAAATATGCTCAAAACTTTCCAGTTCACCTTTAAGTATATCAAAAATTGTATGGAAAAATAAAACATGAAACCATTTAATTAGGAAGTACTAAATAACTAAAGTTATTAAAAAACTTTACAGCTTATTAAAAATTTATTTAAGTATTTTTTAGCTTAAATAATAAGTAACATATGTATCGTGCACTTCATATTAATATTAAAAGGTACCGTCAAACCTAAATATTTCTAACTGGTTATAAATGTAAGGTTTTATATCTGTGATCCCGTTGGTATATTGACCTGGAGGTCTTCTTTCTGTAGGATCAGATGTAAGCTATTCTCCGCAACCAGGTTCAGCACGTATGCTACCTTTAGAAGGATTTTGAAGGCTAAATTTATTTTAGGTCATGCTCTATTTATATTAATTTTAACGGGTGTGGTTTAAATTATAGTTGTAAAGTATAAAATAATAAATCGCTGTTGGTGTTCATTTGTTCGTATAATATTTATATTTATAGATTTCTGTACTTTCAAGAATATTTAATTTTATACTTTTATTTTGTATTTTTATTACTTCTATTGTATTATTTATGTCATTAATGTTATGTACCATTTCTAATATGTGTTTAGCAAATATTTAATACAGTTAATATATTTTTTATACATGTCTTTAAATTTTCTACCTGTTTGGCCAACATATTCTTTATTGCACGTGTTACATGTTACTTTATATACTCCGTTTAGATTAAAATGTAACCCATGCAATAAAGAAAATATAGTCCAAAACAGGTAGAAAATTTAAAAACAAATATAAAGAACACATTAACTGCATTAAATGTAAAAAAAAAATCTATTCAATGTTTGCTAAACACAAACTGGAAATAGGACATAACATTAACAACATAAATAATACAATAGAAATAGTAAAAATACAAACTAGAGGTATAAAATTAAATATTTTGGAAACCTATAAAAATAAACATTATATATTAAAGGACCAAATAAACACCAACAGTGACGTGTTGTTTTATACTGTAGTTATAATTCAAATCACACTTCTCAACATTTATATCAACAGAGTATAACCCAAAACCTACCCTGATCCTACAAGAATAAGACCTCCAGAACATTTTTAATCAGATATTAAGTGTTTTTAGTAAAAAAAAATCAAACACACAATGGTTTTACACTAGAAAGAAATATCATCAAACGTTTAATATTACAAATGTAACATATGAATATATGGCTCTACTTTTTACATATTAAATGTTTACGATATTGTATAAGACATATTCATATAGCTATAAAAAGTAACTTACAAAATATTTCAGGTGCCAATACAACCTCTAAAATTTTATAAAATAATTACTAGCATACATTTTTAAGAACATATATAAGTTTTACTGATATTACATTAAAGGGAATATTTTTTAATGTCTCATATATTACTAAACAAATTAAACTAAGAACATTTTTTATTTATATAAATATTACATTACAAATAATATACAATATATAGATTTTCTAATGAATAATTTCTACTATGAACATTTTACTTGAAGTGTTTTAACAACAATAAAAGAAAGTCATATACAATATCGTAAAAAAAGTATTCACTCTGATCAGTGCTTCACATTCTAACTACAATAACAGAGAGAGATAAAAGATTCTATGTTCTATATAATGGCAAGATTTATAAGTACGGATATGCACGACTGTAAAACTATTTTACAATAATCACTCGCAATAATTTATTTAACTAGATTTCTTCTAAAACAACACCTAACATTTAACATCCACGAGTGCAAAAGGGCTACAAGTTGGCACGGATTCGACTCGAGAGAATGAAACGTTCAGTCTTGAACACAGATGAATAGGACTATGAATGCAACGACGTGAATTTCAATGATTGAAAATTAATGAAATTAAAATAAACAACTAAAGAACACATTTATCACAAATTTTCTTTATTTTCAGTATGGAAAATACTTTTTATGTTAAAACTGAAGTTTCGTAGGTAAATATCGACATATATACAAATATTAATATTTGTTTTTGTTCATTTAATTTAATCACATAAATAAAATAATATTGGTTTAACTTAAAAAAATTATTTCAATATTCATAATCAGAACTGATATGAATTTTAAAATATTTAGTATATATGAAAATAAAAGAGCAGTCTCTGAAAATGTAGAATTTAAAAAAAAATTTAAACTTTTCACACACACACAAATATATATATATATATATAGATATAGATAAAAAAAGTAATTGTATAAATTAATAGTTGAAAAAACTTAAAATATTAATGACAATTTTTAAGATTCACACATTTAATTTGACAGATTTACTTTTCCTTGAACTATAGTGTAAATAAAAGAAAAATGTTGTTATTTAAAAAGGTATTGCCAATTATGTAAAAATAAAATTACAAATAAAAATACTATCTATAACTTATATTTTATTCATTTTATTTTTAAATATTGAAAATGGCAGATGATTAATCTTTAAACATGAAACATAATACGTCGCGCATATATAAATAAAATGATACATGTATCCCAAAAATAAAAATATTTACAAAGCAGTGTAAAGTTACCATCTTTTTTTAAAAACGAAAGAAACAAAAGGAAAACAAAAACAAAAAATTATCACAGAATTTTCAGAATTTCGATCGAAAATTGAATAATTCATCATTCTCATGTAACGACAGACGTGCGTATTTATATACTGAATATTAAAATATTTTCAGACTTATTAAAAACATTTATGAAATTTAATAGGTATTTTTTTTCTAATATAATACACAATTCTGTGATGTTTCCAAATAAATATATAAATAATCAAATTCAAAATCAATATCAAACATAATTTTGAGTGTATTATTTAACAGACATTCTTTTTTAATAACATAAAATCCAGAAACAATTATAATTACATATTTTTATCTCTTAATATATTTTCAAGAATTGTTGAATGTTAATATAAAACATATTTGTACATGTACGTAATGCAATCAATTTTTATGGCTGTTATATCGTCTCAGGATTTTGTATGTATATATTTACTTAACAAATTAATACAAAAGAATCTTTAAGACTGATAGTTTTTTTAGTATGTACACAATGAATAAAAAGTGACAATTAAGTCTCACGTCTGTTCTTTTAAAACAAAAAATATTATTATATATGTAATTATATTTGATAAGGTTTACAGTTAAAATAATTATATAGAATGTAACCTACTAAATTTACAAAACATGTTTTTTAATAAGATGATGTTAAATATAATGATTATTAATCGTGTGAAACGTCTATCATCGGATTTACAACCGGAGCAAAGATGAATTTCAGTCTCGCGGCCGGCAAATAAAAAATTATTTAAAAACCGACACTAAATAAAACTTATCGATCGAATCAATTTTTTTTCCGAGGAGAAATCTCATCACCTTCATTAAATAATTGCAATGTTTCTGTTGTACCATTTGTTGGAGAGTCCTTCTCCTCTGCTATACGAGGTAAGAGTTCACCAGGACCAGCGAGTGGTAATGCAAGGGCTGCTGAACTAACCGGTACAACTGGATTTGGAATTTGAACATTATTCTCTTTATCTACAATAGTCCTTGGTGGAGGTTGTTCAACAACATCTGTTGGTTGTTGTGTTGTACTAGGTCTCCATGATCCTCCTGATCTAGAATTTGTTGAACAGCACAGAGGTGATATTGCACATTTACCTTCAGCGCTTCGAGGATGCAAGCGATCAGGAGAAAGAGCTCGTCTGAGAAGAGGTGAACCCGGTTCTGCACTCTTTGGCCTCACATAACTCTTTTTCGGTTGAGCAGGAGCTCCTGGACTGTACGATTGTGTGGTGTTAGAGCTGCCTTGTTGATGGCCGACAGGAAACGCTAGAGGACTCGGTGACCGAGTCGGCGAAGCCGGTACAGGACCCGGAGACGGTGTACGAGCTAGCGGCGACAGTGGAATGTGGCCAACGGATTTACGACGACCGGCCGGACCTGCAGGGCTAGCACGTTTTGCACAACCGCTCGAGTGCAATTTATGTTTGAGACCGTGCAATGTCGAAGGCCGTTGATAATGCTGTGCTCCTCCACTCGTGGGTGTATCGGGTGTCGAAGATCCTGGAGAACTAGACTGTGAAGAAGGACTCTCAGATAACGCAAGACTGGATCGTTCAGGAGTTGCACGAATAGGAGCATGAGAAAAGGTCGGACCTCGAGCCGGAGCGGGAGCTACTGGAGTTGAAACTACTGCCGCTGCGATTTGCTGCATTTCGACACTCGCTCTCTTACTGCTTATTTTACGAAACAGGGAAGCTTTACGGCGCTTGTCAGAAGTTGCATCTGCGACACCTCGTTTCTGTTTACGTTGTCGATGCAAAGATCGACGAGCCAATTTCCCTTGACCTGCTTCACGGCGCCTTCCGCCAGTTTGAATAGAGGTGTGTTCGAGTGGAGTGGCACGTACACTAACCCGTTCTCCACCCCCAAGCAATAGCTGCAATACTTGTGTGTGATACAAACCTTGGACAGCTTCTCCATTGACATGAGTGATTAGATCTGCTGGACGTAATCCTGATTCATAAGCAGGACCTGATTCATCAACGGCCTAAAAAATACAGATCGAATTTTTTTAATATAAATTATTCGATGAATTGAAATTTAGTCAAACCGTCACATACCATTACCAAATGATGCATTGTGTAGAAATCTGAATCACCATAATATACACGTATTGTATGGACGGTGAAGCCAAAACCACGTGGGCCTCGTTTGATGATAATGGGCGGTTTATATGATGTGACAAGCGGAGACAATTCTCGACAAGGAGATGTATCTCGAGAACTAGCAGTGCTAGAACCTCCTCCACCGCTAGTACCTGCTCCACTTGGAGAATGCAGATTACCAGTCGATTGAAAGTCGTCTGCAGATGTAAATGGACCTTCATGTATACATGTATATTAGTTTTCTTTTTTTGAATAAAACGCTATTATATTCTAGATTGATTCTTATTAATTGATACTAATTATTTCCCTAAAACTGCTAACAAATAAATATACCTGATGGAATGATAAGAGATAAACCAGTTGCTGATGCACTTTTCACCACTGCTCTTGAACGATGTTTAGCTATAGGAGTCTGTAATTGACTGGCTTGATCTCGAATATTTTCTGTTGAAGCACCGACTTCATAACTAATAGATTGAAAAATTATTTGTATCAGAATGTTGTAATGACTTTTTTTTTTAAATTAATCTTACCCGCTTTGTTCATCTTCCACTGATATTGCAAACCTTGGTAAAACATCACGACTATGAGCAGATCTTCGCTTTCTCTGAATTTGTGGAGATACATCATCACTATCTGTTTGTGACGATTCAGGAGTACTTAATGCTTTTCCACTTAAGTCGCCAAACATCTGAAATTTTAAATATTGTTGTTTTGTTTTTCTTTTCTTATAAGAACACAAAAACATTACTTTTCTATAATCCACATGCTCAGTATCCGGTGTTAATGAATACTGTGTTATTCGAATCCTACTAAAATCTGGCATGCCTTCTGGTGTTTCTGGAGTTGTTGGTGCTAGAGAGGCAATTAATCGATTTCTACCAGAAGTCGAAGATGAAAATGAACTTGCATCAGAAACAGGTATACGCTGCTGTGACCCATTGGTATCAGAATCAGCTTTGGGGGTTGAAGTTGCACTATTACCAGTTGTTACTTTTCTGTACTGCGGAGAACATGAAGAAAATGAACCAAACACTGGAGAATCATCTGTATCATCAGTGTCATCACCAATTTCATGATTGTATCTATCTAAACGACCTAAAATATATCACAACAAAATAAAATTTGAACTAAAACATTGGCATTTTTATGATAAAATATAAATTAATCTTACTATCAAAATAACTCGTATCTTCATCATTTTCCAGTTGCGGTACAAATTCAGCTTTCTTACGTAATAAAGAGTTCCAGTCTAAACCAGAAAAATATGCATGTTCTTTAACTTCATGAGGTCCTGCTGTACCTAAACGATCTCTAGGACTTTGCGCTAACAAAGTAGTGATCAGGTCCTTAGCTTCAGGTTGAACTGGCCAATCTGATTCATCAGGCCATTCTATATCATCTATTAATAAATTTAAAGTTAATAACTGAAATATAACTAAAAATCAAAGTTCTTACCATTTACAGTATGAGCAAAAAGTTCTTCTAATGTTTCTCCAAAAAATGGAACACAACCGACGAGAAATTCATAAAGGATAATTCCCATTGACCACCAATCAACTGGTTTTCCATAACCTTGTCGTAATATTACTTCAGGTGCAATATATTCTGGTGTTCCAAATACTTGTTTATCAGAAAATCTTTGTGTTTCTGAATCTATGTACCCTTCATATAAATTTGTTGCCAACGACATCAAACCCATTTTACTTAACCCAAAATCTGTTAGTTTAATATGACCAAACACAGTAATGAGCAAACTATATTAAAAAAAAAAAAGAAAACATTGATTAATTTTCTATTATTCAACTAACTTTCTATTATTGAACTTTAGTCATCACTACATACTTATCTGGCTTTAAATCTCTATGAACGATTCCATAGCTATGTAAGTATTCTACAGCTAAAACAGTTTCGGCGAAATAAAAACGGGCTATGTCGGACGGCAATGGACCTATATTTTTTAACAACGTAGCACAATCGCCGCCTTCAACATATTCCATCACAAGGCACAGATGGCGTCGTGTTTCAAAACTACAATACATGCTTACCTAAAAATATTAAGTAATACATTTAAAATTAAAAATAATTATCTTCTTTACACTAACAGCAGAAATTAAATATTACCACAAAAGGGTTATCAGCAAAACTTAAAATATCACGTTCTGCAAAAACTTGTTCCACTTGGTTGCGCAAAATTAAATTGTTTTTATTTATTTTTTTCATAGCAAACCGTTGTCTCGTCTGTTTGTGTTTTACTAAATACACTGCACCATACGCTCCATTTGAAATTAATTTAATAACTTCATAATCATCTTCATTTGGTGTCGTAGTCTGAGAAATCCACTGATCGTTATCTACAGCAGTTTTTTGTTCATTAGAGCCTTCTCCGCCTGAATCTGATGTCACAGCCGTATTCATGACCATAGGCCATTCAGATTTCAATTCTTGTTGTAATTCTGCAATAGGATCACGGTTTAAACCTAACTTCTGTATAATGTACATAGGAATATCTGTCTTGATTCCTTGTGTCACTTTTGCTTGCCCTTCAGCAGCTTCTAGTAAGTGATAAAATTCTTCTGGATCAAATTCAAGGCATTCCAGTAGCCTGGCAGGACGGGAAATAATTAGTAACAGTTTTTTAATCAAACTTGTGACATGTATTGCTGCCTCTGGAGACCGTTCTTTGGTCTAGAAACAAAAATTAAAAATTGTTTCTGAAAACATTCAAATAAAAATTTTAATCTAACAACATATTACAGTGTTTTAAACAATTTAAATAACAAATGAGTTTTTATTTTTGAGAACTTAGTATTATTTAGTACAACTATTATAAATAAAATTAAACTTACATCTGCCAAAAGACGTTCCAGATTTTCAGATATTTCAAAAAAGTATCGGCTTGTAACTAACTTCGCTTGAGATTTCCGTAAACAGTCACGTGCAATTTCTAAGACTTGATGATGAACAAAACGTGCAATAGGCATTGCATCATGTGTGTCAGGTGTGCTAACTGTACCATCACTATGATGATGAGATGAACTCGGAGCTAATTCTGATTCTTTATTTTGTGATATAAACGTTATGAGACGTTCTTCCATTTGTTGAGTGGCTTTTGGAAAACGTTCCTTATATAACATATTCATCATTGAAAGTTCACTGTCAATAACTGGTGACCGGCTAGGGCTGCTATATAAAATAAAATTACATCATTTTACAAATAATCTACTAAAATTGGCCAAGTTTCATAAATTACTATTAACAGATTATTTTGTTTAAAAAATACACTAAAAACTAAAATCAAATACCTCAAACTTCTTGAACGTGGACGATGAAAAGATGAAGGTTGGAAAACGGAATTTTCATCACTTGATGCACCAGCTGCCGTACTACCACTTCCTGCAGACTCTCGACTTGAAAAATGATTTGATAAAAGACGCAACTCATCACTAGTAGGTACATGTGGTAACTGATGTAAGCGCTCTTGACTGGAGCATTTAGACTACACACGGAAAGATTTATCTTTAATTATATACTATTACAAATCGATATACATACATACATACAGTGATGCACAAAAAATATAAATGTAGATACAAATATATACAACAATCTTACCGACATGGTTGAACTACCAGGTGTGGTCCCATAACCAGATGATGGTAAAGAAGCAACTGACCAACGTCTGCCATCACCACCTCTGTTCCCTATTCCAGCACTAGAATTATATTTGATAAATCATAATTAGTCTTTATTAGAGTTTAATTTCAAGTTACCTTATAAATGTTACAAACCGTTTTAATGGTGCTGAAGTACCAGATACAGACACTAAATTTGAACTAGGTGAAAATGTTCGAGGACTATCTACAGGGCTGCCAATTGAAACTGGTGAATGTGAACGCTGAAGCACTGGAGACGTATTACTAGTTGCAACAAAACTTAAACGATGTACTGCATTACTTCGACTACTGCGACGAGATATACCTAATTCAATCTGAAATTCAGATAATTATATATTTGAAATTTCTAACACTACTTTTTTAATAATAAATAACAGTAACATGACAGTTAAATTGGCAGTACTTATATTAAAATGTAAATAGAAATTTATTTACCTAAATATGAGCAAAATTAAAAAAGTTTTATAGGCAAATAATAAAATTTGCTAAGAACTTACCATATTAGCTGATAACGATGGTGCTGATTTTCCCAAAGCAGATTTTCGTAACCTTACTAAATTTGATAAATCTAAAAACATATGCATGTGTACACACACAATATTCACTGCACATAATAAAGATCAAATTGAAACCTAACTTTCTTTTATTATATTTCATGGAAGTATTTCACTGAATATGATTATTGAATATAAGTTTATATTTATACATACAATATTTCAAAATATAATTACAATTGTAATTTAGAAAAGAAATTTTGTATTAAATTACAAATAAAAAAAATAATTAAATTCAAATTCCCTGTTTACAACAATATCGAGTTTAAATATAAAATTATTGTACATATTTACCCGGTGGTGGAAGAGTACTAGTAACTTTAGAAACAGTAAATTGTGTAGGTGCATGTTGTACTGTACTCAACGCAGCTAAACTTGTACTAGGAACTATCTTTGGTCCACTGTCAACTGCAGGTGCATTCTTTTCATCAAATTTAAGTGTTCTCACAGGTGCTGCTTTTGATCTATTTACATTGACCTGTTTTCCAGGTGTGATTGTAGATTCTGAACATGAGGTCTCTTTATTTACTGTAGTATTACTTTTTTCTTTCACTTCTTTGATCTTATGAGAACTGCTGGTATTACCTCCTTTTCCTTTATTATCTCTATGTTTTTTACTGTCATCCATATTCACAATTATTATTAGCCACCCTCCACAAAAGCGTGTCTGTTTTGACACATTTCAATATTTTATACTGTAAAACAAGTAATGAATGTTCGACATTTCGAACTACTTGAACATTTTATGTCATCAAACACTTCAAAACCCTTCATTAGTGTAATACACTGACCAATTCTCTATTAAACTGCGACCAATGTTGATAATTATCTAACGCGGCCATTGAGAAAATTTTCATTCTAGACAAAGAAAAAAATGCGTAAACCTACAAACACGTACAATGCATAATTACATTCATGTATGATTACCAATAAATAAGTTGACTCTTTGCTGAGTACACGTCTAATCGTAAAACTGTAACTGCAAACAAGCTAGCCTCGAGATGTATACTAAAGGAAAAGATTGTTGATCTGTCCTGCTTCTACCCTTTCTAAACGTATTTTTAAATATTACAATCTAATTTTTAATTTCTAATATGACTAATAGAAATTCCATTTGACACATTTTATAAAAATATTATGTAAATATAACGATCGACCCTAAAATGCACAACTGAATGAATATCGTCTACAAAATATATTACTGTACATTACAAAATAAATTTAGAAATAAATGACTTTGGCAATGAAAAAAAATTATAAATAAACCTCTTTATTTATATCCATACGCATAATACTTATATTTATTAAAATATATCATTAACTGGTTTCAGGTGTTGCTACTTTATATGAATGCAAGCAATTATTTACGTTTTTTTACTTATTTCTATATACAAACACATTTGCATGTTGCGTACACGTTTATATATATATATATATATATATATATATATATATATATATATATATATATATATATATATATATATATATATATATATATATATATATATAAAGTACAAAAAAAAGATGAATACAATCTAATGTAAACTTTATTAAATATTCTGTATAGGATTTTTAATTTTTAGATGAAATTATATCTGGTTCTTGATGGATAATTCAATCTGTTTTCTTTTTTTGATACATTCATACATTACACACTGTTGATCTAAATAGATGTCATAATGAGAAGTGTTGTAAAAAAATTGCATGTAAATAAGTAATTTAATTTTTTTTTAAATAATGAGTAAAATTAAGTTATATGTTTATGATATTGGTGTGGGTCAGTAATTTTAATAAACGTTTTAGTATCTTAACCTCTTATTTACTTCTATAATAGTTTAAAAAATTACAATATACATTATGGATCAGTATATTAGAGATGTATTAAAAATAGTAGTTGCACAAATATGTCAATCTATTGGATGGCATGGTCTACAGTCATCAGCTTTAGAAATCTTAATAGATGTACTGCATCGATATTTAAGTCAAATCACAAGAATAACACATAATCATGCAGAGCATTGTGAGTAAACAAAACTATGTTTTATACTGTATCAATAATCATTGTTATTAACTTAATTTTTAAGATGGGATGACACAACCAAACTTAGATCATCTCGGACTCGCTTTCCATCAGATGAACATTTCGATAGCCGAACTCGAAGAATATATAACATGGGTAGAACCGGTTCCATGTATATTGTCTGTACCTCAGTTACCTGTTGCTCGATTCACAAATTTAAATTTTTTAAAACCTGGAAGCAGAGAAGTTGTTACGAGACCTGTTCACATTCATGAACATTTACCACCTATGCATCCAGAACTTGAACAAATTGAAGGTTTATATTTTTATATGTATTTTATTTATACATATTTCTGAATTCTGATAAGATATAACTAATAATTGAGTTCAAATGTTTTAAAGTAAGCTTGAATTGGTCTTCATATATAAATTTCAATTTTTAATATTTGTTTTTTGTTAACGTACTTAATACTTGTAGTTTTCATGTATTTTGAAACGTTCTTTATTTATAGATGAGCCTCCAATGCCTGTAATTGCTTTGGATTCAACAAATTCATCCGGAAATAGCTCTTGTTCTAGTTTTAAAAATATAAGTATGATAAATTTTAATTTATATATATATACATCTCCTTTAATATTATTTTTAATACAAATGGGAAAAATATATCTTACATTTATTTATGTACATACATATATATATATATATATACACATACGCATTCATATATTCATGTGTGTATGTATTAAAGATGGGAAATGACTCCCATATGATGTATGCATATATGTAAGTGTAAATACATATATTAAGTATAAGATAATTATGAATTACATTTATTTATTATTGACTTGTATTTTTTTTCTAAACTTAGTAATTGTACCCAATATATTTATATTTGTAGATGAACCTGTTATTCCTTCAGTAGCGTTGGATTCTAATAATTCAATGACTAATATGTGTACGCTGTCAAATTCATTCAAATCTTCAAATTCAATGACATCTCCAAAAATTGATCCTCTTTTCAAACGCCCAGGAGATTTTTTGGAACCATCTATTTTAAAAAGAAAGTTAGTGTAAACACTATATAAATTTTGTTATTTTTAATTTATGCAGAGTAATTACTTTTTAATTAATTTGTGTTTTTTATTTCGTAAAATATGTTTATAAGTCATTGTTAACTAATAGATTAATGATGGGAGAAGAAGGTCGACCAACTAGGGAAATTAGCAGTGTAATGATGACTTCTTCAGGATTTTTATCTCCAGCAAGAGAAGGAAAACTACCTGAAGCACGTACACCACAAACTTTATCTGATTCGCCAGCACCTGCACCTCAATATCCAGCAGTACCTCCGGAATTAAGAACAGAAAAGAAAATCCGTAAAATAAATGAGTTTAAAAAGAAATCTTATAATGTAAATAAAGAACTTTTTAAATCTGAAAAAACAATTACAAATAATCCAAATAAATTAAAAAAACTTATAAAAAAGGTTTTAAAACAAAGTGATGATTCATTACCTTTAGAAAAACATGTAGAAAAACAAATTCCTATGCAGGTCGAATCATGTTTAGATAATGTTAAAAAACTTCAAAATCGATCCACAAGTCCAGTTATTAAAACAATTCCAAAAATCTTAAAACCAGCGAAATTGGACAATTTGTTACAACCTCCAGTTATGCAGAATACAGTTCCACTAAATTCAGAATCAAGTAATGTTGGCAAACTTTCAAATGAACCAGATAAAATGAAATTGAATATAATTAAAAAAATATCAAAAGTTAAAGAAGAGAAAATAGATTGTAAACCAGAGAAAATTGATAAAATCAAAGCAGAACCAATAGATTTTCGTAAGTTAGCTGCTACTAACAGAGAGTTACACTCTCCTGAAATCACTATCACTCCAATCAAGGCTGAAAATTCAAAGCCAGATGTTATTGAAAAAATTAAAACTCCAGATATAATAATAAAGGAAGAACCAATTACATCGAGTATTAAATCTGAACTAAGTCTCATGAAAAGTCCACGATTTGAGAAAAATGAAATGACAATTTATGATGTAGATATGTCTTCACCTGGGAATTTATCTTTACCGAAAACACCTGAAGTTGTACCTATACAAATACCTCCACGTAAAATAGAAAAAGAAAAGAAGAAACGTGAAAAGAAGGTGAAAGTAAAGACGAAAGAACATAAAGAAAAATCTCAGAAGCAGCAAGCATTACAAATTTCACGTTCAATACAATCTCCTTCACTACCTATAGAAATGTCACGACCAAAAACACCTGATGGACCAATGACAATTATTAAAAGTGAAGTGCCTCCTGTAATCAATCCAAGTATCTTTTCAGTTTTATCACATTTTCCAAGAGGTCCTAGTTTAATTCCTCCACCTATGAATAATAACCCTTTGTTTTCTCGTTTACCATTTCATCCGAGAGCTGTGGGAAACAGGCATGGATTCGGTCAGCCTCCTTTATTACCTCACGGACCACATATATTACCAGTCCCAGTAAATCCACAAGTTCCAATTAGGTCTGATTCAGTCGAAGTTATACGTTTACCACAAGTAGAAAAGGTTTCTAATACACCTGGAACGAATGTTCAAACAAAAGTAGATATAACACCAGTTGAAGTAAATAAAAATATCACTGAAGTAGTTGAAAAACCAGAAAAAAAAAGTAAAGAACATAAAAAAGAAAAAAAAGACAAAATTAAACTAAGAAAGAAAAAAGAAAAGAAAGATAAAATCAAAAACAAAGATAAGAGTGAGAAGAAAAAAGAAAAAGAAAAGGAAAAAAGAGCAACAAAACGAGAAAAAAAAGAAAAACATAAGGACAAAGAAGTTAGTAGTTTCTAATTAACTGATGTCCGATTATGTCTAATAATACTGTGTATTTTTTTTATAGAAAGAGCTTAAAGAAACAGCAGCTATAAAATTGACTTTGAAATTAGGGTCACAAAGTTCGCCACCCACTGACGAAAATCCAAATTCTAGGAAAATGTAAGTAGTTATTGATATTTATTTTGCATCGACATTTCAACAGTATCAATTTACAATTATCGCAACTAGTTTGTTTATTTAAATAATTACTTTTTATTTATATTATCATTGTTTGGAAATAATTTTAATTGTTATTGAATAAATGTAAATTTTTCATAAGAAAGTGATTTTAAATAAAATATTTTATTTATAGAACAATAAAACCTGTAACAAAAAAAATGGAAGAAGAAAGGTCCACTACGGATCGTGAGCCATCACCTGAATTGGCGAGAATTAGTGCTCTTGTAACAAGACCTCCCAAAACTCCAAAAACTGGTACAAGTAAGTTGTATGACATTACTACTATCACATTCATTAGTATAGTTGTTGACATAAACTTTAAAAAAATAATACCGTAATTACATTTCTTCAGTTTTTAATTGGTTTCAATATTTTGTTCAGCTTAGAACTATTAATGAATCATGAAAAATATATTTATTATAAATTCAATTGTGATTTTAGGATATTTATTACATGCCTTTTTATTAATACAAATGAACAATTGCAAAAGGTAAATTGATTTAGAGATTAAATGTGTTAAGGATAATGAAAAAGTATAAAATTTGTGATATACTGCGAATAGTATTGAATAGTGATTAAATTATGAAAATATATACTTTCATTGCCAATTTTTTTTAGATGGATTTGATTTTGCCTTTATAGTTTTAATTGAAATGATTAATTTTAAAGTCTGAAAGCTGTACTATTGACAGAGATAGTAGAATTCAGTCAATTCTCTATTCTTGCACGCTAGTTTTGATAATTTGTTTTCTCTTTCTCCTATACAACTAAATAAACCAGTATTACCAGTTTATGTAAACTCCACACACATAACTATTCCTCAAATTCCGTCATCATCGTCTGAAGACAATGTCCACACTAAGCTCAAGAAGAGCACTGTTAAACCAATACCAAAAATAAAGAGTGTAGATTTGATGAAGAAAACGTCGCTCACGGCGACTTTTGATGAAGATGCCGGTTCTCCGGTTTCATTTTCACCTGCGGCGTCTCGCCCACCGTCTCAGAATGCTCAACAGATCATGCCCATACCAGATGCATTTTATTTCGTAAGTATTTGTATCTGGGCTCCAAGATAATCAAACTGTTTGTTGCATTATAAATATATTTGTTCAAATAATTCTCAAAAAGAAAATAATAGTGGTCTGTTTTAAAATTATTTGAATAAAAATTTTTTGATAAAAGTAAATTAATTGGTTTGTAATTTTTTTAATCAAATTTTCTTCTAGTATCATTTTCTTGTTACTTTTGATAATTAAAAATAATAAAACAAAAATTAGTAGAAAGTTAAAGATCATTCCATGTGTATTTTGATTTTATTGTTAAAATTTTGTAATAAAATGATTTTATTTAAATATATTTTCAGTTATTTATAAATAAGAATTTATTTTTAAATAAGAAAAGTAAATTAATATCAAGATAAATGCAATTAAATTATTAAATATCGCTATTAAATATGTAACTGTTAAATGTCAAAAAGATTGGATAATTTTATATAATCTTTAAATATATATATATATATATATATATATATATATATATATATATATATGTGCGTGTGTATACTTTTTAAAGAAAGTAATGTAAATGAAAATATAACGATCATTGAGCAATCGGCCAACATTTAAGAAAGATACGACGATGCCACGATGCTGATCGCATTATTTCATTCATTCATGTTTCACTTTCCTTACTTTTATCCTAAGATGTCATGACACATTCTATTAAATAATTATTTTATGTATTATTTTAATTGTCTTGTTTTGCATTTTATAGTTCTATATTTTAAAAAATATATTAAAAAATGGTAACGGGTAGATATTTGATTCTTCTGTTCTTATTTGAGCTTATTTAATTAGTATTGGTGCTTTATTTGTAGACATATTTTTGTATTAAAATATTTATTTCACAGATTTCACTTATTTTTCATTTCCGAAAATATAATGTATGTTACAGTTTGTCAAATGAATGGTGAATAAGCGTCAGTTTGTACAATAACATGTTATACATTTATATACAACATACAGAACATTTAAGCATATAAATGTTTAAATATATATTCAGGTGTTACTCTGTATGCCACGGTTTGTTTTTGTTCTTTTAATAATGAGTAATATAGAACCCCTTATAATGTATTTAGTAATGTCTTTTAGGTGATGGTTAAACCTTGTAGCTGTTACAATATTTTTAAGTTACTTATTATATTACAAGAAAGATTTAAAAAATGAATAAGATTTATTTATTAAAATAATAACAATTATGGCATGTTGTAAATAATTGACTGAAAATTACTGTTTTTGAAATTTTCTTTGTATTAGGTAATGGTTTCAGTTTCTATTTAATTAAACATGTATAAATAAATATATGCATATAATAAATGTTAATCAAATCAATTTTGATATATATATATATATACACACATACACACACACACACACACATATATATATATATATATACATACATACATATATATATATATATATATATATATATATATATATATATTTATTTATATATATTTATATATACACAAAATGTTATAGTGTTTTACGGTACAATAAAGTCATTAATATATAAAAGTGACAAATATTGTTGAAATATGTAATTTTTAAATATATAAATTTATTTGTTTTAGTTGAATATTACAATTTTATTTTTGTTATGTCTAACAATAGTGATTATTCATACCTTTTGGTACATTATTCATATATTACAAAGAATTTTTAATTGCTTACGTAGATTATTCGTAATCAAATAATAGTAATGTTTGTTTATATGTATACATGTTTGTGTGTATGTATCTGTTTTATATTTATTATATGTATATGAATGTGTGTATGAGTATATTTCAACGGGTGTGCAGATTTGATGTTATATAAATATATAAGGAAACAATACTATATTAAAAAAAAAGTAGAGACAAAATGACTAATGTTAGAAAAATACTTATCACAGCCTTTGTCGAACATTTAAAAGGGAGTCACTGGAGTGATTTGTTGTTAGTTTTGTGTGGATATTCGAAACATGTTGGTCTCAGTATTGAATTCATAGTGAAATCATAGTTCAATTTATTCCTGTTATATTAGTTTATCAAATGATAACTTCTCTTGAATTGGAATACTTCAAAATATTTGAATATTAATGAATTAAAGAATTCTTGATAAATTTGGATCGGGGTAATGTATTTTAGTTTAATGTAAAATACTTATTATATAATTATATACATATAAATATTACATATTATATTTATTACATATTATTTTAAACAGTATTGAGATTAAGAAAGTATTAGTTGACTGAGGAGTAGTTGACATGTACAAGAAAAAACTTTTATGCATGCTGCTAAAAGGTACTGGTATTAATGGTCTGCTATTGTATGTGAGAGTCTTCATCCTTTATTGTCCATACTCATACTCCTACAGAACAGCAAAATGCCGCTCATGATGAGAAAGATACACCTTCTACAAGTTCAGGAGTTGGTGTTACATCTTCAACATCTACACCCGCTCCATTGAATCAGACACGTACTCATGCTGGTCCTGGTCGCCCACGGGGTTCTACCAATGCTGCAAAAGCAGCAGCTGCTTCTGCTGCAGCTGCTTTGCCGAGTGCCCTGAACAAACAACGGGCACAACAACAGCGACCGAGTTCTATATTGGTGAGTGGTGGTTTTCACCTGGTGATGGACATTACATGGAAGTTGTATAACATTCATTTTTATTAGTTAATCTTTATTTTCTTAATAATTTAAAAACAAATACAGTAGATCCATTTTTGATGTAAATTTAAAATTACTTTAATGACAGTAATTGTATAGAAAATGCAGCATAATGAAAATTAAAATCAGTTATTAATTTTCTTAGATATATTGAGTAATTTATATTACATTAAATGAAAAAAATGTTTAATTCTAAATTTATTTGTTGTAAAATTTCAATATTTATTTATCATTCAGTTTTTTTTTATTAAATTTGAAATATTAACTATCCATGTATTTTTTTACTTGAAATGAATATTCCCTTATTAATATTGTATAATAATAAGAATTTTATGTATTTTTGATGTTGTGTTATAAAATTGATAATTGTAAATGTATCTGTCTGTACTTGTTCAGATGTGGTAAAAGTATGTGTTTAATTTGTGTAACTTAGCTTTGAAATCAGAAAATATCTCAAATAAGAACAGATTTATAAATGTAAGGAATGTTTATTAAATATTTAATGACTCATTCATACACATACATCATTTGTCATTTCATGACGGCATCTTAATTCACAAATATTGTACATAATCTAGAAAATTTTAAATTAGATGCGAAAATAAAAAAGCAATTATTTATGTATAATGCACTTCCTTGGTAAGTTCATACATAATAACTGATTAGTTACTTATTTAATTATTTTTAATATTTTGTGCTAATATAAATGAATAAGTTATATTTGCAGGACAAAGATGGAAATAAAGTTTGGATATGTCCAGCTTGTGGAGGACAGGATGATGGAAGTCCTATGATTGGCTGTGATGATTGCGACGCTTGGTACCATTGGTAATTATCAGTATACATTATAAATACTATTAAAATATGTATATGTATATGTGAATACTTAAAATGAAACTACATTTTTTGTTCATAATGCCGTTAATGTCCTTGTAATTTCAATTTAGGGTATGTGTTGGAATTCAAGTACCGCCTGATGACAATGAAGATTGGTATTGTCGTGTTTGCATCGTGAAGAAGCAGGAGATTTTGTATACCGACAAGAAGAAGAAGCGCAAGAAGAGGGATAAGAGAGAATAAGACGTTTTATTTTGATATATTAATTAATACATAAGTATACATTTCATAAAATAATGAAATGTCTAAAGCCTTTTTAATATATCTGAAAAACATTTTAAGAATTTCATATTTTGTAATTTTCAGTGAATAAAAATTTATAAGTAATTAATTCTATAATTTGTAGTTATAATTTTGTTCATGTAATTTATATTCCATCAAGTAATATATGGAAGATTACATCAATTTAAGTAATTTATTATAAATTTTTAATAATTTTTTAGATCTTTGAATGGTGGTTAAAAAAGTTACTACTATGCAAAATTATCACAAACATTGATTATTGAAATACAAGGGGTCTATGTGTAATATATGAAAACTTAATATTGAATATATTAGTCAAAATTAATGCAGTTTTTGTCAAAGAGAAATTGTTTTCAGCTTTTGCATTTCAGATAAACAAGTCTATATATTTTTAAAAGTTATGATTATAGTTTTAAGAATATAATTTTATTGAAATGATTAAAATATTTGAATATAGATGAAATTATTAAATCATTTTAAATACATAATAAGTTGATTTTCTAAATTGATTGTAATTAACTAAATAAATTATATTTGATTAATTTTACTGTTTATATAAGAAGATCTAATGTAAGCAATAATATACATTGTAAAGAATTTATGGAGTAATTTAGAATGCTCATTACAGATTATTCAGATTTAGAAACAGTAAATCAAAATTAAAAAAATATTTTAACCACATTATTCATTTCTTTTTACCTTCCTTTTTTAAGAAAAGTAAGTATCTGTAAGAGTTTAAATTACTTATTATAACAAATAGTTGGTATATACAGTTATATATAAACAAATTAGTATTTTTCTGATACCAATAAATTTTACTGCTAATATTTATGTTAAAAGTATAAATATTTATTTATGTAAACGTAAAGTTGTCAAAAAAAAAATTTCAATTCAAAACTAAATTACTGTAAATGTATTTTTGTAAAAGTTCTAATTGTATGAGAAATATAAATGAATCATTATATTCTGTACTTGTTTTCATTTTTATTTAACTTTTTGGTAAAATTTTTAGTGCACATTGTATTAAAATAAATATACCAGATGAAAATAAATAATTTCTGTAATATCATTTTTATCTGTAATAAAAATACTTTTTCTGTTGTAATATTTGATATATGCTTTTTAATTTCCAGAATTAAATTATATTTTGTGGACAAGTGATGTTTTTTTGATATACTGATTAAATTGATTAAAAAAATAATTTATATTTCATTAATTTTAATTATTTGATTCACAGCTTATACCACTACCAATAAAAACCTTTATAATTGATATTGGGAACATTTGTAAGATAATAAACTTCTTATTTTCTTACTATGGACATTTATGAATCTATAATTGTGACTTAAGTAGATCATGTTTAAAATGTTATTTAATTTAAATCAAAACTTGTTAAAAAGTTCTAGTTAGAATTTAATTGGAAGAAGATAATTTATATGAACATATTACTAATAATATTTAGCTCCTATATATAAATATAAATACATTTATAAAGTAGAGCTAAATATTATTAATAATATGTTTATATAAATTATCTTTTCCCAATTAAATTCTAATTAATCAAAACTTGTTAAAACGGTTCTAATTAGAATTTAATTGGGAAAAGATAACGTATATAAACATATTACTAATAATATTTAGCTCTATTTTATGTACATAAGTATATATATATATATATATATATATATATATATATATATATATATATATATATATATATATATATATATATATATATATATAAAAGAATTCTTGGAATTATTTGATTTTTCGTATGTAATATATTTCAAAGTGAAGAAGAATTTCGAAATTAAAAATAAAAAAGCAAGTGAAGACGAATGATGAATAGCAATGAATGAAGTATTCTGTGGGCCAGTGGTACAGGTAGATTGCGTTTTCGTCAATTCGCATAGCAACGAGATGTCATGCATCATGATTGTTTTATTTCATTTTGCACAGAAACTCCTCCTTCCAAATATAGTTCCTCACGACTAGACTGGACACACGGGTTATTTTCTCTCTACCGTTTGGTCTGCGGCTTTACAGTCGCAAAATCCGTACCAGTTTTTTAAAATATATGTTTTTTTATTGGGGATTACGTGTTTATATTTTGACAGGTAAAAAAATCAAATCAAATATGTGTATAGGAAATTAAGTTGCGTTCAACTATCATGTTAACTAAGTATAAATAATAATTAAATTCTTTTTCTGTGATCACAATTTGAATTTTAATATACAGGTAAATAAATGTTTCGACAAATTTTGATTATTTACTGTTATTTATTTATATTCCGTGTATTTGTTAGTAGTTGTAATTTAATTTACAAGATACAGATTCACACGTGTATATATATAAAATAATATAATGATTTTTACATATTTTACGACAGTGATATTATCTTTTAATACAGTGAAAACTCCGTTTAAATATGCATAAAGAAGATATAACAGACACATGTAAGCACTATTCTGATAACAAATTCGATTACTCGTATTGTTAGTTTGATTCATCTGTAGTTGATTCATTGTGAACCTCAAAATTCATTATTAATAAATTTAAAAACATGTATTAGGCTTAATTCCGTATGATATATCTAATGTGAATTTTCCTCAGTTTTTTTAGTATATCAGGATAATTATAGATTATTTAATTTTAATGATCTAATATATGTAATCATTCACTCTATTTTATTAAAACACACACACATACACATGTATATATATATATATATATATATATATATATATATATATATATATATATATATAATTATAAATGTAATGTTTTGTACCTGTGATCCTGTTAGTATGTTGTCCTGAAGGTTACTTTCTACAGGGTCAGCTGGAGTGAATAGACCTACAGTGATCCTATTAGAAGAAGGCCTTTAGGATAATATATATATATATATATATATATATATATATATATATATATATATATATATATATATATGTATATATATAATATTTGTATGTTTCTGTGTGTATATAATTGAAAATGTTTGGTGTATAAATATATTTTATTTCTATACAAAAATAAGAACTTAATTTGCATTCGATTTAATTAATAATTATTTTAATCAAAACGTATTAATCAACGTTTTAAATTATAAATATAGTCTTAATCTCAAAATGTGTAGTAAACGAGTATATTTAAGTAAATTATTATTATAACATGCCAAGATTTAAATTTATTGTAGTTTCATTCATTAATTTAATATTAATTGTACATTTTTGAAATTATGCTATTTAACTACATATGTAAGTTAAAATGCCTAGCTACAGGATACTTTTATTTAAATTCAAAAATTTGATTCGTATTTAAATTAATTAACAGTTTAGTAATAATAAAATATTTTTTAAAAATCAATCCAGTTTGATGTATGATTAAGGTTTTAATATTAAAAACTATTATATTTTTTATATGTTATTTAAATAGTTTGAAGTATTAACATGAGTACATTAAAATGTATTTGTAAATGTATTAAAATGTTTAAAAAGAAGTAAGTGAAATTGATTGTTTATTTTCTGATTATTACTATTTACAATTAATTCATACAATGTTGATATATGACAATTCAATAATTAGCGATCAAAATATTAATTTTAGCGAATGTAATCCATTCGTATAGTCATAGTGCTATTCTTTTTAAAAATCAGTAATAAATTGTTATTTTAAAACTACTGTACAATTTATAATTTTGTATGCAATGATATTTTTATAACTAAACGCAATATCAAGTATAATCAATTACAATTTCCAAAATAATTAAAGCCATATATAAATATTTTATTTACTGCATATTTTCGAGATATTTGAAGTGCATTTGAGTTGTTTCTTTTCATGTAATTTAATTTAAATTGTAATGTCCTCTACTTGTTCGTTTTAATAATAAATATTTAATCAAGTTGTATTTTTATTTCAATAAAATATTTCAGATATATCTTTAATAGGCCAATTAACTCATTTTGATGAAAACGTGAATGCATTTATTATTTCAATACGTGAAACTATTATAAAGACACTATTTTCTATAATTGATTACTTGAATTTTAATCTAAGTGGCAGTTCTTACTCATTAGTTTCAATTAATAATCCTATTAATCTAATATTGTTGATGTCAGTATATCGGTCTATTAAAGCATAGTTGAAATTATTAAATTAGATGTGCTTGTAATGTAATCTTTTAATCAATTTAACTATAAATATTAAATTATTACTAGATGTTTGTAATTACTTGTTAAGTTATGAATCATTATAATCATTATTAAACATTCAGAGTATATATATATATATATATATATATATATATATATATATATATATATGTATATATTGCAATATACTCAGGTATATATATATGTGTGTATATAATGTAATTAACAAGAATTGATATATTGTTACTTTAATTTATATTCGAATAGAGGTTTTTCATTTCATTGTAAATTTCTAATAAATGATTGCATTGCTTATTTCAAAAAAATATTAATTTACTGGATGGAGTATGAGGCTCTTTAAATGCTGTTGAGAATATAAAGAGTATATATGCAAATGTGATCAATTTACATACGTTTATTAATGCTTATCCTCGCAATAACTGCCTAGTATCTTTTCACAGTGACGTTTCCTTGTAATCTCGGTGCTTGTAAAACTTCAAATTACTGCCATCCTGGACTACCCATTTTTACGGACTCTCAATTTCGTTAAAAATTATAGTAACAAGCATGTCGAGCTTACTTCCTTGTTCTCTAAATTATTGACTGACCTGATTCTATCATTTTGATTTAATTTAGTGTTACATATGACTCCTTGCTTTATATATATATATATATATATATATATATATATATATATATATATATATAGGGAGAGAGAGAGAAAGAGAGGGAGATCTATGTATATGTATATATATATATATATATATATATATATATATATCTAATTATAATGAGAATAATGTTACTTTTTATTACTTGTATATTTAGTAAATGGGTTAATCTTATTATCTACTCTGCATATTTGTAAAATTAATTGATTGGTATGTTTAAAGTGACGCCAATCCGTTATATTACTTAATTAATATATTGAATCAATGTACGTGCAATTAAAAAATGTAATAACAAGATAAAATGAAATTGAAATAAAAAAACTATTATATATATATATATATATATATATATATATATATATATATATATATATATATATTTGTATGTATATATAAAGGTTAATTGGGTTTCTATAATTTATTTATTTATGTTATACATGGCGCTCAAAACTTTCGTTTTTAACTGCGGCATATAGACAAAGATAATGTAGAAATAAAGTTGCAGTGGCATCTTTACAACTAAATAATTTTATTTATGAGTGCAGGTCAAGAACTAACGATGACTTAAATGGGTGGTCGTATTAAGACCACCTGTACTGTTTCAACACGAGATAGTCAACTCGAGATTTATTTTTGTTTGTATACATCAATCAATTCATTCTACTGAAAAACATAAATTTCCTTTTTTCATACACACACACGTACATTTTAGAATTGATAACGTAAAAACGAATATTTTCAATAGTTAGAAGAATTGAAAATCGTGTATGTTTGTTTTTTTTTATAACAAAACATTTAATTAATCTGTAGATTATAATAAACGAATTATTCGGATAAGTTTATAGTATTTACATTTTTTTTTTACTGAATTGTATTATATATTTATATTTTTCGTTTGAGTTTTAAGTAGTTTAAGGTAAAAATTTTTTAGATAAATTTCACTTGTGTATTTAGACATATATATATATATATATATATATATATATATATATATATATATATATATATATATATATATATATATGTACATACATGTATTTATGTGTGAATATGCATGTTAAAATGTAAAGGGAAGCTTACAACAATGGATACAATACTATCTCGTATCAATTGAACAGGAAATTGAAAAAGGGATTATTTCTAAATCGGCCATTACTCTTGTTAACAAAGTACGTGTCGGTGAATACAAGTTTATGTAACTATCATCAGAAATAACTCTTTCCATGGAACAATATCACACGAAGAAATCTTAAAGGCGTGGTGGTGTGGCAATCTTTTAAAGATGGGAAAATCATTCCATTTAAATACAATCCCTTATTTTTTAGAGTTCAGTATTTAAACATGAGATTAATATTTAATTTTATATATATATATATATTTGGATACATAATTGACTGCTAATAAATATTATTAAATTATATATCTGATGCCTTGGACTTAATATACTAAATATAATAATTTATTTTAGAGTAAAATATTTTATCATTTTCACAACATTAGAGTAATAAGTCGAGGATACTAATTACATTAATGTTATTTGAACGATAAAGTCAAATAATCAATGTCAATAATTTGAAGTATCCAATACTTTGACATAGTTTAATTTAATTCTTTTTCTTTCTGAAGATTAAATGCTGTACTTACTAATTTATCCCTGAATAGAAAATTAGTTTTAATCAATAAACGTGTCCATAAATCGTAACGAAACAAATTCTGTATTCGACAATTCATATAGAATTAAATTAAAGTAA
This sequence comes from Acanthacorydalis orientalis, assembly GCA_034766995.1. NCBI lineage: Eukaryota > Metazoa > Arthropoda > Insecta > Megaloptera > Corydalidae > Acanthacorydalis > Acanthacorydalis orientalis. The sequence goes on from CM068324.1 coordinate 5,866,544, forward strand.
AGAAAACAAATTTCTTTACTTTTAGCCCTGTAAAATATTAAACAATTGTTAAGGATTTTAATCAGACAACATTATTATTGTCATATAATATGTATTTATATTTGTATTGATTGTATAAATGCTACATTTTCACAACAAAATTAAATTAACAAAGTTTGTTACATGATTATTTGTCATGTCGGCATTTAACCAATTATACTGTATTTAAATATTGCCCTGAGTTGTTTGTTCCACGTTAGTGATTGTTTCAAATTATTACTTTTTTAAAACTAACAATATTATTTCAGTTTTATTATTGTATAAACTTTGCATGATTGCCATTCAAGTATATATATATATATATATATATATATATATATATATATATATATATATATATATATATAAGAATTGAATTAACTTAGAAACAACTAAATATTTGGCTGATGATATAAATGTAAATTGTTTTGTGACTTATGAAAAGTATTTACGAATGTAAAAAATGTATTTAATTTCGTTTATTTAAAAATACATTTATTACTTTTAATAATCGATAAAGAGAAAAAAATTAAGTTGTAACTGTTTATTTTATTATATTTTTTTATATATGTATATAAGTAATGAATTTATTGTGATTAAAAACACGGAAAAAAATTAATAAAGTAGAAACTTGTGACTAAGAGACTTTTGAGTATTTGTTTGTGTTATTGTACGTTAAAACAAGTACTAAATAAGATAAGGGATTAATGTGATGTTTAAATTTAAAAATAAAATTTCTGTTATATCATTCAAACATCTCAATTATTTCTATTTGTATAAATTCTAAATTCATTATAAACGTTTTACATTATTTGAAAAAATATTCGTTTGTCTGACATGCATTATTTTTAAATTAAGTAACGTTTGATAAATGTTTATACATATAAAATGCTGGGAAATAATCTATAGTGGTACGGTAATATGAATGTTCAGTGAAAATTATACTAATGTGCTTGTGTTGATTGCTTATATATTATTAATAACGATCGATAGAAATAAAGTACATATGAATACATATACATATATGTTTGATACCGCCTGAGGATACAAAGTTAACGAAAAAAAAACTTTGTAACTTAACAACAAACATAATATTAACTCTAAATTATTTAATAGTAAACTGTTTATATATACATACATATATATATATATATATATATATATATATATATATAAGAAAATGTTTTATAGCTGAAAAAGTGTATAATACGTACTTGCATAAGTTCAATTTCCAATTAACAATAGATGAATGGCAATACTTAACTACTAAAACTATCTGAGGAACAAATATCAACTTCATTGGCAATTATCAAAATCGACTGTTAAATAGAAGAAAAAAAACTGTTGTTTTAACCTTGACATCATTATGTTACCATATGATTGTGGTACCTGTTTTAAATGTTTAATAACAATTATATCATTCCATTTCACACAATATACAGATAATATTTTCATTTGTGAAAAGTACAATCACCAGCATTTTTAAATTCGTTTAAAAACATGTTTGTAAATTTTAGTTGCATTTTCCTTTTCAATATTGACGCTACTTTTAATTGCATTCGTATTTTTAGTCTAATTATTTGAAAGTATTGAATTTGATCAAAATTGAATTGAACTCAACATGAATATAATCGTGTTTTATTCATTATATTATTGTTATTTTCATGTGATCAAATTAAATTATAATACATGTTCATATACATATATAGGAATATATATATATATATATATATATATAATATGTGTATATATAAGTATGTATGTATATCAATTCATTGGATTGTTTCCAAAAACAGAGCTTCGCACGAAATAAGTTTATTTATTACACAATTTGCAGATAGAAAAATCTGTTTGTTTAATCGATGCAAATTAAAAGGCACATCATACTGAATATATTATATCAACAAAAAAAAAAAAAAAAAAAACATTAAGAAGATATAAATGAAAAACTGTATAAATTATCGACCGGTGACATCAAGTTGCCATATGGTAACATTTTATGTTTGTAGCAAAATCTGTTAACATGATGTTACAGCCTCTATAATAAAACTGACTAGAAAACTGGTGAGTAATTATTGCATTAAAAAAGCATTTTAAGATATTATATAAGACTGAATTAAAATGTACTTATTGAAAAGAACTCCTTTCATATCTGATTGTCTGCAATTTGATTCAATAATTATCGAATAATCCGAATGTAATAAATATGCTTACGACAAATCAAAATGAATGAAAGCTAGTACAATACTCTCGTATGCTATTTTTGATAAAGTCCATTGGAAAAAATCGACCAAATTTACATTTCTGTATATTTGTGATTTTTTTTTCTGTAAACGTTTGATATTATGACGAGATTCAATCATTATACGACAAGTAGCTAACATGATATACACAACTTACTAAGAGTTAGACGTACAGTTTGCTATTCGTATATTTTTGTTTCTATTATGTACTAACTATTTCCAGTCGGAAAATTATAACAAAACATTCAAATCATTTTTGATCTGGTTTAGTGCTAATATGATATTATTTACAGACTTTGATGTATATGAAAATACCGTAGGTAAAATGATATATAAATAAAATAAATGATTAGGATGTACTGATTAGGGTTGTTGTTGTTGGAAGTTTATGTTGCTGAGTAATATAAAAACTATGAATATATCGTGATATTTTTAAACTTATCTGTAATCTGTATTAAGAATTGTATTTATATTACAAAAGTAGTTGCTTATATTGTTGAAAAATGCAACAATTAATGTAAATATATGTTTGTTATATCTAAAAATACATCGTGTTTAAGAATAAATTTCAATTTAGGATTTAGATGATTAAAAAATATGAGGAATAATTTTTATATACAAATATCTTATAATAATAAATTTATCAACATAAGTAATTCATCAAGTACAAAAAATTGTATATTAAGTTTAAAAAATATGATTAAGCTAAGAAGGAAAATATTGACTGTTATATTCAATCAAATATTTTTTGTACTCTATAGTGAACTGTATTTATTAAATGACTTATTTTTGGTTCTGTATTGAAATCGTATTATACTGTTAATATAATTTCCAGGATTGAAATCAATAGACATATTTCGCTTAATAACTTTGTATATTAGACGAACAACCCTAAACTCTGTATTATAAATGATATAGTTATGGATAAAATTTCTAGGATTTCAAGTTCAATTGTATTCAAGTCAGAATTTCTATAATACTACGTATATTAATTACTATGTTAAATAATTATCTTTTTTAAAAAATGTTATTGGCCAAATGTCGACAATAAAAAAGTAAATAATATTTTTAAAAGTATTCCATCGAAAATAAAAACTAATAAAATATTTAAATAAAAAATGAAAGAAATACAGCATATGAAAAATGAAACGTAATATAAGGATTATCTATGCAAAGGAAGAAATTAAATGACAAAACAAATAAATAAAGTTGCAGCTGTAAATGATATTAGTTGTTGAATTAATACTACAAAAATCACACACACACGCACACACAAACGTACAAATACACAGATTCATACTTACTCACTTATACACATACATAAATACATATGCACATTCTATACATATATATATATATATATATATATATATATATATATATATATATATATATTCGTATGTATGTATGTATGTACTCTTCCTCTTAATTGATATATAAGGGCAGAACAATAGCTGCCGGGTACATTTGACAAAAAATTCTAAAAAGTACTACGAAGTATTACTCTCTATTTCTTTCTCGATACTATATTTTATACAAATGTTTTACTACGCAAAAAAAAAAACACAAAACATCGAAAATACTGTCAAGTTTCAAACATCATCTAACATACTACTGCCGTAATCGTCGTTCAGGTAGTCGGGAGGTGGAGAAACGGAAAAGTTGGAATCCGGCAAAGTGGACGTAGATGTCGTGGTGTCAGAACGTTCGATAAAATCATCGCGTCCTAAGTCATCGATCGGCATCCAGTCGTATTCTTCTTCAAGGAACTGGTCCACATTGTCGGTCGATTGAAGGTCGTCGTCAACCGTACCGCCATCGATGCCCCATGACGGCGACGACGAACCATCCCCAAAAACCTGAGACGGCGTGTTTTGAATATTACTGTTCGAGAGACTCGCTTCTCTCGCGCTGTCGCCATCCCGGTTTATCATTTCGTTTGACGTCCTTTCTTCCAATTCGCTTCCTGCTGCATTTTGATTTAATGTTTTTAGCGCAGGCCTGTTTATTACTAGTTCCTCCGTTTGTTTTGCACCTGCTTCGACCTTCGTTGCATCCACCTCCCCTGACTGAAAATTTATCTTCGTCGACATTCTTGTATTACTGACATCCGTAATTTTAGTTCTTTGCCGTCTTTGTGCCAATTCACATTTCTTTTTCTTGTTGACATTTTTGTATTCATCACAGTCCTTGTGTGGCACACCGTTAAAAATAAATTGTTTGTTAATGTTTTTATTTCTATCGACACTAATACATTTCTCACTGTCACTATTAACTAAAGTACACGACGTTTGTGATTTCGACTTCTTCTTTTTGCCGTTGTTGCCGGTGCTATTACTGCTTGTTTGTAAATGTTTCCTATGTTGTGGTTCTGAATTGCCATCGATACTCTTTTCATGTCGACTCTTGTCGCTTTTGTTGTTCTTGAGCCTCATGCGATTATTTTTTCTTTTTCGTCGTTTATGACAACGGAATTTTTTCACATCACTCGAGCCATCCGCGTTCGATGATGAGTGGTTCACTTGCAGACCGTGCTGGTGTCGAACTGGATGCTGTGTGCCTTGCAATGGCTTTGACGTCGATGTTACCTGACTGTCGCGCAATGCACACAATACTTCCTTATTCAATTTTTCAACTTGTTCTTCTGTAACGGGGTTCGTCAACACACACGTGTTTATTGACAGTTTACCTAATGGCGTGTGAGTCGATTTCATTTGTACTCTACGAGATTCGCCATGCTTATCTAGTGCTAGGTACATTACGCGATTTTTGTTTGAATATCGTGCAGATATGTACGCATTGCAATTATTTTTCGTATATGTTTCATTAAAAACACAGTTCTCGTTGAATTCCGCCTGAAACAAAAGATCACATTAGTAATTTTACTTTATTTTAGACTCGCCTGTATTTAGAAATTCTATTACTTTCAGTTTTATTTATTTTTTAATTTAAATAACAAAATATGTTAAATGATATTAAAATAACTGCATAACGCCATATAATAAATAACTGTTTACAATAAAAACTGACATACTGTGTAAATTTTAACATGAATTATATTTTTCCAGATATTCATAATTTTTTTAATATATATATATATATATATATATATATATATATATATATATTAGTATGAATTACAAGAGTAATCTCTCAACTGTTACTGTCCTTAATAAATCTTTTAGTCTTCTGTCGTCATTTTTTGTATTTATTTTAAGAATTTTCTTTTCAAATAAAAATAATAAATGTTAATTTTTTAAATATGTATATTAACTGTTTTTTAATCATTAGAATGAATTATATGAGAAAAGATATGTTTCAAAACCGTATATATCAGTAGTTTAAGAGTGAACTATACATCTTCACCAAAGTAAATTCATGACAACGAAATGAGATTATCGAATTAAATGAGGATAATTAACTCAGCTCTATTTAATATATGATGAATATAACTTAATATATGAATAAACAACATGTATACATTTTTAATTACAACGATGAGTCTATTTATGTCTATAATAAATATTAAGTAGGGTTTTTAGTTGACATTAAGAACTAAATGAATTTTCATCGATTTTGATTTTGTGATTTTCAGGAATATTTTTATAACGTATTTTGTGAGATTATTGTAAATACATCGAAGGAAAAATAAACTTTATTTGTAATAATTGTGCAGAGAAACAAACATTTTTTTATTAGCACCTAATTTTTTTATGAAAAATATTTATATTTTGAAAGTATTTTCTGTTATTCATCGTTTTAGAAGAAAAAATGTTATTGATTTATAATAGACAAAATATTTATGTTAATTTCATAAGTTTTTATACATGCATATATATATATATATATATATATATATATATATATATATATATATATATATATATATATATATAGCTGTGTATTTATATGGATTCATTTGTATTAAGTATTGTAATATTAGTATTACGTACACAAATAAATTACATTTTGAATAATAACACACTACAGGTGGTAAATACTTATTGACCTGTGACTTTGTGGTCGGTGGCTATGAAAAACAATTTATTTGTTTGAGTTAAAGTGAAATGTTAAATGAAAACACTCATTATGTTTGTGTGTAAAGAAAAAAAAATGTAAAATATCGTTGTTAATTAGTGAGTGCAGAAGAGAGAAAAGAGTATGTAAATTAGATGACTTAGATACAAAATGCATCTGTTTTTTTTAGTCTCTTCTTAATTTTTATTTACACTTTCATTAACTATTGTACAGGAATGTTCGTTTTATGTAAAAGTATTTTTGCCTCATTAAACTATTTAGATTAATTACGAACTCCTTACATATAGTTCATAATTTTAAAAATGTTTATTTAAGAAATTCTCTATTATAGAAGATTTCATGACAAATTCCATAGTTATGTATTTATACATGCATATATATATATATATATACATATGTACAACGTGGCGTAAGTTATAAGCACACTAATATAAATTTATATTATGAGATCAAATAATTTCAGACCTATGTCACTATTCATTAAGAAAACTACAATTACATACTTGTGAAACTATTTCAGTTAATAAAATAAAATCAATATTTATAAATTATTTTAGAGTATAATAAGAAAAATAATTATTTAATGTAGTTTTATTAATATATATATATATATATATATATATATATATATATATGTATATATATATGTGTATATATATATGTGTGTGTGTGTGTGTGTTAATATTTATATATTTATTACTCACCGATCCATATAATAATCCACATTCATCCATACAGACGTACTGGCATGTTTTAACCCCATATATTTTTACTTGTCCCGACTGTACGGATATTCTTCGAAATATAGCTGTAACAAAACAAAGATATTACATATTTGTGTGATTTAATAAGATTTATTAAATTTGCAAAAACATTCACAATTTGCGAAAAAATCGAATCTGTAGTTATATGTTATCCTTAACTCAATTAAAATTTAATATACTGGAAATTCTGTAATAAAATTAGAAAACGTGCGAATGATTTAATTTAATTATGGAATTACTGTCTACGATTATAATATTTTATAAATTATTAAAATCAAATGTTGCCTGTTGAAAGAGAAAACTTTACATATAATAGTTTTAGAACGTTGTAATCAAATCCTATATTTAATTTATTTCCCTATATAATTATTCACGGATATGATTTTATTTTTCAAATTTGTCTATTTTGTACAAAAGAAAATATCAATAATATATATGATGTAGATACTATGTGTTTCATAAAAGCTACAACTGTTTGTTATTGCAAACCAGTGTCACCAGACGGTCATTTTGTTAGAAAAAACTCAGTTCGAAAGAAAAGCTCGACGACATTCTCCTGTGTTACGGTATTTATAGTGAGATTTTGTTTGTTCGACGTAGTGTATTCTATATTTTTTAGATAGAGACAACACGTGCCCTACCAGGAACGGGTTATTTGATAGAATAAATCATTTCGTGTGTAAAAAACGTGTGTCTAATAAAATTTATATTAGAGATGAATGTAAAGATATTATATTTCATTTTTGGATTAAATGTATATATATATATATATATATATATATATATATATATATATATATATATATATGTAATACAGTTTATAATATTAACTCATATCGATTTCTCACTTGTTATTTATTTAAATTATATATAATAACATAACAAAAATTAAAATATAGTATTGGTAATAAAATAGTTAATCAATTGTAAATACTGATAATTTTAGAAATGAATACTTAAAAATGGAAGCAATGCTACTTTTCTTTCTTTTGTTAAATTATTATTTTATTATCAGTTTATTATATTAAATATATTTGTATATTGTTTTTAATTGTTTTATCTATATATTTTACTGGGAATAGACATTGTTTAGGACCTAGAATAATTCAAAAATAACCTTTTTAAAATAATATGAATATTAATTTATTTTACTGAGCTTTTGGAAATTATTTTTTATAAATTCGAGTATTATTATTTAAATATTTTTAAAATAGAATTGTTTAACTTATTTTCTTAACGGAGAACTATGGGATAAAAACAATTACTTAATGAAAAAATAAACAAATGTATTCTAGTTGTAAAGATTCGAATTTTCCTAAGTATGAATGTTAAGATGTAGTTTTCTAGTTTAATTGATTTTAAAGTTTTCTTAACACACAAATACAAACATATATCTTTATATTAAGATATCAATAACATAATGTTTACTTAGAAAAATCGACATACTTTAAAATCTGAGGTTTTTGGACATCTTATGTTACCTTTAGATCGCAAGAAGTAACTTTAAATTTAAGTGACGGTAGATTAAATGGGTTGGAAATAAATAGGGAATAGATAGATATACATACATTTGTTTTTATGTATACAGATAATTATTTAATAGTATACAGATATTATTTCTGAATTAAAAAATTATAACTTAAAAAGTTTTATTTTTGTTTAAAAAAATATTTTAAATCTTAGATACTTTATAAATATCTTTTCGTATTAAAAATAAATTATTTGTGGTAATAACTGAAACATTATAAAAGGCGATCGTTTAATTTATATCATTCAAGTATGATTTTTATTTGATGGATTTAATTTCGGTAATATTTCAGTGAGTTTATCATCAATTTAGATTTTGCAATGACTTTATATTTTATTAAATCGAAATATTTTAACAAAAATAAAGCTTTCATGTGAAAATCGATTCTGATATTGAAACAGATGTTTAATTTTACTATAAATAATTAATTTTAACAAGTAAACATAATTTTTTAAAAATCAAAACATATTACAACCCTGTATATAAATGTACGTTTGAAGGTAAGAAAATTGCGCACCGTTACATGTACGAATATTTGATTTGGGCGAACAAAAAGTTTACAATACTAGGAATTCCTTGTAGAATGCGCTACGCAGTACAACGGTATGTAGAAAATATCATTTGCAGTTTGACTAGGTAGCCCTGGACACAAAAACTAGTCATTGCTTTAGGAATTCAGTCAGCGAGAGTAGTCGACAGTCGCTGGACACATTTTCTTATATCATGCCAGTGTATTAAGGGTATAATTATTTGTATGTTGTTTAAAGTAATAATAATACACACATACATACACACATACATATATATATATATATATATATATATATATAATTTAATATGGAGATAGATTAGAAATTTTGCATATATTAAAAAGCTGTTAAAAAGGATTAATCAGTTTTATTATTAAATTATCTCTGTCTTGAAAAGTTTAGTAATATTGAATAATGCTGGTCAAAATAGTTGGCACGAATCGAATTTGAACTCATGACTTTTCATACAGGAAATAGTTACAGATAGCATTCGGTTGAGTCTTTAATTATCAGATGAGATACTTTTTATATTTAACTTAATGCTATAAATAACGTAATAAAATGTAATTGAGAAGTTTTTCTAACCGTTCACTTATTTGAATTCCTCAAATCAAATTAGCAGTTCTCAGTAAATATAATTATTTTTATTATTATTATTGACATTTTCTCGATATAATTAATAAAATTATGGATTTTAAATTAATTTATTTAATTTAAATACATATCATTAAAATTCCAATAGTTCGTAATAATGAGTTGAGCCTATCGGTAGCATTAGTTTTTTTTAAAGAAGAAAATCGTTGTAAAAATTCTTAGTTATTTACAAATAAAATGTAATTAAATCACTTTAAAATTTTATAGTTTCCATGTATATAAGTTTACATGTATATCTGAGCTTTAAATCAAAATGAATTGTTAACTTGTTCAACAATTCCATCAATAATTGTTTCGAAATTTCTTTAATTAAATTTCACCCTCAAGTTAACCTCCAAACTATTTCTGAACGCGCTAATTATCGAATAATCAAATACACGAACACAATGGTGTGCATGTTCGTGGTGAAATTGCAAACAGCCCTATTCTGCATTTCATGCACCCTTCATGCATATTAAACAACATAATCATTTAATTTACATCCGTGTATCCCTCGTCATGCTCAGCCCTTATCTGAGACACAAACGGTGTTAATTGCTTAAATATTTAAATGTATTCATGCCTGCTTTTTATCTATTTAGTCTATCGTATTTAAAATTATAGACAAATAATAAAATACTCTCTTGAGTATGTTCTTTAAATCACAAGTATTTGTCGTACATACACTTACGTTATTTATTTATCATTTTTTTTTAAAAAAACAATATAGTTTAAAATAAAATTGAAGACATTATCCATGCAATTTCAAATATATAATTATTATTGTTAGTAGTATAATTTATATATGAATATAAGGAAAGAATTAGAAAAAGAATTAGAATTTTTATGGCACTTTTTTAAATCAACCAAATACCATTCTTAATAATATATATATATATATATATATATATATATATATATATATATATATATATATATATATATAATAGACTTTATATAATGTACAGATTCGTTATTTTTGATTTTAATACATTTTAGTGTATAATTTGAATAAATAAATTTATATATATATATATATATATATATATTAAAAACTGATGTCATTTTTAAAGTTGGTGTATTATTTACAATACTATATAAAAACTGCACATTTTTCAGTTATTTTTTTTAATTCGACGTAGTTAAATTTAAATAAAATGTAATTAAAATAGTTAAAATATTCAATTGAATGAATGTGTATGGAACATTGGCAAAGTACTGTTAATATTTAATCGTATAACTTGTAAAATTGTAAGATATGAAAAAATCTAAATGTAGAAATATTAAATTCTCTTCAAAAATCATGTTTAGATAAGTAATTGGTAAAAATATTTTTTATATATGTTTATAGTTATTCTTTATAATTAACTGAAATGAATTCTATTGAAAATATTTCCAATTAAATTTAAATGATAAGAATTGCTCATCATTTTCTAATTAATTAATTTACTCAAATCGTTTGAAGTATAGAATTTACATATATATATATATATATACATATACATATATATATATATATATATATATATATATATATATATATATGTATATATATATAAATATATATATATATATATATATATATATATATATATTTGATAGGAAATAAAAATACTTATTGAAAGATAAACATTTTTTAAAAAAAAGTTAAATGTAATGAACTGAAAATTTGTTTTTAACAAATATTTATTGATAATTATCTTAAAGTGACTCTCACGTATGAATTAATTCTTGTATTTTAATTTAGTATTGAACAGGACATACTTTAAAGACAGAAATATTTGTTTAAATATAAATTATAATAGAATAATAAAAATATTATTAGTTTCAGAACAATGTTAATGCTTTGATCTAATGTTAATGGCATAGCTTCATGTTTGAAAAAGTTGTAATGTATTATTAAGTGACAGTTTGATTTGGAATCAATGTAGGATAAACATTTGTCAATTAGTACAGAGTAGTTATTAAAGACATATCTATTAATTGCTCTGTTTATAGAGATTATAAATAACAGCCTGAAATTATTTTTAAATAAATATTTCTTGTTTTAGCGATGTAACAATGAAGATAAAATATATATCGATTGAATTTTTATATTTAAAATATAAACTTATTAGTATTTTTAATTTTCAAGTACATGACAGTGAAATTTTAATATAAATAAAACAGGGTTTTAGTTTAAATGCATATACATATACATATATATATATATATATATATATATATATAAATTATCGGTTTTTAAACAAATGGTAACGAAAAAAGTATTTAAGAAGTTTGAGAATCAGTAAAACTTATTTAAACTTTTTTATGGAATATTGTTAAATATTATATATTTTTTATTTTTTGCATATAAAACATAAATACTGAATACAAATGGTTTTTATTCTATTTATTTACAATAAATGTTAAATAAACAAAGATTTAAAATTGAAGAAAAACTTTAATACATATTTAATTTTATTTACATAAATTTATTAGTAAATTTAAAAATATACTGTAATCTTCATAAAAGAAATCAATCAAATCTTTTTATTATTTTTTACTACAAATTCAGTCGAACAAAATGAATCTAAAAAATGGATTAAATAAATAACTTCAAATATATTTGAAAATTTTACCTTTTATTCTATTCGCAGTTGTTTAATAATTCAAATTTTCAATTTAACAAATTGTCATTCGAATATCATATATGTACTAATATATCATCAATTAATAAAGATATGTTATTAGATTTTAATCTAAAATTTATTTTCGAAAGTAAGTTTAGTTCTATTTTAGATACATGTCCGTGCAATCTAAAATATTTTGATATTTGTTTCAGTATATTCGAAACAGATGATGATATAACAAACAAATAACGAAATGATCTCTGGATAGTTTTTTTTTTGCATGCGAAAAGTATTAAACGAACAAATTAAACAAATAATAAACAAATCGGAAGAAAATACTTTTTGTTTTTATATCCACTGGGAGTTACAAAAAATATGTAGGATTTGCGATTACAAATAGATTAGACAAGCATTTATCAAAGAATGTTGACTATTTTTTATATATGAAAAATTATTGACTGTAAATTCAGATTTTCAAATAACATAAATTGTATTTTTATTTTCATAAACGAAAATGTTATGAAATGTTTTTAATCGTTTAAAATATGTATATAATCATATTTAATTACTAGTATATTTTTCGCTGGTAAAAATAGATCGAATTTTGGCAAACTAATATATATATATATATAAATCATTTAGCTTTATAATTTTTTATAAAAATATATATTAAAGTAAAAGCACGCGTATTTCTACAAAGGAGACTATTCTTTTTGCAAAAGATCATAAGTTAAAAGCAACTGGTATCTCGAGAACGTCCTTTGAGCTAAAAATACCCACCCCGAACGCGTTCAACAACCCCAAAGGTCACAGACCTTTACCCTATACTAGTACAGTATTGTAACGTGTCTCGTATATGGTACCATGGTGGTGGTGGCGGTCACAGTTGTAATATGAGAGCATGAACTCACGAATAGGAAATAGAACAGATACTATATTTACCTTACTTTATAATATATATATATATATATATATAATGTTTAAATTTTCATATTATGTAATATTTATATTTATTTGATTTATTATATGGGTATAAATAGAATTATACATTCTTCTTCTTCAAATTAATTTAAAATTTATTAATGTTTTATTTTAATTGTACATACTTATATAAATCAACATTTAATAAATATTTATTGAGATTTGTACAATGAAATTTTAAAAAAAGAATTTCTTATATTTTTCATTAAATTCATTATTTCAAATTATTTGCAATTACATTACCAACAAATACATACATGTATTTCTAACCTGAAATGCATCATAAATCTAATTTCAAATATGAATGTATAATAGTAAACAGCTTAAGTAATTATATTTAAATTTGAAATTATATATATATATATATATATATATATATATATATATGTATATATATGAGACAAATGTGTATATCTGATAATCCAAAAAATTGTTTTAATTTGACGTTAATACTAAAAAATAATTAATTATTTAAGTAAGCATTAAAGAGTTTCATTTCGAGCTAAAAGGTGACAATAATGCATAAACATTTCGTATTTATATACCATACAGATTAGGGATATGTATATATATATATATATATATATATATATATATATATATATATATATATATATATATAAAATTGTTTAAAATACCTCTTGTGAAGGTGTTAATTTTTTATGTCAGATTATGTACAAATAGTTGTGCGTTCAAGAATAAATTAAGTGCGTTAATGTTTGGAAATATAGAAAAATATATATATTATAAACATAAAGTTGTCTAAGGAAACTCGTAGAGCTTAGCATAAAATTAAAAAGTATACGAGATGGTATTTTATGAGCAATCACATTAACGTCACTGTGTTCGTCATACGTTTAGAAGTTTGCTTTTACAATCATAACGTGTTATTATATTAAATGCTTATATATATATATATATATATATATATATATATATATATATATATATATATAATGGATATGTTTAATTAATAATGTAGTAGCGAAAATTATGAATTTTATTTATTTTTATATATGATAAATAACAATATTTCATAAATTTTATTTACATTTTGTACATTTGTATATGTAGGAGTTCATTAATAAAATATTTCAATCATTAATATGTTTTTACTTTTAGTGATTTTAAATAAATGTATAATAAACAATATTAATATAATTCTGACATTACTAATTATATAGAATTTACTTTTAATTTGAATATATTTCCGTTTATTTCGTTTAAGCATATATTATTTAAATAAATTTGTTTGGATATTATTACAAAGTACTGTTTTATGTATGTAATAAAAATGTTTAGAAAATTCTTCATACTTAAATGAATGTCTGCATGTAAAATGTTAAAACGTACGTATTTATTCATTAAAACTTCATTAATTGTTGATTAGTTATGTATAACGGAAACTAATTACATTTGTTGTATTCAAATGCTGATTGATTTGTGGACAGTTATTTTTGACAGTGTAAATATGAATCACGAAACGTTTAAATATGTGAATGGCATCCAATATATGATGTTTATTCGGAAAAACAGAGAAAAACATACGATCACATAACTCTATAATCATTAGCCAAACATTGACTTTCTTCGACTCGTGGCCAAAAGATTTATTAATATAAATATTTTTTTAACAGACAGACACACACACACACATATATATATATATATATATATATATATATAAAGTAAAAAAAATATAAATATAATCGAATTAGTATGATATAAATATTCATTTCAGTATCAAATAAATCGACCAGTAGTTTATAATTTCAATATAATCAATCTTATTAAAATTTCCATTAATTTGAAATAAAGAAATATGATCGAGATGAAAAAATAAAACGTACGAACCTTTCTGTATAAGTATGTAATACATGGATATGTATATGAGCTATAGAAATATATGAACGAACTATTTATTGAACGAAAAGCTGCTGTTGAATAATAAAAAGCACGGCTTTTATATTATAAAGAATCACTTGAAATGTGTTTTAGTGCCGCTGTAACAGATTCAGAGGGCATAAAAATGACTGCACATATCATAAAAGGAACGTAAATAACTCGACGACAATGTAACCGTGGAAATGAAAAAAGTATGTTATCTCCGAAGAAGGAAATATTTCAGAAATGCAAATATATGTCGTCGTATTCACACAACGCGAACTGTCGAAACTTGGTTTATTGCACGTCCTTGTCGTTACTCAGTTCACTGGTACGGCAGACAATCGATTCAGGGTCACGACCTCAAACCGGAAGGTGAAGGTCTTATCATACCACCCTTCTTTAATTCTGTTTCGCTTCAGTGATGCTTTTCTATCGTTTATATTTATCTTTCGTCTACGCATTCATATGATACTATGTTACACATCGTTCTCGATTACTTTTCAACTCCACATTTCCATTTGCAACGGTCACGTACTCTCTCAATCGGTTAGTCGTATGACTTACGCCCGCTGATTTATGTTTATTGTATAATATAGGTAGATGTACTTAGTGTAGTAAATATATACAATTATACACATGTGAGTACAGTAGCGTTACAGTTTTTATTTAAGTGTTACTTCTGTTTAAGATATACACACACAGAACACACACACTGATACTATTCTGTAGATAAATAAAAGTATATGACTGGAAGAAACAGACAGTTTCAACATGAACTTGTACGACAATTATTAAATAATACAAGTATACAACATAAGAATAAGCAATAATAATTTGCCCATTTCTACTGTAACTCGACTAAAGTAATTGTGATCAATCGATTTCTATTTTCTTAAATTTTATTTTTTTTTATAATCATATACACAAAAATAATTAATTTATTTAATTATGTAAATTATTTTTTTTTAAAAAACAAATCATTAGATTGTTACAAAAATAATTTCAGATTTAATCATGAAATAAAATGTATATTTTTTAATTCATGTTCTCTATTGTTTTAATTCTTATTATTTTATTAATAATTTATGTTAATATTCTTTGTAAAAAAACGTATTTTTTTCATTTATCTTAATTTTCATATTGAGAAAAATAACATTTAATATAACTTTCTTAAAGAAGTTTCAATTTGTATACAATGAAATGTTATTGAAGTGGTGAGAGAACTATTTTCAAATGGATTGTGTATTTGATACAAGAAAAATTTAACAATTTTTTCAAGAAAAATCTTTAATGGAAAAACTTGAAAGAATTGATGAATTTCAAAATTCTTCATTTTTATCGAAATTACATTGATAAACTCAGATCTATTTCATGAAAATGTACAAATTTTGATAGTTTTTATTTTGATTAATTAAGTTTATTATGAGTTGAGTTGTGTTTCATTGAAGTTGAGATTCAAAATTTGCTATTATTTTTACACCAATTTAATATTTGATAATATAATTTTTTTTGTGAATATTATTTTCATATGAATACCAATTAAACTTTTAATTTTTTATTTAATTATAATTACATTTCTTTTATTTGTTCTATATATATATATATATATATATATATATATATATATATATATATATATTTGCGATAGATCTCCGCCCATGTACATTTTTGTACAAATATAGTCTGCAGTCAATGTCCCCTTACGTAGCATTGATATCAATCATGAAATTAAGTATTCGTCCGGTATAGTTAATTTTGATTTATCCAGGGCTGAACTTAATTCCTAATTATATACTTAAAAATATACAATTTTAAAACACACTTTTAAACGAATTTCGATTATAGAGTATATTGTAAAAATGTGAAGTGATAATAAGTGTCGACGTATAAAATAGAGAAATTATTTATTAATCTGAACTTTCCTTTTTTAAATTTAATTTAATAGTTGTTTTCTAATAATCAATGAAAATATCTTGAATAAATTTTGAGTAAAGTAAATAATTCTTATCGTGAAATACTTGAACTGATTTATAATATTATTTTTTTGTTTTTTGAAACATTTATTTTTAAAATTATTTTTATAAAAATATTCCTATAACAAATATTCATATTATCTTCATTTATAAAATAATTTAAACTTCATTTGTTAAAATTTCAATTTAAAAATAGACAGAGTAATAAAATGTAAAAAAATAACTCGTTCTTTATTTTTATGTAGCGTGATCAAATTCTATTATATTTTCACACACACACACACACACACACACACACACACACATATATATATATATATATATATATATATATATATATATATATATATATATATACTTAAATAAATACGTACATTTGTATTTGTGTATGTGTTGTGTTCTTAGACTAAAATAAAAGAGGATGTAATTTATATTTTCATGCAGAATGAATGTAAGGAAATACTTTCAAGTTCGTATGTATTTTTTTGCATAAATGTTTTTAAAATCGATAAAATATGTAAATCGATAAATATTAATGCACGGTTCACTTGCAAATCTGATTTATACATATATAAATAATCAGTAGACATCGGGTTGTTCATAATTATTTATAAACAAAAAGAAAACAGTTTGTGTGGTCGATGAGTTCAATACATTTCATTAGATGGAGCGTAGATACATAAATTTTGACTGACTATAAATTAGTAAACGGGTAAAGAACGCTTTTAGAACTTTTATATATGAAAAAAACAAGACTGGTTTAGTTTACAGACATGCAAATATCAACAATTTTACTGTAATAGATTTATTTAGATAAATATTAGGTTGGTGAAAAAATAATTACTGTTTTTATGTATCGAGTATAAAGATGCATGTATTAATTAAAAATTATATTTATTAATCAAAATAAAGACCATTGGTCTGCACACATTTGTTCCGACGAGAAACAAGTTTGTTTATTCCTACAAGACAGAATTTTGGAGCCCTTGAAAACCTTCTTTCATAGGAAATTGTTCAAATGTTTGAAAAAATGATAATCTGTCGGGGATAGGTCTGGAGAATAAGGTGGGCGAGATAAGGTTTCATAACCCAGTTCATTTAATTTTTTTAAAATTCATTTGTGAGACGTGTGTAGTCAGGAGTTGTCATGAAGAAGAATTGGTCCTCTTCAATCGACTAATGCTGGCTGTAAACGATGCAACTTCTCATGTATTTTTTTAAATTTCCTGACAATACTTTCTGCTGTTACTGTTTCGCCAGGATTTAAAAAGTTTTAGTGAATGATGCCACTCGCCGACCACCAAACAGTAACTATAATCTTTTTTTCATGAAGCTTTCATTGAAGCTTCGATTTAAGAAAATGTTTTGGTACTTCTTCTCTGTGATGAACGTTTCCGATTGTTGTAGAGAATCCACTTTTCATCACATGTCCTAATACGATCAAGATAAGGATCATTTTTGTTGTCGAAGGGTCATTCAAATTCGTTTAGTTCATACGGCATCCATTTATCCAACTTTTTTGTTTTTCCGATCACATTCAAATGTCGAACAACTGTTGAATGATCAACATTGAGTTCTTCTCCCACCTCTCGAGTTGTTTTACGTGGGTCCGCTTCAATAATGGTTCTTCAATCATTATTGACTATAACTGAAAGACGTCCAAGAACCTCCTCATCATCAAAGCTTTCGTTTCCAGTACGAAATATATGGAACCAGTACTGACCCGTACGTTCACTAATTGATTCTTCCCCAAAAACAAATCTGATATTTCAAGCGGTTTCTGTTGCTGTACATCTAGATTTAAATTCATACAAAAACAAAATCACGCGAATTTTCTTTTTTTCCATGACTAATTTCAGAGGTTATATCCAACAATACTAAAAAATGAAAACATTACACATAAACTAAAATCAGGAGTGATAATTTCATTGTTTACAAGAATGTATCACATGACTATAACAAACGATAACGACAACTAGAAAAATCGGCGTCAAATTTAAAACGATAACAACTGCAATTATTATTGCACCAATCTAATATATAATAACCTTCACAGAAATTATATGTATTAATGAAATTATGATTTGAGATTTGAAACAATGATGATCGTTTACGTTAAAAGCAATCATTTTCTTAAATAGAAAACTGAAACTTGGATCAAACTATTAAATTTCTCAACAGTTCATTCAGGATGTTTATTTTAAATCTATACAGTAAAGCTTTAAGCATATTATATAAGGCTTAACGATACAGTTTATTATGTTTGTTATAAAAATATTTATTTCATTATTAATATTGAGAGAAATATGTTTTATGTTCACACAGAAACACATATACATATACATACATATATATATATATATATATATATATATATATACATATTGCATACATATATATATATATATATATATATATATATATATATATATATATACATATTGCATACGTGTAACGACATGTATAGTAAATGCTTTTATGCGAATAGTTCGCATTTATATCTAATCTCATAATAGTCAATTTAAATAAGTCATGTTGTAGTAAGTTGATAAAACCGCATGAAATCACATACTTGTATTTATATATATATATATATATATATATATATATATATATATATAATTGTAGGTGGTTTTATAAAAAGTAAAATTCTAGAGCAAACTTGTTACAGCTTTTAAAATGTATGTATTGGCTTGTGAGTTAGCAAGCAACAAGCAGCCTTACATATCGTCGTCCGAGTTGTTGAAACTAGATAGTCTACATTTAATGAACATAATTCTTTATGCTAGTTAGGAATAAAAATTCAGTCTCCGAGACTTGTTTATTTGACAGCAAGAATTTTTATAAAATGAGAATGCATGAATCTTTACATAAAACCCCATTCATTACTCATTCACTGAGTGCATTGCTTGCTTTAATGATTATTCGTTTATATTTTTTTCCCAACATAATATTGAAACTATTTATCGTACGAAATATATTTTTATATCAATTCGACTGAGACTTTTTCGTACTGATTCTTTTTTTAAATTCATATCAAATAAAATATTAGAATTTGAAACTGTACATAGTTCTGTTAAGAAGAAACAACATGGAAATATTGCAAATTTGTTTAATGCATAAATTAAAATGCATTCGTAAAAACGGGAAATGCTTCATAATAGTAGAATGCAGTTTATTTTCAACTTTGAACACATTTAAACAGTTTTAATTGAAAGTATCCGTTTTCCTGTTTAAGTAATTTGTATGCTTACATTAAAAATGGCCATTAAATAAAATAATTCTATTGGAAATAGAACATTATACAAATATATTATTTAAATATAATCAACAAAACATTGATATAACTAATATAACGGTTGGATAGGCACAGTTTTTTTAAATACTTGTGTCGGTTTTTTAAAGGAAAGTGAAATATTTTAATTAGTTTGAATTCCAGTTCGATTTCATTAAAAAAATTGAGAACAGAAATAACGAGTAGAAAAATCAACATTTTTACATTACATAGTGTTTTTTATACTTATACATATATTATTTTTAGTAACATTATTTCTGTTATTCATTATGTGTTGTAAATAAATTAGATTTCAAGCTTTTTAGGATAATTAAAATGTTATATGTATTTAAATACATTATTTTTATTATCAGCCATTGAAATTAAAATCGACCAATTACTCAAAAGATTATTTACAATTTGTATTGTATTTACTTTTAAAATTGATTGACCAAATACGATACCTTATATTATATCTGTTCTAGAAGCATACAAATAAATTAACATAATTATATCCACTATAAAATATTTTATGTAGTAATAAATTTATGTCCTATATCAAATTCTAAATTTCGGTTATAAATTTACATAGGAGTAACATAATTTTATTTGTTTAATAAATACATGGGGTACGTTGAATCTCAAACATATAACTGTACAAGTAAATATTTACTTCTTGTGTTTGTGTTTCATATATAATTTCATAAATTCATTCTTTTAAAATTTCTTACTTGAATTGTTTAGTTAAGGCGTGTCAGTTGCATTAAAACAGTTTTATAATATTACATTCACATTGTTTTTATATGATTACTTTTGACACTTTAAATATATATATATATATATATATATATATATATATATATATATAGAGAGAGAGAGAGAGAGAGAGAGAGAGATGTATATTACTTCAATAATGTAATTACTGGGTGAATATTCTTTTAATATTAATTAATGTTGACACGTATGTGGCACAATCTTTATTATTATTTACTTATAAGTATCAATATCAATTATTTATGATATGTTCCTTCGTACGACTAACTTATTTGAATTTATGGTTTACAATATGTTAAATTATAAAATTGTAATACTGTTGAATTAATTTTAATTGTATCATATATATATATATATATATATATATATATATATATATATATATATATATATATATGGATAAAATTCTTTTATTCACATATATGTGTTTATTGTAATTGATTCTATAAATATTTGAATAATAATGTTAATGTGTTAAATGATTCGATAGGAAATTGTGTTTTTCTTTTCTAATAGATTTATAAAATTACGAGAAATAAAATAATAACTGCTTCTTTATTTTTTTTTTAAAAAAAAACTATTATTAATTTTTATAAAAAAATATTAATTTGTGTCATCGATTTCCCAATGTCGACTAATAGTTTGTAATAAATAAATATCTCATGAAAAAATATGTTTTATGAGGCTTACTAATTTTTGTTCTTCAATTTAGAAACAATTTTATTTCTTTTCGAATGACATGATTTACAGTACGAGACCAATATAGATTGTTGATGAAAATAAATATGTATTTTTCTTGGAAAATATTAAAATATGGTATAAGATATATATATATATATATATATATATATATATATATATATAAAACATAAATTTCCAATAAGATTTGTTTATACAAAACTGAACATAACAAAAGCTCATTAAAAATGCATTGTAAGTGTCGTTAACCTTTGACGCTGTGCTTTCATTCCTGCACTGAACATAATAGTAAACGTTTTAAATGGTTCATAAATTTTTGAGAAATACAAATAAGAAATTTGATTCTCTGGTATGACAAATATAATATATGTATATATATATATATATATATACACATAAAACAATAAAATAGGGTCGAATGTGAGTCCCATATATCCGGTTGTTGACCACAAATATAAATTCGAAAGCACTAAGATACAAATCATATCGCAAAAAAATCTCATTGCTATTTATTCACTTACTATTATAGGCAGAACATTTGAAACATATATGAAAATTTTTCTTATTCACTTACTTATTTATGAGTAGACTATTCCCTTTTCCTTCCTTTCTTTTAAAAGAATCTGAGGGTGGAGTAATACGGATAATTTATGACATTCAGTATATTATCTTACATACGTAAGATGTTTCTAGTTTTGTAAATACATACTTTATATATATATATATATATATATATATATATATATATATATATATATACATGCGTATGTGTGTATGTATTGTATTTCTTGTTCCATTAGATACATTTTTCTCTAAGATAATGCAAAAATTGATTTAGGTTTTATGGAACAAGAAAATGTTTTCCTGTAATAAACATTTCAGAAAAAAAGTAGCGTTCAAGTGGATTCAAGTGGATCAATTTTTGGATTGAATTTTTAATTATTAGAATTTTATTAGGATATCAAAACTATATGCAAAGTATTTTAAATATATTGATACTAAATGGTTATCTACTTACTAAGTTACAATTTTAATCTTCATAAATAATAAGTTAATAATTTATGTTACTATTGATATAATTATTATAAACGATAAATCATTTACTAATGATTTTTAAATAAGTTTGTTATGATCTTTTTAGATTTTCATCACAGAATGATGTTTAAGTAGACATGAATTATATATATATATATATATATATATATATATATATATATATATATATATATATATATATATATATATATATAAATATATAGAAGAAATGTATGTTAAATTAGGCACTTTGCCAACAAAATGTGGTTTTTAACCAACTGCAAGATTTATGAAAAAACGATTTGAAATATTTATTAGTTGATTTTATAAATTCGGGTGTTTGTTATTTAGTATTTGATCATTACTTCACTACAATGTTTTTTTAAATATTTTTCGAATGTTTAATGTCGAGAAATAGTTTTACTTTTATTATTTGTCTTATTCGTATGAATAATAAAATTAATAAATGATGTTGATGGTTTTATTTTGCTATTAAAATAATAATATATTCTGATTATTAATTTCGTAAATAATAGTTTTATTTGAAATTTCATATTTAAATTTAATAGATTTTCATAAAAGAAGTATATATTTCTTTTTAAGGAGTAAGTATTTCAATAAGTATTCTATTTCCTTTCCATATATTTATCTGTTATTCGCAGCTCACTCAACTGCATCGCTGTTGTTCTGTTTAGTGCTTTTATGTTACACCTTTAAAATTCTACAAAATCTTCGTAAATATTTATAATTGCCGAGAAGACAGATTTACTAGTATTTAGCACGGCCATATGTTATGTTTAAAGTGACAAATATAGATTGCTTTTAGAATTTCACGTCAGTTTAACTAAAATGTTTTGGTAACTAAAAATGATATAGGATACAATATCCACCATAGTTTTCCTAGATATGACAATTATGAAGTTAATTTAATAAAAATAAATTAAAAATATTCAAAATAATTTCGTGTTATATTATGGATGTATTCAGCATAAAAATATGAGATGTTGGTATAAAATTAACTTATTTAATCTATATATCTATTATTAAAATATGAACTAATATACACATTTTAATTTAAATAAAATGGTTGATGACTCCATTAATGTTTTCTTTTATAAATAATAACTAAAAATCAAATTCAAAAAACGAATGTAGTAAAAAATATTATATATATATATATATATATATATATATATATATATATATATGTATATATATATATATTTAATACGATTAATTGTTGGAATGATAAAATAGGCAACAAGCGCTGATATCTTAAAAAGCTGTAAATTGTCGAAGAGGAGGCATAAATTAGTAAGTTTATAAATAGGAAATGAAAACAGTTTTACGCTAGACCTACAGAACTATCGCTAAACATCATTCATTGAAAAAAGTGGGTACCACACGGCGGCCGGTCTTGTTTCCCGAATAATTTATAGCTTGTTCGGTATTTGTAGGTGATTCTGTATGTAGCTGCTGGCCAACAAACTATGCAAGGGATATTTTACCTCTCTATATATTATTCAGTTGCGTGCCGAATAAATTTGTATATTGGATGTTTTTTGTATACACAATATCCGTTTTTTATGTTATCGATCTTATTCATTAGTAGGTAATTATCGGCGAAAAAAATATTAAGAATGAAATAAAAACGTATCTACATAAATATTTTTAATTAAGATGTTCTCTAATTAACTATTAAAATGTGAAATGGGATTAAAGGCGTGTGCACAGTATGGACACGTTACTTAATATCACGTGAAATACCACACGTGAGCTGTATTTTTTTTATTAGTTCCAATGGTACCCATTCACACTGGTGTCACTGTATGCACGTCAACCGTGACGCATGCGGTTCTTATCTCGACTAGTGACGCCGATTTTCACATTTTCTGTTTGTGTACACATTTCGTAACGTGACAAGATTTTTGAATCAGTTGTTAATTGATATTTCAGTTTTAAAAGTGTTTGGGTAAGTTGAAAATGTATAGATTTTAATTGAAAATAGTATAATAATGTTCCTTTTTACTTTATTTAACTAATAAATGAAATATACTTATAGTTTATAGAAAGTAAGGTTATAGGTGTTAAGACCTGAATAAATACTATTGTACATAAAATATACAAATGTAAAATAAAAAGATTTATACACAAAACATTTTTTAAGTGATCAAACGACTACAATAAGCAATATAGTATAAATATAACCTAGTATAACAGAATAAAACAATTTTGTCTTTCCAAATGTAAAAATAACTCGAAAATAAATTAACAACGTTGTTATTTATTTAATCATTTTTTATAACAACGTTATTTGTAAAAACTATTTGCAAAAATCATTTACAAAAACCATTATTTGAACTGCGCATAAATACAAAACGTTAAGGGAATGACAATAGTCTGGCATGATACATTACGTAAATTCAGGATTCGTGACGTTGCGTGTTAGTAGTGTGTACGTGCCTTAAGTGTATGCATATATAATGAAGACATAATATATAGTTTGAAAATTTATAAAGAAATTTAGATTACGAATAATTCATTTCAATATATCTTATTTAATAAGAGCAAAATAATTATATTCAAAGAGCTGTTCATTTGAATATTCAAATAATTGACAGGATGTAGTTTTAGTGTTCTCTTTATCACTCTTTTGTCGTTGGCTATTTTTATTTCACTTTTCGATAATGGCGTCAGTGTTTTCTGTGATTTGTTCAATTATTACTTTTTTATGTGAGTTTTATTTTAATAATTCTTTTTTTTCTATTTAATGATACTTGTACAAATTAATCAATTGAAATTTGTTTATTATTACTACCTATATATCTGCTTTCTTTTCAGTTGTTTTCAAATTATTTCATTTGAGGTTATATTTTATTTGATGTAATGTTAAAATTGTATGCTGATAAAAGGTCAACATATTAGTTAATTTAATAATCATTGTACATGTAATTACTGTTATTAAATATATTAACTAATATTCATTTTTGTGTTGAATTATGTATACCTATTAATAACTCAATTTACAAATGTAACGTTATTGTATTTTTATTTATATTTATGTATAATTGCCTAATGAAATTTTATTATTTTTAATGGTTTTTGATGTTCTTCATATCAAAAATATTTTCATAATGATATTGAGAAATGTCTGTATAATTTGTTAAAATGTTTTACAATTATCTGCTTCTTTGGATGAGTGAAAATGTAATGTTTCTTTTTGGATTTTAAAACAGTAATGCTGAACAAAAAAGAATTGCATAGGGTTTTTTTTATATAAGGTACATATTCAACTGTACATCTATTTTCTTATTCTCATATGATTTATACTCTATTTAATGAAGAACAAATTTTTAAACTAAAGTGTCTATATTTATTTGATAACATTTTTTTTCTCTATTAATAATATGTTATTATTTGAGTATACTTCTTATTTATGTACTTGTTTTATTATTATGTACACATAAACGCACGTACATACACATACATATTATATATATATACATACATATATATATATATATATATATATATATATATATATATATACACACACTTGTACACATACAATATGTTTATTAGTAGTTTGATTTATTTTAAATTTAGTGTAAGAATAAAAATTTATACTGAAAAGTGTATGTTTACTTATTTTATCAAAGTTGTTTTTGTTTGTTAATGATATATTATTATTTGAGTATATTTCTTATTTAGGTTTTTTCTATTATGTATGTACATCTCTCTCTCATATATATATATATATATATATATATATATATATGTATATATATATATATATATATATATATATATATATATATATATATATATATATATATATATATAAATTATGTTTATTAGTAAATCAATAACTGTAATAGTGTGTATTTTGTTGTCATGAAGAGGTAAAATAATATAGTTTATAATTTTACATTTTATGTTTGACTGAAAATTTATGACGAAATATAATTACCATATATATATATATATATATATATATATATATATATATATATATGTATGTATATATATATATACATAATTGTAAATAAGGTAACCCTATTGAATATTAACTAATAAAAGTTTATAAAGAAAATTAACTAACTCATTTTAATTTACAAAGAATTGAAATAAACTTAACACATATAGAATTATGAAATGAAAAAAATGTATGTATCTTGATGTGTATAAAAGTTTTCATTTTCTATTGATTGATAGATTCTGAAGTTCAAGTCAATAGGTTAATTTGTTTGAACTTTCTCCCCGTCAAATAAATACGTAAAAGATTACCTACTGTTGGTTTGAATGTATGTAATATAGTGTAACTTGGTGTTCTTCGGATATCATCTAATAGATAAATCTCAATTGAAAATTTATGTAGATACGAAAAAAATAATCAATTCTGTTTACTTTATAACGAACGAAAAAATCACAAGATGTAAGTTCAAAGGTTTAATAAATCAAGAAGCAGCAATCCTCGACATTAGACCAATGTAGAAATAAACATATAATATATAACAGCTGTGTTTTGACTCGCTATATACTGTATTGTTTGGGGCACTTTGAAGTTGGCAGTTATTTATGGAAAACGTCATGGGGTCCACACATAATGGAATTGTACTTTTGCATTTCTTTCCAAAGTAATGTTTACAAATTTTATGTTTTATTTAGACACAACGCATTTATTTTTCTATTTATGTATTTTCGTATGCAAAAATTGTATCATTTTTCGCAAAAAAATGTTTCCTTATAAATATTTAGAATAGCAGATGTTCTGTGAAAATAAATAAAAAATTCAACACGACAGGACAGTTTTCTGATGTTATTTATTTATATTATTAAAATTGGTTCATTTAATATATATATATATATATATATATATATATATATATATATGTATATATGTATATATGTATGTATGTATATATATGGTGTTCATATATATATTTGTGTACACGTGCAAAAATGTACGGTAACATTGAAAAAATGATGCTTTCGTATGCACTGTTATTAACAACGTTATCTAATGTCGCTGAATGACTAATTAAGATAATTTACTTAAGATCTTGATGCTCTTCAAACATGTTATATTTATACTTACTGAATTGTTTCAGTTTTGTGAACTTAATGCATACAAGCAATTTGCTATTTTTAAATTAGCTTGTATGTTGGTTTGATGATTTTTTTACAATAAGTCGCTTTTCAGGCATATTTATAAAACAACGAGTATTTTTGTAGTGTCTAGATATGTATCCAAATCTTGTAAACAGAGATGTAAGATTTATGAATCGCCGAGAAGTGTTCTTATGTATAGGTTGTCAAAAGCACGAATAATTGTATTGTTTTAGATGAAATTAAAATTGATTTTTTTTTTGAACCTATAATTGGAAATGTGATTTTTATGGATAGTCGTATATTATGAAATGTCGTTAATGTACGATGATTTATTACTGTTGATATATTTTTATTTTGATAATATAATGTTTTCCTTACAGATTTTTTTATATTTTTTTATGTATATGACAGAAATACACAATAAAACACAATGTATATATGTGTATATATATATATGAACTTTAAATGTCATTTAATTATTTATAACAGATATCGAAATGAAAATAAATTACCATAAAAAGTAAACAGAATGTATTAGCAAATTTTACACGCACATGTTATTGTCTTTAATATGTAATAATTCTTGTACTTTATCTTATGTAAATATAGATTTAAATACAATATCAAAGTAGTATATTTGCATATTTAAATATTATCATTGTTCATATAAGATATTTAAATATTTATTTTATATTTTCAAAGTTTTACGTACGAGCTATAAATGTGTTCAGTTAATAAAGTACTAGATTTATGCATAAAAACTAAATTTGTATAATGCTATTGACTATCGAATATAACATTTTAAATATTTAGAATTTTTCTAGAATATATTGTTTTTTTACAATGTTTATTGGTATAAATTTGCACGATTTTATATTCAGAGGCTTAGTTACCTTGAAAGTAAATAATATATTTAGCTTCGAGACTGGATTCTATTTACAGCTTGTATTTCGTTAAATACAGTATTAAAAAATTTCAATATTAATATATATTTAATTACATTTGTTGATTTTGTATCAAATTCTTTTAAAATTCGGATTTTGAATTCAAATTTTATATGAAAACATCTTTAGGCACGTTCATAGATGTTTTTATTTTTCAAAATTAAGTATATATTCATTAAATGTTTTTGCTTGTATTGTGTATCATAATTTATTGCAATTTAAAATAATTATACATGTATGAATTAATGTTATGAAATAGCAATGACAATTGACATATCCAAAATATTATCGATAATAAACTTCTAGTACTAAAATTAATTGAAAAAATCGTATAAATAATGTGTAGGTTATTTAATTCTTTTTTTATTTTATTATAAGAGATTGTATTTTATACGAAAAGAAATAAATATACTCACACGAACCGCATGGGAAATAAAGACATTCAAAAAAACGATTAGACACACTTAAATTCCCATTTAAACAGGCTTGTATGTGTTAGAGGCGACGAAAAATACACGTTTATGGGCAATTTATTCTCTACTAAATGTCGACGTGCACATGATTTGAATTGAATAATTGATAGTGCGGCCCGTTTCGTTTACAAACTTCTTCATGTGGAATGATTGAAACAGTATCATTCATAAAAAAAATATTTATTATGAATAATATGGATTTTTTTGTTTGCGTGTTCGAATTTTCATATGATTATTTATTCCTGTTCGCAGTTCATTCACCTTTCGACTGTAATGAAAATTTCTATTAAACTGTAAATTAATAGTTTAGTTATCTTTTAATGTTTTGCGTGACGTTTTAGAAATTTCGTTTTTTCCCATAAAATGATATAATGTTTTTCCGTTAGATTTGTTATGCGGAATACTAGACGTACGTTACCATTAATTATACTCACACATTTATAATATATATATATATATATATATATATGTGTGTGTGTGTGTGTGTGTGTACATATATGTAGCATTTCTTAATACTTTCTTAAGAAAAATATTTTATTTTTACCACAGTTTATGTATAGTCTATTTCTAGTAATAATAAAAAAAATTATATGTATAAATAATAAGAATGTATTTATTCATAGCTAATATATATATATATATATATATATATATATATATATATATATATATATATATATATTAGAAAGTAGTGATATATTATAAATTCGATCGTACGTAATCTACTTAATGTCACATCAATATTTTTGATATTGATTGTTAACTACATACTTAAGTAACAAAACACTAAACAAATATATCTAAATACAGTAAACTAATATGTAATGTGAATAGTTTACCTGTGAATAAGCTATATACGTACGTATTACATGAGTTTCGATTAATGCTAATTCATGATATTATATGTTGATGTAATTTTAATGCTAATGAAGGGTTGATATAGGCAGAGCTACGGTTTCTCTTAATGTTCTATCTGAAAATGTGTTTCTAGAAGTTTAGTATTGTTTGCATTGTATCCCTATTCTATTAACAAGAAGGATAGACATTTCTGATTACATACCCTTGTTAAATTGGAATTTATTTTAATTAAGCAAGTAATTTATTTCTTGTAAGAAAACTTTGCATGCCTTCTTATAGAATCGATTATTATTATATTCAAATTGACATAGTCTACATAATGTCATTTATAAAGATTATTTTTATTAGATCTTAAAAAAAAATTTTATATTGTTTACATAGTCTTATTTCATATATTTTTTATATTTTATCGAGCTGAAAGTTCATATTATTCTTATGACTTCAACTTTATATCAACAATGTTGATATAAATTTAATATCCGATCACAAATATAGTTTTGTTTGCACTGTGATTAAATTAATTTCCACAAATGAATTTTCACTCCCAACAAACTAAAAAATATTTTTATAAAACTATCAATTATCAATAATTTGATCAGAATTTGCTTTTGTGGATAATATAAGGATAATTCTCGACATATTACAAAAATACATTTATATCAATAGTCAGTGAAAATGTTCACACTGTAACACATCTTGTTCACATCTTTTTTACTGTAATTTACAGACATACCAAATAGTATACATACATATATATATATATATACATACATATATATATATATATATATATATATATATATATATATATATATATATATAAAGTATGTAGATGGGCGTTTCTTAAATGTCCCGCTTATATATTTTTGTTGAGAATTGGTATGTGTTGTTTTGTGCGATATTGCAGAAAACATATTTCTTCACTGAAAATAAAGATGAAAATAATATTCTTTTTGTAAAATAAAAAGTGTAATACTGTTTAAACGAGAATTTAAACTGAAAGTATATATATGTATGTGTATATATATATATATATATATATATATATATATATATATATGTATGCGTAATTAAATATAAATAGCTATATAAGAAATATAGTCAGGTATTAGAGTGGCGCTGTTCTTAATAAATCGCAATTGGAATTATGTATAATTTATTATAAACATTTTGCATTATTTTCCATTCACTATGAATCATTTGCATTTGCAAGTTGTTATTCTACTTATGTCACAGTGATCTTTCAATATAAAACAATATATACAAGATTATATCAAAGCTTGATATGATGTCATCATACTAAATAATATAATTAAACTAATAAATAAATTTAATTAAAAAGTAATCGTAAATATAGAAAATGTATATTTGATGAAGAATATTTTTATTTATTTCGAATTATTTTATTACCAATAATTGTAACTTTGTGTAATCTTCATAAATATTTTTCTATGATATTGTGTATTAAATGAACTTCAAAAATTATAAACTTTATAAATTACTTTTTATATCCAAGCTAATAATTAAAATGCACGTGTTTACTGATAATACAAACTTATAAAATGAATCATGGTTATAAAAATAAATGAAAACAAATTTATAACTGTGTAAATAATAATTGTTCTTTTTTCTTTTTATATATTTATAACTGTAGAGTAAATGTTACAATATCTCGATAGCATCAACTCAGGATACCCCCAAGCTAAATTGTCAATATATACACGTCTTACGAAGTGTTTTATCTAAGACTGGAAGTGTCTTGCAGAACTAGTTGCCAATGCACAGCACATAGTTACAATTAAAATAAAAAAACAACAATAACAGGTTTACTTTTCTGATAGTTCTACTTGTTTTTCTAATATAATTCATGATATTTTTATTTTATTTTTTGAAAACTATTTGACCTAATTTTATTTACGTAATTTTATAGTTTCGGTGTAGTTTTTTTCTCAATTTTGCATTTACTTTTTTATACGTTTGTTACAATATAATCGTAGTTTTTTAATTTTTTTATTATATACATGTTACAGCAATATATATACACATATATATATATATATATATATATATATATATATATTTCTGTACGGTCAATGCAAATTGTTTTCATCTAAAAAATATGTTGATATGGATTTAAACTATTAAAGATAACTGTGTTTTGTGTTTAAAATAAATCTAAGCTGTATAAATAACTTTTTAATTCAGTACTATTAAAATCTAGTTTCCATTCATTCGAATCATTTGTTTGTTTGTTTATTGTATTGTATAATTGCTCAAAATGTATATAAGATGGTATTTATACGAAAAATGGGCAAATGAGTGTGGAAAGAATGGTTAATGAATGTATCGGTCAAATGGAGTAGATGACGAAGAAACAAATAAATAAAAAAAGTAACATATAATGCGATGTGAAGTTCGTTGGCCCAGCGAAACACCTTATGCAAAAATAGAATGTGGTTTAGATCCAAGTGGCGAGACGCGAGACACTGTCTTGCAGTAAAGGAGACGTGTACCGCATTCATTTCACGTCATCTTACTTTACGTACATCGATTATTATTTGGGTTGACCACGCGACATCCTATTATTATCACTAGCCAAATGTTGACTTACATATTAAAAGATTCGCTGAAAATTTTAAGCATTCTACGTCTATATCTGGAGTGCATAATAATAACACATCTTATTTTACTTAAACCAGGACCGTATCTAATAAATAATAAATGATATGTATTTTTTACCACAAAAATATTAAATATTCGATAGCATAACATTTGCTTAAATGTAAAAGTCTGAATAATTTAATCTTTTTATTTACGAAATATAAAAAAAATTAATTTATAATGTTGTCCATGACACTTCTGGTTACATTTATCTAATATATTTGGCACTAAGACGATTATATATCTTTTTATGATGTAATCAAAAGATTAACAGTCAGTCTTACTGTTCATTTTTTTATATATTTACATTCACTAGATAATAAAAAGGACAATAAAAAAAGAATAATAATTAAATACTCACTCGGTTTTTATACGGTTATAATATTTTCGAGTTATTTTATTCTTACAATATTTACATAATTAATAATTTGAATAATAATTTTAATTAATATTTTTTTTACATAATTAATAATTTCAGTTTAGCCTTTTCTTACTTAATTTATTACGATTAGGAAATTAAATTCATAAAATTAAATCAGAAATATTTGAAAACAATTCACAAATTTATTATAATAAAGAACTGGTAATAATAATTATAGATCCATACATATATATATATATATATATATATATATATATATATATATGTATAATATAGTGTTTTAAATTGTTAAAGCTTATTAAGTCTTTATTATTGTTAATGAAAGATGACATGTACTATAAAATTAGATTCAAATTCATATACACTCTGATCACCAGTTTAATGTGTTGAATGTTTTAATTTGATCTTCCTTGATCCTTTGCATATATATATATATATATATATATATATATATATATAGAAAGTCGAACTCAGTTATAGATAAATATTGTTGAGTCGAATATATAATTCTAGCTGTCGACGTCTCCACAAAACCCAAATATCTATCAAATATATAAATCTCAATACTATGAATGTAAATAATATTAGTAAGTAATGCAAATATTAAATAAAAATTAAACATAAATTTCGAATAATGCATGGGTGTATAGCTGGGAACAATATAGTTTATCGTAATTTTCTTTAACATACAAGCACATTTTATAAAACTATTTAAAATATTAATGATATAGAGAGAAAAAATAAAAATCAAATGTATAATACAGTCATTTTAGAATAATAAAAATGTTGATTTTTCTTATTGTTAAATTGGATAATTGATTATTAGAATAGGATCTACTACCAGTCAGGAATAGAATAAATGTTTTAGAGAAATCACTTTTTCGTTATATCCGTGAAATCGTTATATCGTTCTTTTTCTCATATATATATATATATATATATATATATATATATATATATATATAAAGATTTTTATTGACTATATGTATATGATTGTGTATCTGGTGTTCATCTATTGTCGATGGATTGGTTTATTGTCAGTTATTTGTAGTTTGACGTGTCGCTAAAATAACTTCCGCGTTAGATTTTACTATTCACACACATACGACTATTGAGTTAAATGTGGATGTAGTAAAAACTAACGCAATGGAATGAAGTCTTCTGGCTAGACATAATGCATTAAAATATTTTCTTAGAACTTACAAATGAACAACAAATCGTATTTTAAAAGCTACGAGAAATACTTTTAAAAATTGTGTCTATAACTGTGTGTTGCTCTAAACATATGTACAAATATGTTACTCTATATATATGTATATATATACTCGTATATATATATATATATATATATAAAGTTGTGTATTATGAATAAATAGATTAATTGTTTTTGGAGCTATTAAAATGTTGACATTGATATGAAAATAAATACAGAGATATAAACTGTTTATCTTGTTATGATTGAACTCATGACCTACGTCACACTCCAAGGCATGTTGTACCTCTGTTTTATGGCTAGTAATAAAAAAATACAAAAAGGCGACATCGAAAGTAATATAAAACGAAAAATAAAAGTGTATGTGTTGATTTCTCGATAGCTAGATCAAAGGTATACACGCGGTCAGGATTTAACCACTAAATCTGTT
Source organism: Acanthacorydalis orientalis (assembly GCA_034766995.1). Classification (NCBI taxonomy): domain Eukaryota; kingdom Metazoa; phylum Arthropoda; class Insecta; order Megaloptera; family Corydalidae; genus Acanthacorydalis; species Acanthacorydalis orientalis. Next base: position 5,901,606 of record CM068324.1, read on the forward strand.
GATTGAGGACTTTTTTACGACCCGTTAGTGTGATAATCTAGCCTAAGCCTATTTGAACAAACAGAAAAAATTCCAATGTATCTAGTCGACAGAAAAATACATACTTGTGAAGTAGAAAATGTGTATATTTATCAACGTACTTTATATAATCTTATGCAGATAATATGACTATTGTGTATGGACATCCTATTGCATTGTCATATAGTTTAATTTGGTTAATACTTAAACCACTGCCGTACAGATATTGTCGAATGGGCGGCCATTGGACAGTATCTTGACCATAAAGTTACTCCGTCATCGAGACATCATAAATATTTAATTTATTAGAACCGGTATGTGCAGTTAAAGAACAAATTATAGTGACTCAATTTATCTTCGTTTTATGGAAGATACTGGTTTTGATTCAAGCAGTTACAAATTTTTATTATGTAATAAAAAAATCGGCCAGGGGTCAATATTATAACAGAATATAACACTAGATTTGACCTTCTCAATTATACCCTCCATCTATTTTAATATACAACAAGATATTTGTTCAGTGTTGATATTAATATATATATATATATATATATATATATATATATATATATATATATATATTTATTTATTGTACGTTAATAAAATAAATTTATTGCGTAGCAACAAAAGCATATACTGATTTTTTCCTTCTGCTAATTTTAATGTTATAATGTACATTATAGGACTATTATTCTTATGAAATAAATCGGTATATACAACTCCTTTGAAGTTCTTTTATTATTCCTAGACAAATGTAGTTATAATTTCTAAAACCTCGAAAAAATAATAGTTTATCTTCCTACATTTAAGTATCTTTTTGAGAGCAATGTTCTTAATATATGGATTAATAAAAAAAGTTACAGAAAAAACGTGTAATAGCATTTGCGTGTTCAACTAGTATAACAAAGAATTAGATAAAATTATTTTCAGATATATTATGTCTAAATTATGACAAAAAAATTTATCAAATTGATATCATTTAAATATCTTCATTTGCATATTGTGTATATACATATATATATATATATATATATATATATATATATATATATATATATATATATATATATATCTTCATTATTAGTGTATAAAAACTAGTAAAGGCATTTATATGTAATCAGTCGATACATAAAAATGGTAATTTTTGATTTTATTTCATTAGTCTCTTGTTATGATTAAAAGGAATATTCGATACTCGATGTTTATATAAATCTTCACTTAAGGCAGTCTTCCAGTGAAAAATTGCGTTTGCGTGAATGCTTTTTGAACAATATGTCCACATCATTCAAAACATCTCTAGGGCATTTAAGTAATTGTGAAATCAATAAATATTCATATATATATATATATATATATATATATATATATATGTATGTATCTTTTTTATTTTAAACAAGTTTTATATATATATATATATATATATATATACATAAATTACTGAATTTTATTTATTTTTTTCTATTGTATCAAAAATATTGATATTCAATAGTTCTGGTAGATATTATTAATTGATTTAAATGTTTGTTTTATAAATATGTAATGATCAATTTAGGTTTTTAAATTTATTATCAGATAAATATGTCATTAATGAAATTATTTTTCGATTCTATTAATTATTCTTTAAACATTGTGGCGTTTAAAGAATACTTGTGGTCAGATAAGGTCCTTCAATGACTCCAAATATTTCTATATATTATAATTTATAATTTTGTTTGTATAATCAAATAATTGTTTCATAACAATTCGTAAAATTTAATATTAATCAAGAATGGAAAAATTGAGATACATTAATCCTGACATGGAGATTAATTTATCATTTAAAGCAGTGGTTTAAAGAATTCCATAATGTTGCGATTTCTTAAATGTTAAAATTATTTTAAAAAAAACCACCTACTCTTCCTCCATGAATAAAATTAATGAAATTTAAATTTTATAACGAATAAATATTTTAATAATTTTTAATAATTATTGTTTAGTTGAAAATTTGGAATCATTCTTTATATATTATTTAATTTTTAATTTTTTGTAATTTATCTAAGTCCACTTGAGTTCATCTATGTCCTTTTCTATTTAATGAAAAATGCAAGCATTCAAGTTAATCATATATATATATATATATATATATATATATATATATATATATATATATATATATATATTTCTTAGCAATTATTTTATTCATTTTTTATATTTTTGTATCGGTTTAGGAATAAATTGTTAATTATTTATTTTTTAAAAACTACTAATAAATAAAAATAAACAATTCGTACGAAAAACTTTTTAAGAACAATTATGTCATTTTAAAAAATAATTATTTAAAAATAATAATTCTTTTTAAACGTCTAACACAAAATTGATTATAAATAAACAACTGATTTTTATAAAACATATTTCAAAACCAGTGGAGTAATAAATTTTCAATTAATCCCATGTTAAATAACAAGACATGTTCATACATAATAATATGATTCATTTTAATATATATATTTTTTACGTTTAAATAATTAGTCGAATGAATTACTCATATAAAAATTTTTTATGGCTATCTTATTTCTTCACATATTTCATACGAAATAATTAACTATAATTTGTGTGTTTCGCTTAATATGTAAATGATACGCGTGCGGTGACAGACGACAAAAGTGATATAACATAGAACTAAACATGAGTGAATAAGTTAAAAGAGATATCTACTAAAATAACTAAGAATATGTTTTTGACAAAAAAAATCTCGTAGGTGCGTGAACTAGCTCAACTGACGTCCACTTCTTGACATACTATTTTACTGTTCATCACGGAAAACGATGAATACATTACTAAATAATTGTATTTTAATAGATTCTTTGCTCACAGCAAGTTTTATTCTTATTTTAACACACATAGAATTAGTTTAATTTTGCTATATGGTCGTAAAACAGAATCAAAATGTATCAATATATACAAAGACATATATATATATATATATATATATATATATATATATATATGTATGTATACATATAACTGATTTCTTGCAAAATGTGACTTAGTCAATAATGAAAATTTAAAAAAATATAAAAAACTTTTATCTCAGTAGCTTATTAAATTATTATTGCACATTGTTATAACATTATTACGTCGAATACTGAAAAAAAGAATATCTTAACTAATAAGATGTGTAATTCAAAAGTATCATAAAAAATATATATTTATTTTTTTATTCATTTTAAAAATTATTTATTAATTCAAGCCACTTTTAAGTTTGAATGTGATACAATTATAAATAATAATATTAATAAATTCATCCATAATAATCATTAAGATAGAAAAATCATTTTTAAATTGAAATCTAGGTCTCAGTCTATTATTAATGTGGCTACAACTTCTTTTATTTTTGTTTAATTTTGTTTAATATCTACAAGACTTCATTAAATCAGAATAATTATGATATCTTAATAGGAATGATTTGTCAAATATATTTTTTTATATCGGAATTTGATTAATATCTCAGTATGAGAACTATTTTATTTTGATTCTTTTATATCATGTGATTTGTAAAAATATTTAAATTTGGATGTAATAATTCATTGATTAAATTTAATCTAAGTAAAGAAATAAAATCGTGTTCAATATATTAAAATTTCAAATGAATTTAGTTTTGGATTTTTTTTATTACTTTTCGGCTGTTCTTTGACAACTAGATTGTGTGTCAAAAAGAGGAACAAATTGAATCAAGAAATGTATAAAAAAAATATATTACATCTAAATTAACATACTTTTTACGGATCAAATGTGAACTAACTACTTGCGGAGTTTAATGACCTGTTAGCACGTGATATTCAGTTTGCTGGAAAAACTACACATCATGCATTTTTTTCCAAGTAAAATAAAAAAATATACTGTCGTATTCATAAATATATATTGCTAGAAGTATACGCAGTATTAGACGTTGCTCACATGATATTGTTGGCGTCAGCCCAGAGCTACAATAGTTTATCTGCGATTTATTCAGCAAACCATTCTTGGTACAACTGCCCGTTAGCAAAATCATCAAAGTCAAGGCGAGCGAAAAATTATTACTTTTACTCACGTTTCATATTTGTTCGTTACTGGTTTTCAATTAGAAAAATAGTAAAGTGGTTTTATTCACAGGTAACATGTCTAATATATTATTCAAGAGATCTTTATTAAATGCTCAGTTCGTGTTTTATACAGGTTTCAGTTATTATTTTAATACGTTTCGTATTGTTATATAACTAAACATGTATTTATTTTCTTTTGATTTTTTTACTATTTGTCGAGTAGTATTTAAAATGTGCGATTTAATTAACACGTTTCTTTAGTGACCCGGTTTTTTAATGTCTGTTTACATTGTTGTCAACATCTATTGTTATGAAAGATCTTAACTTAAAACCAATAAAAAAGGTTTTTTTTTCTTCTGAAAAGTATGTTAACTGATTGTAAATTTGTTTTAACAATGTAGAATCTTTTTTTTTCAATTATAAAGTTAAGTAAACATAAAAATACTATAAAAATAAAAAAAAAACACACAGACTGTGTATAAGTGTACACATGTGGTAGTTGAGAATTGTGTATCAGAACAAAATATTCATCATGGGTGGTTAATAGACATACAATATAAAAAAATAAGTGTACATAGATAAAGATTGTCATAATGAATAAACAAAGGTCCAATCTGAATTGAAAATGTCATTCATTTGATGAGACGTACATGTTTTTGACAGCGAAACATATGTCATATATTTTTTAATGTCTTACATTGGGCCTTATATCAAAAAATAACGAAGATGGATTACGTATTACTGTCACATGAAGAACAGAGTGTACATATTATTTTCATTGACCAGAACGGTGCACAATAGAAATCAAAAGATCGATGTTTGATTTGACCCTCAACCCTTAAATAAATGTATAAAGACATTTAAATAAATGTATAATATATATAGAGAAAAAAAATAAACATCTACACTTCTAGTAATATCAAATTATAAAAAAATAACTTTTATGTAGATTTTATTTGTATTTTTATATTATTTCAAAATGAAATAAATGGAAAAAATCTATAGATTTGAATTATTTGTAGTTTAGAATTAATTTTTTGAATTTATTATAAAATAACGTATTTTTTAATAATCATTCAAACAGGATTTCTGTGTAATTATTAATTGTTATTATTTTTTTATTGACAAGAATAATATATATTACAAATACCAATAAGAGATTAAAAAAGAAATACAACTGCGATGTACCTGATTTTAATTCCGACCAAGCTAGAGTTGATAGAAATAAGCCTATAATTTTCTATCTCTTATACTTTACGTTCGTTTTAGTCTACCTTTGTTATTATTTTTTATTTCAATCTATTTTACAAAAGTATTTTACTTATTTTAAATATATTTTTATTGAGAAAATAATCTTATTATAACTGTAAGTAAAAATTGCCATATATTTCATTAAAATCCTATTTTTTTTTATTTATTTAACTTATAAAAACAATTTTAAAAAATATAGATATATTCGAAAATATTTTCTTATTGTTTAGAGATCTGTAGTCTCTTAACTACTTTATTAGACTGTTTTAATATTTTTTAAAAATATAATTAAAAGTAATGCATACTTTAAAATAAATAAGTAATAGATAAAATATTTGTTTATTTTATTTTATTGAAAATTTCAAATGAAATTGATAATTTTTCATGATTTAGGGAATTTTTATTCTTTCTATAAAAAAATCTTGAAGATTTAATAATGTATTTTAATTATATATATATATATATATATTTCGAGAGAGAGAGAACGATTGGTTAGCCCTTGTTATCGAGTTTTAATATTTATTTTAATGTCACCACCAAAAAATGAATGCTTGTATTTGCTTTTGATTAGTAGTACTTATCATAGTTGGTTGCTTGTAACGGTATACTAGTAAGATGGATAAAGATGTATTTATTATACTTTATAAATTATCCACCCTGAAATATCTGTCAGGAGGCTTCTTCAGATGACGATAAAGAAAAATGTGTTCATTACAATTTTAATACATATATAAGTCAAACGATGACTGTGGCTATAATAGCTTAAATGTAAAATAGGTGATGTCCTCATGTTGATAAATGATACACAAGAAGTTTATATTTCAAATACGAACGCTACAGAATTTACGAGTAATGAGATTAATTCTTCATCCTCTCTAATATATTCTCAAACGAATATCTTTTTGTTGTTCACATTCAATTAATATTTTCTGTTAAAATTTTAATTAATTTTAATTGAATTATATTTTAGTTGTCACAAATGAAATGTTAATTATCTTTAAGAGAAATATATTTACTTGGAAGTAACTTATGTAATATTATACAAACATGTGTACATATATATATATATATATATATATATATATATATATATATTTAGTACATAAATTTAAGTTCATTTAAATTCCGAGTCATTGGAGTTGATTAAAATTTTCATGACTGCTTGTTTTATTCGATACTTAAACATCAACTGGTTCACTCACCTAAATTTGTTGTTGAGAAAAGTAATCTATTATTATTGCAAAAAGGATAAATACCAGACAAATAACTTTAAAACAATGTTTTCAAATATTTTTAGCTATTTGAAAATGTTTGTTTTATGTCTTTTCGTCTGTCTGTGTATTATCTTGAGAATGATTCCACTTGAACCGTTTAAACTTTCAGGGATTATTATCGAAAATATTTCTCGATTCCATATTGAATTTGATAAAGACTGAATGTGAAATAAGAGTGTTACAATAACATCTCATCTCCGAAATCTGTATTTGTTTTAATATCGCCATATTTGAATTTATTATTTTCGGTTTAAAAAAGAATCAGTTTTCAATCAAACACGAGTAAAATAACCTTTGAGTAAAATATATAAATACTTTTTTTATAAAATTTACTAAAATTATGTAACAAACATTAGTATTGCCTTAGAATATATGTCAGAAATTGTTTCTAATTATATTTTGTGTTTATTTTGATTTACTTGACAAGCGTTTTGTGTTCTTGTCTTTTTACAAGGAACACATGTGAAAATCTATGACAAATAGATTTTAGAACTAGTTATTTACGCAGATAAAAATCGTTTTCATTTGTGTGTGTGTGTATACTTAATTATCTTGTAAATAAACTGATATATTCTGGCATCTTTAATAAAAATGTTATCTTTAAAATAATGATTTATTTTTTTTTTTAAAAAAAAAACAAGCAAATATTGTACATCTCAGCATACATTTCAAGTATTTGTAAACGTTAGTAATTTTAAAGTCATATTAAATATAAAGTAAATATTGAGTAACTTTATAAAAAATTCAGTAAGGTACAAATTATTCATTACTAATCATTTAGTGTGGGTGTCGTGGAAACAAATAGCCAAAGGGAAACGAAGATAATTGTATCTGTTTATCGTACACGATAGATATATAGTTTCAGAGAGATGACTAAACTACGGTCATTACACCTTGAAAGCTCCTAGACACGGTATGTGTCGAAAATGTCAAAACTGTTGTTTTTCAAATGAACACTAAAACAAAAATAAATGAATTAGTCGTGATGTTACGGCGAGCTAATGAACGTACGCAGTTGTGGATTTCGTCGACCTAACAGTACGATGACAAGCTTGCATAAAATACACTATTTTTACTACTTAAAACATATATGGAATATATATATATATATATATATATATATATACATACACTTTTAAATATTTGTGAATTATACTAAAATAAATTTCTGTTCAGAAGTCACATTACTATAGTGCGATGACCTAATGACTTACAAGACATTAATACTATTGAAAAATTATTATTTCAGAAACGTACCTGAATAAAACATACTAATATATATATATATATATATATATATATATATATATATATATGTATGTATAACTTTTATAGTTTGCTGATATTTCGACAAAAAATATGTATCGTTATGAATATATCAGAAAATATAAGTTTTCTATCGTACACTTGAAAACTAGTGTTTTGATTATTTATAGAGATTAACATAATTCTTTCGTGTTGTTTTGAAGGCGAAATTTATTAAATTGAAAACTTGTTTACAAATATAAACATATTTATGAAGATATCGTTGTTATAAAATGTATACATGCGGTTTATATAAATTATTAATATGACCTATAAGAGATCATGAGTTATTTTTTAATATATTTTGATTTTGTATCCGTTTATATAAATATTTTATATTTTTACTTCATTCAAAAAATATTACATTTCGAGAGAATCAATAGACGTGACTAATGAAACATTCATTTAAATAAAAAAATCATATTTTATATCTTTGAACATATGTTACGAAATAGTATCATTATTTGAAAATAATAGAAAAGTATGTTCGTGAGATATACATAAAGAAAATCATAAAAGATTATCATTAATCAAGTTTAGTCAGGTAAAATAGCTAAAATCGATTTATAAAACTTCTAGTAGATGATTAACACGTCTGTCTATGAAACAGTCGGGTCTCGACACTAATTATCATATATTGAGGACTACATTATCTTCGAAATTCAATCAGTTCATTGGGAAACCGTCGAAAAGTCTTATATAATGCAACATCACTGCTTAGTTACCTACTTAAAGATATTTATGGTAAGATGCCTAGTTAGATTATAATCACTATGATGTTTTCATATATCTTAATTTGTATGGAACACGATAGCTCAGTTGATTAACACCAGCACACGAACTTAAAAACAAATTAGCAGCACCTAGCTTCACACATAAATACATATATAAATAAATATATATGCATGTATGCACATACACAAATAAACATATGTACTAGGAGGGACTTGAATGTCTGTTACGTACGTTTATTGTCTTCTATCTCTAAAAATCTCATCACATATTTATACGGTATATCCTACCTCTATAAACTTGAAGCACGTACATACACTAATATGATGCTACAAGTCTTGTATTAGCAAAATATAGATTACACAAATAAATCAGCGTGCTAGACAAAAATGTAAGCCTCTAATTATTCTGTTGCCGCATTTTTTTACATAGACAACTTTAAATAATCAATAAATAAGTACACATGCATGAACAAGATGATTGTCGGAAGCGGTATCATTCTTTTCAAGTTAAAAAAACATAAGTGTTAATAAAATTTGATTTTTTTTCGACACTATTCATTTTATATTAAGTGTAACATATTTCATAAACGTTTGTATCGATGGTAATTTTTAAATTTCAAATATTTATTTACGATTCTAATTATTAAGTAATTGTATATAAAATAATTCAGTTCGTTTTAATTAATTAGATGTAATAACTGTACATATAGTATTGTTTTGATTGATCACTTAAAGCTCTAAGGCATATTGGTATCTGATCTATTACTGATCAAACAAATACAATTAGAATACTTCTTTCATTTAGTTTGATCATACATATTATTTCAATTCTGCCTTTCTATGTTATGTGAAATGATTTTCATTCTCGACTTCAAGATTTGTCTGCAGATGCAATCAGTGCGTTTTTAAAATCTATAAACACCGAACCGGTTCGATTTTAAGAATAAAAAAATGTATACTTTATTTTTAAGATATCAGCGTTTTGTGAAAAGCATTATCGTATTTTATCTATTTGAAATATATTTGTATGCAAGAGAAAAACATTCCAAACCTGATATTTGTAAACAAAAAAATTTATATATGTATATATATATATATATATATATATATATATATATATAATGCATTTATCTATTGATGTGGCTTTGATGATAGATAAAACTAATTGATGAAATTATCGTACAAATAAATTGTTTATTAATTTCTAATATATAAAGTAAAAAGCAAAATATTTTTTTCTGTTAATAAAATAAAGATTGGAATTTGTAAAAATACAGGAGTAGTAGCATAAAAATGTATATATTTTGTTCATTCATGTTGTATTTGAAATAATTGATTACTTTTCTAAAACAAACATCTTGTTTTTATGTTTAGGAATGTAAATTTCATTGAAGAATTATTCATTGTACACAGTTGAAATTTTATTGTCTACAGTGTTTTCAAATATATATACTATACATGTTTTATTCTAGTATTTCATGTGTAATGAAAATAAACCAATTCATATATGTGAATGTATATATAGAGTGCATTATGTTATGATAGGTCGTGAATCGTTATAAAATTATGCACACAATAGTTGAAAGTTATCTGTTATTTATCATTCTTGTCTGGCCTGTCTCTTAAAATAAACTACATTCATCACATTGATACGTTGTAGAAGAACAAGTCAGCAATAAGTGTAGTCTCAACATTTACTAGTATTATATGACAATTAAATCGTACTTGAAGATTGTTGACAGTAAACCGAGGTATGTTTCATTGATACTAATGCTATTTTGTCGACTCCACAAAAAGTTCATGGACATTTTATGATAGGTCTTGTTAATAGTAATGAGAATGCATTTTCAATGAATTCAATTTTACTGAATTCATTTTTTTATAGTTAACATTTATTTACTATTCATTTTTTGGTTTTGATTAATACACACAATGATTTATTTTTGTCCGACATAATATTAAAATGTATACTTTCTTAGGTTATCTTTTATTATATAAAAATGATATTTTATTGAGATAAAATGTATATATGAATAGAGTAAAAGTTTTGATAAATAATAAAGGAAAAAGAAGATGTCAGTCAGTGGGTTTGTTTTCAAAGCGATGCTTGTTGTTTGTTAATGCATCCTGTTTGTTCTAAGTGTTTGTAGTTAAGATATCCTTCGAATAGGGGATTTTAGAGTAAATAATTCAGGGAACAATTTTTGTTTTCAGTAAAAACATTTACCAAACACTCATAGACCACTTTCATTCCTATTATATATATATATATATATATATATATATATATATATATATATATATATATATATGTATATATATATGTATATATATATATATATATGTATGTATGTATTTGTATGTGTGTTTTTTTATATGAGACTGTCTGTTTGTGATTTGTGAATTGAAAGAAACAATGGACAGTGGTCTACAGGTGCGGCAAGAGAAATCGTCTGTTTCAATAGATAACTGTTTGTTAGTGCAGGGACGGATAAGAAATATTAGCCGAAATAGATTGTAACATTTTTGTATACACAAAATAATTGAAAGCCAAAAAAAAATATTTATAATTAATTAAAAATTAATTTTTTTCGTTCTAATATATATTAGTAACAATTCTATTTTGAATGTATACAATCAAATTTAAGTACTTTAAAATATACAGCAAAGAAATGTAATTATATGAAATTGAAAATAATTGTTTATTGCACAGTATAAGGCAATATTTATCAACCTGTACTCTGTGGGTTTATTGTAGATGTTTATTTTGTCGTCATAACAATCCCCTGGATTTAATTTCACAAATAATTTTACTATTAATGGACGATAGTAAGTAAATAAATGCTTGAAGTAGTTTATAAGAGAAAAAAGGTTGCAGAACTTTGTTATAAGTTAATTAGGGTATTCGCAAAGCAGTACATTGAAATATTTTAAAATATATTTTGCATTATTCTTCTTAAATAATTAGTATTTAATTTTTTTCTTGACTATGGAATACAAACATTGAAAAGATATGGTTTTATATTTTGATAATTAATTTTCGAACGATTAAACAAAGAATATTTAAGTCAGTAGAGTATGATGTACAACAAAAATCTCAGCAGACTAATCAATGTTCAAAAATGTTTTTTTTTCATTGTATTAAAATATTTAGCACCTTATTTAACATATAACAAATTATTATGTATGTTTTTATAACCGTTTGGTTTATATTTATTTTTTATAATATTTATATATTTAAATGGCATTGTAAATAATAAACATAAAAGTGTGCAACTGAATCAATTTCTGTTTCAACATTTTCTGATATGGGTGCGGGCCTGATGACAATAAACATTAAAGAAATTCTGATAACTTTACAATAGTTGACAGTTTTTGATAGGGGAATGAAAAGGCTTGAAAAACCTACACTATTTGTGAATGTGTGTGTATACATTCGTGTGAGTTTATATATCTATGAATGTGTGGGACATGGGGATGACTTAATTAGAAAAAAAAACATACCGAGATAAGGGTGACAGGCGTGAGGGATGAAATGCCGTAACGGTGGTGAACAAGTCAGCCTGCTTTATAGGGTGATATTTGGAATTTATTGATATGTGATATTCGAGACGGGAAGTTGTTGATGTTATTGAAATATATGTGTCTAGCTTTTGATGATAATCGCTGTCTTTTTTAGATACTTTTTTTGATACAACTAGATGTAAAAATATACATAATTTTTACAAGGATTGTATTTAATATTTTATATAAATACAAATATTTTTACCGACAGTTTTCTTTTTAAGTTGTCATTTTATAATATCATGTTGATATAGTCAGAATTTATAAAAAAATATAGCGTTTGATTAAAAAGAAATAAAACATTTTTCAAAATCTAACAAAAGTATGAATAAATAAGAAAGGGAAAGTGATATATATATATATATATATATATATATATATATATATATATATATATATAAGTATATACAGTGTTCGTGTACTTATATGTATGTAAACATGCAAACATGGTTTTTGAATTATATGCCAAATAGTCGAATGTCTCTCGACCTTGTTGTATTTATTCTTTTACATTCGATGACGTCATGTACTATATAATTCGTGACTAGTTGATCAGAAGACCCGTCTTCACTGTCTACGTATAACGTTTCCACGTAATCAAATACTTATAAAAAAAATCAATTACTAAAAAGTGTTCACAGTATGCGTTCAATCAACAATGTACACGCTTCGAGATTTATATACACCTGGCACGCTAAATTCAGTTGCCATCGTGAATTCAGTAACACATTTAGAGGTAATATCGTGGCATTTCTTTTGAGAGATTCATAACTGTAGTTATATGCGTACAACTACACGTAGTACTTTCATCATATTACATCAGTTTCATATTTATAACCTCTTTAACTGAATACCAGTTTTTTTTCTATTTAAATGATTTATTTTGAACAAGAATATACAACAATATATGATTTAGTAACATGTAAAACTCTTCAGTATGTGTGAAAATTTTAAACTATTTTTCACTTGCTAAGTATATTTAAATCTGTTCTTCGCAAACAACTCTGAAAATAAATTCTCTTTTTCTTTATAAAAATATGTGCCTATTTAAAATTATCAAAATTACGAATAGGGAAAATCAGAGCAAACATAAAATTTAATTAAAATACTAATGAAAACTAATTATTTGGATTTTGAACAAATCTTTCCTTAGTTTAACGATTATAATAAATCTTTGTTCATTCTTGTTAAACATCTTTGAGGATATTTACATTAAACATCTTTATATGGTCACTTCATCCAATATTTTATTTAAAATACAACTTGACCTTTTACATATTTCTCACAATCGTTTGGTCAAGTTAGTTTATTTCACTTCTGAAAAATATCACGAATATTTGTTTAAAATGTCAAGTTATAATTTAACATAACGTGATGGAAACTCCAGAATTAAAATCATTTCACGTATTCATTTTTTATTTTCTCAGAGAATTCATTATAAATACAAGCTGAATATATATATATATATATATATATATATATATATATTAAATTGTTTAACATTGTGTTTAAAACAATTGATTTCTGAATAAAAAATGATACAAGTAGGAAGTTTAGATTCAAACTCAGACCTATTAGTCAGCATCCGGACGTACTATACGATATGATGATAATATAATTAAATGATAGTTTTTTTTTTTAAAAAAAATGAGTCCATTTGGAAAAAGGAAACATCTGTGAATGAAACGTAACACAGTGTTGAATTAAAATGCATGAAAATAGTATTCATTCATTAATTTTAACTGTCTGAATACATTTTTTTGGTAAAATTTAATGATGCTAATATGCAAACAAATAAAAGTGCAATGTACTGATGATTTATATACAGAACCTTCAAAATATGTCACTGTGTTTCTTTATATTTAATGTACGTGTCAAACATAAAAATAAATAATTTATTAATAATAAATCTAAATGGAGTTTTATAATAATCTTTTTTTTAAAATTTCATAATTATAAAACAAATTAATTTTTGTTTGCGTTAATACAGTACTAGTAATATTATCGTTGTTTCTTTTTAGATCGATATATATGTTTTTTATTATTTATTACCATTAAGATTTGTGCCATGTTTATGTGTATTTCAAATATATTTTCAAGCACATTAAATTTCAAACGAATTTTAAAATATTTAAGGGTTATTGTTTGATATATTGTCGATTTAACTGATCATCAATTAATTTAGTTTTCATTTTTGTTATTATTATTATTATTATTTATTTCATAAATAATAATATTTCATAAACTAAAATTTTATTTTATTTTAAAAATGTTATTATACCTTACATTTTCATCTATCTATCTATCTATCTATCTATATATATATATATATATATATATATATATATATATATATATGTGTGTGTGTGTGTGTGTGCGTGTGTGTATAATAAAAATGCTTATATGTAAACCATCAGATATATTTTCAAGAATGTGTAAATTTGATCATAATTCGTTAAATCTCAAAAAAATGATTTTAAAATATTTTATGAATACTTCGTATATTCACAGAAAAAAAACATTCGTTTACGAATGAATATACTGATGTTGAATTGAATTATGCATCGTCTAATTGTGCATACACACCCTTGTTTTATGGAGGATATTATGCACATACGTACAACTGATTAAAAGTCCGCTCAAGTTGATTAATTAGCTTCATAGTTGTGGTAATTTGCTATTTCCGGCCCTCTGGCAAATGATCTTTTTCAAGTTGTTCTCTTTCACACATGCATCTCTTGTTTATGGTCTCAAATTGGTTAACAAATGCGGCTCTTTAATGTTTTGTACGTAAAATGAAATATTGCACTCTGTCAATTTTACTGTTTTAATTTATACGAAAGAATATATCAACGAGACCTTAATATGTCGAAAAATATTTTTTTTCTATGTCATTTTAAATGAGTCCTGTGAATATTTTTTACTTAGATCCAATATATCTATTTTTGTCTCAAATCTAATTTAAATTTAAGTCAAGAACATTTCATATGTGATATTTTGTCATTAATAATAAATACTGATCTTATATATATATATATATATATATATATATATATATATATATATATATATAATATTTTTATAGTAAAATTTTAAAATATTTAATTGAAAATCTATATTCTAATTTTTCTATTAGTATAAAAAAGTGTAAATTGCAAAACGGTAGAAAAAATATATAAATTACTATCGTTATTTAAAAATGAAACATTTAATATATATGAACATGTGATTTCACAAATATTTATAGACATTGTTAACTCGTGAAACAAATCAGTGTTTTTATGAGTAATATTTTATGAAAGAAAATATTTCTTATTAGTTATAAACTTTTTATACGTTATTGTTTTCACTTTAAGTGGTCCAATAGAAATGATCTTTGCTTATTGAGCAGTTGTTCCGAGAACCATACATAAATTTTAATTTAAAAGTCACTCTTAATTAAAAACCAATATAAGAATAAAAAAATACTATTCTTAATTAATTGAAAAGAACAGTATTAACCGTTACGAGGAATACTAATTTATTATTAAAAAAAAAACCAGTCGAAATTGAGCAGATAAACGAATATAAAAAAGAAAAAAGACAGGATTCTGTCTGGTAAAAAGACAGCAATTTTAAACACGCAATTGAAGTAATGTAATTGATAAATAAATGAAATAAAAATATGGCTAGTAGTTACTACTTATTTGAAAATTGCATGCTTCTTACTTATATGTATTTATTTTTGCATAGCGTGAATATAATGACAGTGTCTTTAAATGAAAACACTTTGTCGAGTAATTGATTTTTGAATTAATGCAATACGTTATATTTACTGTGATTGTTTTTAATATATATATATATATATATATATATATATATATATATATATATATATATATATATATATATATATATATATTACAATCTAAATCAAATATTGCAAAATGAAGTGATAGATCCATTTCTAAATTTGGAAAGAATTCAATCGGGATAGAGGTGTTATATTTTTGAAAATGAATATAAATTTTCTAAGAACCTAAAATTTTATAAACTGCTAATAAATATGTTACGTTATAATTGTATTTGATTTTAAATTATTTTCTTTACTGTTTTTTTAATTAAAATCATTAAAAAAGGTAAAATAAAAAATAATTTCTCGAAATAAAAACTTGAAAAATCTATTTTTAATTCACATTTTATAGGATTATAATTCGATATAATTTTTATGTATTTATTGCTTCCTTATAGTTTATATCACAGTTATTAGAAAGGAATGTTGACCACCATTCATTGGATTGTTTCACAATTAATGTCAAAACGTTTTCATTCACAAATAAATTATAGTTAAAAAAGATTTAAACGATTATCTTCATTCGAGTGCGTGACACTTATTAAATAACTGTGTGTAAATAATTTTACTCGAACGTTGCAAACATTCACCTGTATCATACGTTTGTTTCAAATCACATGTTTTCTTTATATTAAAGACTTTTACATCTTACATCATTCCTATGAATGATCATTTGTATGAATCAGAATTTGAATTTATGATCATATTTTTTGAATAAATGACTCAATTTGTTTCGTGAGACAATAACGATATATATATATATATATATATATATAAATGTTATTATGTGGGTGTATATACACACACATTTTTATATATATATATATATAAATATAAATATACAGTAGTGGATTAAGAGGGAGTTGAACTGGGCGCTCGTCTGGGGCCTCATGAGTGAGAGGGGCTCCATTGAAAATCTCAAAAATAACAACAAACTTAAAATATCATATAAAATACGTCTACTGTGGCGGGTTAAGCAGGTGTAGGATTTGGCGACCGCCAGGAGCTCCGAGCTTGTGAAAAAAATATTCATTACATAAAGAAACGAAATTCATACTTCAACGTCTTAGCTGATAATAATAAATTTGCGTGAAAAATGTGAATGTATGTAGGAAAATGATCGGTGTGGCAAGGGAAAGAAACTAGAGAAAAAAAGTTTTGTTTGTAATATCATAGGGGGCATCATGAAATTTTAGTTGTATTTTTATTCATAAAGCACACCTGCATAACAATATCTCTGTCTGTCATTGATTTAATTATAGTTTTTGTTTCTTTATTTTTCTGAAAAATAATTCAGAAATTTTATTTTGATGTAATTTATATATTTATAGAATAAAGTTATCAATATAAAGAAAATTGATATATATATATATATATATTATATTTTTACATAAAGCTTTTTTTTTTTGGTTTTCAGATAAATTTTGGGGGCTCCGTAAATTGTACCGTCATGGACCTCCATCTGGGTTAATTCGTCCCTGTTAATGCCTGTTTCACATCTTTGCATTCATAAAAAATCGGATTCAAGGTAAAAAACAAAAATTGATTTCTAAAAATTTCAGATAAAATTCAAAAAATCTAAAAAGTGACTTTTTTTGATATAGATCAAATCGAATAGATATAATAAATATGTTTCATATGAAAAACAAAGTTTGGGATAAGAATTATTCGATATTTGAATCGATATCCAATTTTATGTTCAGTTCGAATACTTATTTCGACCACAAAAATACTTTCTAGGGGTTTAAAACTCGTTTAATACTTTTTTTATATCTTTGTGTTCATAAAAGGTCAAATCTGTAGTAAAAAAAATATTTCTAAAAATATTTCAGCTAAAATTAAAGGTGTTTTATATGATAGACTTGTCAAGTATTTTTTATTTGTTCTATCAGTATCTACCACTCATTATAACGACATATTTTATAATATTATATATTTTTTGAATTTTCAAATAACCATTTTAGAATTATCTTTATACCATATTAATTCAAAACAAGTATGTGCGTGAGAGAGAATTTTAGATTAGTTCAACGATTGGAATATGCATTAAAATGATGGGAAAATAGTTTCTTTATGTCTTTTTCTACATTGTTTACACTTAGATGTAGACAATTGTTGATTATGCGTAAAGAACCATCACCGATATATATATATATATATATATATATATATATATATATATATATATATATATATATTACAAAAATTGTGTAATATATTTTCGACTGATTACTTGTTAGTGTGTGAATTTTCTATAAAATACCCAGGTTCAAAGTTTAAGTTCATAATATAGTGAATGCATAAACGATGCATTTAATCAACCATATCATATATTTCAGCATATATTTAGTGAATATCATAGTATACTCCTTATAACCGAATATGAAACATTATCTTCGTGAACTTTAATTTTACGTGACGAATTTAACAATTTTACTCCTTTTTTGATATTGATCGATTCACGAAATCCACTATTCGTGAAACATTGTCTGTGCACGCATTTAATTTAATGTATAATTTTAGCAAATGTGGTATAGAGTATAAGTTTAGGTTTTATATCCGAAAAATTGTATTTCGATTATCAGATAGTTTTATTATACTATAACTTGCTAGTATTGTAATTTGAAACTAACTGTTTAAATTCATTTCTTCAGTTTTGTGATTTCATATTATATCATGTATATTGAAAGGGTTAAAAGCCTATTTAATGTGTTGAAGTTCTCATGCATATATTTCGGTGGAGATGATATATTAAACTATACACTTTTTTTCATAGGTTATTAGTATCAATAAGAGTATAACAAAAAATAAAAAGCAAAAAAAAAGATCACCATATGTCGTTAATGGTTACAAGTAAGCGTTAATAATATATGTCATTGAGACTAAGTTCTGTAATGAACAAACAACCCTTACAACGTTCACAGCCCCCCTGGAGCAGTCACGATTGTAATAAACCCTGTCGGAGACAACACTGTTTGTCAGTTATGCGTTTTATTCTTATTATATTTCACCACCTACTCAAACACTGGCGACCAACCAATTACCTCCGGGCATCAACACTTATGCGATGCTACATATTCCTTATTATTTTAAATGAAGTGCGACATATTTAGAACTCAGCTTTGTTGCTAGGATTCACAATAAATGTACCATTGTTTGGTTATAAATGATGGTTACAGCAATGATGATACAATACAATTGTTACACGACACTAAAATGCGTTAAGTCAACTAGAACAAAGATGTAATCAGAGATATTACCGTTCATTCAAAGTACTGACACACTATTATATTTTTTATTATTTAAATGAATCAGCTATATTTTAAAACTGTTTAAATTACAAGTTCATTTTCATTAAACATTTAAATTCACTCTGAACATTTTTTTTCAACAAACATTTCGATGAATTATTTTGAAAAATACATCATTATTTTTTTTTATTATGGTGATTCGCCGTCTTATTTCGTTTCAATTTAGTTCTTATTTAAATTCAATTTTCGAAAAATAAAATAAAAATAAAGTTTATCAGAAAATAAACAGTTCCATGGTATTTATTTTTACTGCTATAGGATTGTGATACCCAAAAAAGTATGGAGACCACTGATATAGATAGTTTAATTAACTCATTAAGTGATTAAATCTAATATTCTATAAAATTACCCATTCTTTTATTGTTTTTTTTATTTTTTATTTTATATTTAAATTATTGAACAGAAGTTTAAATCGCAGAATCAAAGACTGAATATGTTAATTTCTGTTAAGTGGCTGATTGCTAATTAAGAAGAAATCACTTCTAGTAAACGTGCAAAAATACATATGAAGAGTTAATATATATATATATATATATATATATATATATATATATATATATATATATATATACATTAAAATGTATTTTTTTAAAAAATAAAAGTAAAAACAATTAAACTTGTATGTATATATATATATATATATATATATATATATATATATATATATGTATGTATGTATGTATACACATATACATCGTATATGCCTTGTGATAAGTAAAATCACATTTAAGTTCGCCCACGTCCAATTAGTAAATGGAAAATGCTTTCTTGGTGGTGTGGTGTATAAAGCATTGTCGGATACCGGTTGAGACTCAACACGTCGAAATCTTTTGATTAGTCGGCTGAGTAAACTAAATTATGAGCGTACCACAACACTTGGGTAATTTGGATCTCAAGATTACACAGAATGATGGAAATGTATGTGTTTTTACTGTATTATTCCGTGTTTTATGACGTGTCATACATTTACTGCTGACTGTTAACATTTGCTAGTTTTTTTCTTACATATTTGATTTATGTTTTATATTATCATTGAACAAATTGTTTTTTTTTTCTATTAAATATTTTGTTTGCCATTAACAGAAGTATTTTGATTAAAACTCCTGGAATTTGTTGCACAAATTTATATTAATTTAGGTAACTATCTTCTTTCCTAATCAAAAAAATTAAAAGAACAATAAAAAATGTTTTATTTATAATTTTTAATAAATATTAATGAGATAAAATTAATTTATTTTTAAGACTAGTATATATTTAATTATTTATTTTTATTATTCAATTCAATTTCTAAATATAATAAAATAAATGTAAAATAGAAAATCGATCTTTTAAATTAATTATAATTTTTTCGAGAATCGATAGTGAATATTTTTAAATTCACGTTAGTTCAATATCCTTGTTTTAAAGTGAAATTAAAATTATAGAAAGTTTTTAAATATCTTACATATTTACTTTTCAAGCATCAATTTCGGTTAGCTACATTCTGACTTGATTTAATCATATGCTAGTCGTTTTTAGTTATTTATATTGCGTAGATTATTTTTTTTTTATAACGAAGATAAAATTAGTGTTAGTTACATAGTTGTATGATTTATTTACATAGATAAATTACTTTGCTATTAATTAATTTGTTTTCTAAACTAATGCTCAAGTAAATCATGCATAATATTTTAAAAAAATATAAAATAGTTGGAACTAAAATATGAAATTCATCTGAATCATATGTATATATTCATTTCAGATGTGTCAGAAAAAAAAACTGTTTTCTCGATAACAACCAGATGGAATCTCTTAGTGAGAGTAAAATAAATGAGGTGAATGAATGAAAAATAAATATTTAAACGTTATATTAAATTTATTTTTATGTTACAGATTAATTTAACACGTTGATTTTTCTTTTTATTAGTTCAGCTTATATATTACATTAATCAGTTATAAATACATTTATAATAATTTTGTTTCTATTGCATTTATCATTAACACAAATATATATATATATATATATATATATATATATATGTTTTATATTTATATTATTATTAAAAAAATGAACTATGAATGAATCTAAATCATTTTGGAGTTACCTTATAAATTTTCAAGCATATTTATAAGAAATTCAGGACTGATAATTATCATAATGTATATATATATATATATATATATATATATATATATATATATATATATATATGTTGAATTTAAAACCAGTGTCACTTTCCTTATTGAATTAACGTCTAATTTATTTATTTTCATTTTGCCCACACACTTAATTACCCATGCACGTGTGAGACATTAATCTAGACCTATTTGTTAACTTAGCATAATGTAATAAATTGTTATCTTTTTAATCTTTACCTAATTTATGTGAATCCATAGTTGAGAATAGATGTACATTCAGAAATAAAACGGAATAGTTTCGAAAATATTCAGATTAATTGTTTAATATTATTATTAAACATTTTTTAGAATTATATTTTTTCTAATTGTTAACTGATTATGAAAAAACACTTCTTAGTATTTTTATTTTCTATTACTTTTGAATATATTGAAAAGTCATAATCAAATATTATGTATATATATATATATATGTGAAATCTTAGAAAACAAATTCTTATTAATCAAATATTCAATTGAATATTTTTTCGAGACAATTGATTTTTATCAATAACTTTCACTGGATCATCGAACTTGGAAAGACATGTATGTGAAGAGGCAGAATTCCAATAAAAGTAATGATAATCTCTTGAAATTCTCACCATTCAACAATGTAATCGAAACTATATAAATACACAATCAATCATTCGACAAACGCATAAGTATAGCTCACTCGAAATGCCATAATCAATTCTCGTTCATACTAATAATAAAATTTCAATGACGTGTGTACAAGCCTGGCTACAAGACCTCCCATTGAAATCAATACATAACAATCATTTTATATTATGTACCGATATGTACCTATTATATTGGCCCTTTTAAATAAAAGAATAATCAGATTTGTTTCTAAAAAAACACAGCGTTTTCAGTTTTTTGTATTATTCGATTTTAATTTTTTGAAAGAATTTTAAATATTGAATGAAATATATTTCTAGTTAAAATTTAAATTAAAATACAATTGACATAAATAATTCAGAAATAATATAACAAGGACATCATTTCCATATTTATATCTGTCTCAAATAATTTTATTGTATACTGTAATAATTTCTTTCATTTGTATAGTAATACATTCATAAAATGTTATTAGTTACTTAGAAATTAAGAGAATATTATTCAAGTAATGCATAGGATACTAATAAATAATATTATGGTAGAAAATGTAGAAATTTTAACAGTGTTCAAAACTAAGATAGTTTTATAAAATTCGTATAGAGAATATAGTTGGATTTAATGATATTTTAATAACAACCAACCCTTTAATTGTATATTTTTGTAATATATCCATTAAGATATATCAAAAAAATCATTTATATGATTAGCAGTATTGTCATAATATTGATAATTATAGGTTTGTTTATAAACAGTCATACATCTATATTTATTTTCTTGCTAATAATGAAGGACCGCAATATCCGATATTCAATGGAAATGTGATTTTTACAATCGTTTGTAAAGCTATAAAATGTAGCTCCACAAATGAAAACAAATTGGTTAATACAAATATTTATATAGATTCTGTTTGAACGGATGTACTGACAGCAATAAACGAATAAATATTAAAAATATATTTCATTAGTAAAATGAAACATTTTTAATGAAATTCTAGAAAACCAATATTAAACTTTATAATATTAATTTATAATCACTGACGACGAAACAACGTTTTTTAATATATATATATATATATATATATATATATATATATATATATATATATATATATATTAGTAGAGTATTGCAAAAAAATATACTCTTATTGGAAACAAAACATTATCATGAAAAAAAAAATAAATTGAGAAAATGACATGAAAAATTGTGTAAATTTCTTAAAAAGTTAATGAGATGAAAATGTATTTCGTGTTTATTTATTATTCTTATTTGCTACCTACTTTCAAATATATATATATATATATATATATATCATAAAATCAATAGACCGAAAATTGAAGTGTGAAATAATGTTTAAATTATGTATAAATACATTTTAGACTTAAATAATTAATCCTTTATTTTTATACTACATATTAATACTACACAATAATCTTATTTGTATAAATATTGTCTAGGTATTATGAAACCAAGATATTTTGTTACAAGTTTCTAACATGTCAAGTTTTTTTTGCATAAAATATATAATTACTCATAGTTTATTAAATTTATATACTTATAATGAATTTATTAGTAATTAATTTTATTCAATATAATTTGTTTAATTGCAAAATCATTTAGAATAAAATTGAAATCATAAGACCTGAAACAAGTATTCTTTCCTGGGGATACATCAAATGAAAAAAAAATGTTGAATGCCTTGTGTATGGCCCTATAATTGATATCTGAATGTAAATATCCGTGCATGAGTTTAAATATTACGTAATAATCACATGTATGTTAGACATGAGTGAGTAGAATTCAAATAGAAAAATGATTTGTGATCGAAAATGGTGGTCATTCATTCATTCATTCGTCTTTTATTAGACTACAGACATATACACACACAAATACAACTATGTTTTTTTTATTACATTATACCACCTAATTTTATAATCTTATATTTGTTCTTTTATTGTCGAATAAGTAATAAAAAATAAGAATGGAAATACAAGAGCGTACGGAATCAATTGATTTATTTATTTCTCTCTTAGTCTATGTTTATACGCCTTCGTTTTTATGACATTCGTTTGAGGTTTTATTGAGTAAGCATTTTTGTCTATAAATTAATATATTTTCAATTTATATGTTAGTCGAAAAATACATATTATGAAAGCTACATAGTGCTTTTATAGCCCTATTTGACTTTGATTGTACTGTCTGTTTAATTTAATAAGTGTACTATTTTAAACTTTCTCTGTTCGAAATTGAAAATGATTTATGTTTAAAATAGAATAAGTACGAGTTTTAGAATTTACATTGGAAATTATTGATCCATTTTCTTAAAATTTTATAGTTTCGTTGAATGCATATACAATCTCGTGAAAAATTATTAACAAAAAATAATATTTGTATTCTGTTTTCTAATTTCTTATTAATATTCACTAACGTAATCATTTTGAATGGCATTAAATGTTTTATTTATATTTGTTATACAAATAAAAGATATTTGTAGAGAAATAATGTTTCAAATTTATTCATTTATAAGCACCGTATTTTTTCATCTCACCCACGATTCAAATAAATTAACTTCTCCTTTCATAAGTATGTTAACAGTGAGTCTGGACACTGGACCTTGACTAAACAAACCTGCCGTTTGACCATAGATGGAAATAGAAGTGCTTGTTATGTCGGGATATGTGTGTAAAAGTGTACATAGTAATTTGTGATACGGACACAGTCAACGAGAAAAGGAAGAAGGGTGTGAGAACTATCTCATTCATATGTACGTGTTATACTTTTATTGTTAAGCTTATGATTAATTGTCTTTCTCTACAGGTAATTTATACAATTTTTATTTAGAGGTTTAGTCATTATCTAGAAAAGAGTTGATTATACATACATACATACTTATATATATATATATATATATATATATATATACATTGTGTGTGTTAGTATTTAATTGATACAAATGTTGGAAGATGACACAATGTGGTTAGTTTTTATCTATCAACATTTTTTTCTATCTAATTTTTCATCTTAAGAATGCGTTCGCTACGTTGGTGGGTTCATTAAGACGTTTTTATCACACTTATATACTTTACTCAACCACGTTACTTTATAGTTAAAACATATATCATTATTTAACTGAAATCAGATTGTATATAAAAAAGAGAATTAAAGACGCATACACGGTTTTTGTATTTTTTAATTACTTGATTATTAATAGCCGTATAATAATATAAAATTTAATTATTAAAGAAAATTTAGCATATGTTTTGAAAATATGTCGATTACAAATATATCATTAGCAATATTTATTATTTATTTTTAATCATCTTACTAAATATGAGACTTGTAACATTTGGAAAAATAGTACTCATTAATTTAATATTTATTAATCGATTAAGCTTCACGTGTACACTCGATATATGTAATCAAAAAAATAGTGATCTTTCACTCGTAGAAATATTATTTAAAGTTGATTGTTTTAGTTGCTACCTATATATATATATATATATATATATATATATATATATATATAAATTTTGAAATTTACTTTCATCAAATTTAAAAAAAGTTTAAAATATATAAATGTAAGGTGTTTTATATATATATATATATATATATATATATATATATATATATATATATATATATATATATAAATGAATATATGTATTTTAAATATTTTGTAGTTGTTGATTCGTTATAAAAAAATAAACAACTATTATTTCGAAATAATTGATTTCTATGTGAAAAAGGCGATTATAAAATGATAATCCTCTGTGGTCAATTATAATGCATGTTTTTATTATTTCAACACTTAACACGCCTACCATAAAAAGTACCAGATCATTTACGTTTCGTATGATGCTACCGTCTATGATTTGACTAGCCGGAATGAATCAACTCTCTCCACTCAATCAGTTACTTGTCAGTTGCAAAATATTCAACACGATGTAATCGTGCTCAGACGACATGTAAAATGTCATCGCTGTAATATGATGACAAAAAGTGTATTGTCGTGTATGACACAATCAGCTAACGTTCTGTGAGACTTTTGATGATAAGAGTGCCCTCATACCTATATTAGAACGGTCAGAAAACCGTAACGAGTAAATTGAAATTGTAATTGAATGCGGTCTTTAATAGATATTAAAATCTGTTCGGTTTTAATACAAAAAAATATGTATTACGTCTTGATTAACTGACTGTTGACAGATTTATTATTGTTTAGTAAATATGGTACTAGGCACTTAAGATAATATGATTATAGAGATAGATTTAGACGAGCATTGAGATATCACAATGTATTATAGGTTTGAATCCAAGTTCACGATGCTTTTATTTTAATAAAATCGCTTATTCTAAACTTTGATTTTTAATATCAATGTTAAACGAAATAATTCGGAGGTTGCATTGAAAGCCACTGTTTTTTTAAGCATTTATTTCAATAATAAAATGTTAATCAAAGTATTTACCCTCGGAAGCCATGACTTTTTCCCACTTTTCTAGTAGAAGATAAATTCTATGACAAAAAAATGGTCTGTCTTTTGAACCAATCCATTCAGCAACCCAATATTCGACTTCTCGGTAGTTATGGAAATGTTTATCTTCCAAACCGTGTTACATCGATCAGAACAGATGGTAATCACTTGACCCCAGCTCCAGAGAATACGTTGGGTGCGGGAAAACCTCCCATTCGAGCTCCATCAGTGTTTGTTTCACGGTTATAGCAACATAGGCCCGAGTGTTGTCATGGTGAAGAATCATTTTTCGGCTATTTGGTGTTTTTGCATCAAATTATCATTCAAACTCTTCAATTGTTGTCGATACATTCGGTGGTAGTTGTTTTCTTTGGTTTTACCAGCTCATAATACATGACACCCTCCATATCCCACCAAATAGAGAGTGTGACCGTAGATGTTTTACTTTGGTATCGACTTTGATGGTTGATCAGTATCAACCCATGATTTCTTGCGTTTCAGGTTGTCGAAATAAATTCATTTTTACTCACATATTTATGAATTTTGGATATTTTCTGAAATTGTGCCTCTACTATATCCTTAAGTAGTTTTTTAAATCGGAGTTATTGTTTTCCGAATTCTTACAATATTTTTAAATACATGTCTGAAAAGTGAAAAAACATAAGACATATTGGCATATGTTCAATTGCAGTTACCATAATAAATGTATAAATTCATATACGATGAATACGTTTGCGGCGCTACACTCCACTAACTAACTAATATTCGGAACCATTAGACTATGGTGTATGTTTACACAATTGTTTAGCGCTGTTTGTACACGCACAAGAAGCTAATCGAGGCCCCGACGCCGTGACCACGTGTTGACAGTTATTAAATAACCGTAAAATCAAAACGACTCGTGTTATCTCTAAGATAACGTGCGTAATGTATTGCGTTTAATCCCATTTTGCTGTACTTAAAGTTCGGCTTTGCTTCACTTGGCATTATCACTCGATGCACGCATGCAATTTAAAGTACCGGGCGGCTTCGTCTCTTCATGTTCATTATTGCCGGTGGAACGATTGTTGTTCGTCAGTGTAAAAATCCCTGCTGTGCGTTCAAGCGACAAATTGAAAAATTGATGTCGGCCAAATGAATGTACAAGACTTAATCAAATTTTGATGCCGTTCACAAACAGATGAAGATATATAGCGAGATTGGTCTGGAAGTTAATTGCTGTAAGATAGGGCGTGAGTTCACTTTTACGCTCGATCGGATATCATTGACCAAACTCATTCGCAGACTTTTCGATTTGTTTCGACAGACTTGAAGCTTCAATAGTATTGCATATTTGTTTTCATATATATATATATATATATATATATATATATATATATCTTAAAAGTTAAAATTGATTTTGTATCGGAGCAGTGGTTAAAAGTCTGCATATTTGAACAGTAAAAAAAAATGCAGACTCGATATCTTCAAGTTTTATAAAAATGTAATATTAAATAGTTTTATTTAAGTTTGTCCATCAATAATGTCTCAGATATATTCGATTATGATATTACAAAGATTTATTGTATAAAATGTAAATAGAAAATCAATTAATCAGTCTTTTTTTATCGTCCACTCTCGATTGATTCTTAATTATTGTAACACACGTGATTCAAACATAATTCCTATCGGTATCGTTTTCCGTAAACGTTCTCATATCACAATCTGTGTCAATTGGGGACGATATCTATCTTCGATACACTAATTGAAAAGTTGTCCCAAGTTTGCTTTCACCAAAAATCCGAACGTCAAAACACAATGATAGGACAAAACACACACACGCCGAACTTGTTGTCGACGTACCAATGCATTTATATAGTGAGTGTGTATAACTTTTTTTTGATCGATATCTCAAATTTTCAATCACTTTTTTTCCATCAGCTGCATTTCTTACACGTATCTATACGCTATGTATCTCATTAATTATGTAATACGGTGTTGTAATATTCCACTCTCCACCTCGGGGCTGAAATGGTCGACAAGAAGAATCCTATTTAAATATTTTCGATTTTTTACTCAGATAATTTATTGTAATAATATGAGACCCGCACAAATGCACTGATAACAATACTCAAGAAAATGTACTTTATCAGTTTAACAACGAAGTTTATAGTCTACAGATTTGTTTTAAATATAATTTGTAAAACAAAATGTAACAAATTAACTACATGAGATACAGTACAAGTATTTATGTTAATGCTTGTTTTAGTAGTGAACCGAAAGCAAACAAAGTTTTTTCGATGAAGATATATAGGGAGGTTACTAGTTAGCAAGTATGTTAATTTTGTTACTAGCATTGTTTAATTGATATGCAAAACTATAACTTGTATTCCATAGAAATGTTTGTGCAAAACGGTTCTGAGATTATGATTTAGTTTTCAATGTAAACAGATCAAACAAACGATCATTATTATTTTATTATGAAATTATAGATTTTTATTTATTTTTCATCACAATTTAATATCATTATATATATATATATATATATATATATATATATGTGTGTGTGTGTGTTTGTATGTATGTATGTATGTATGTATGTATGTAAACTCTATTGAATGATTAAACTGTCTTAAAGCACTTAATAAAATTAACACACATTTTTATATTTAAAATTTTACCACACAGATGTTCTTCTTACAACTTTTATTAAACAATTAATGTGCTTCATAAAATTCATAAAATTACTTACTCAAGACATAACAGTTCTATTGCGGAACATCTGCTTTCATTTGTATTACATTGAGTAAAATGAAAACAAAATTGTTTCATCTTTTAATGGATTATATATATATATATATGTAATTTATTTTTTTTAACCATATATAAGTTATATATATATATATATATATATATATGAAAGAAATAGATAGTTTTTTTTACGATAAAGGGGTTGGGCATGACGCGGGGAGGAAAAAGGGTGGATGTTGAACGTCGGCAGACGACACACAAGACACTCTTATTATGTCATTATCAGATCAAAATAAGAACATTTGGGAGTGGTTGCCCAAAACCATTATTTATATATATATATATATATATATATATATATATATATATATATATATATATATATATATATATATAAATGTGTGTGTATAAACACGAATGGATGTAATATTGACTCGTTGCAGGCGTGGTTGATTAATACTTAAATATCCGAGTCCTTGAAATATTTTGATCATCTTATTTATCCACCCACACGATGAGATCTTTTAATTTATCACGTATATATATATATATATATATATATATATATATATCGAATAAAAATTGTACAGTATAATCAGGAAATAATTTTTATTGCTGTATAAATAATTTTTCAATAAACTTTTGTTTGCTCGAGGGTTTGAATTGTAGGTGTTTATTATTTTTCATGTATGTGTATGTGTATATGTATATATATATATATATATATATATAAATATATACATATATATATATATATATATATATGTATATCTGTGTGTGTCTGAAAAACCTGAAAAATTGCTGTAAAAACTAGAGATAAAGTAATATATACTTAACGTCTTTTTTATACATAAATCCTGCCTTTAGTTAAGAACCATGTGATTGTATCATACTTTCAATACAAAATACGTTAATACACAAGTATAAATTAAATTTTAATTATAAAAATTTTAATATAATGCAACCGTACTTGTCTATTTTCTTTTCTTGTAAAGATTGAAAGTACATCACCTGTGTTCTGCAGATCTGCTATCTCTAATATAGTTCGATGTTCATCAATAGTATATAAATATAATCTTTCCAAAAAATCAACAATACTGAATCGAATGATTGATATTAATGTCATACTTAATAGACGTTTGGATTTAATGTACTTGTTTATATTCATGT
Organism: Acanthacorydalis orientalis; assembly: GCA_034766995.1. Taxonomy (NCBI): domain Eukaryota; kingdom Metazoa; phylum Arthropoda; class Insecta; order Megaloptera; family Corydalidae; genus Acanthacorydalis; species Acanthacorydalis orientalis. The sequence continues at coordinate 5,932,097 of CM068324.1, forward strand.
AATACATTTATTTATTGTTAGTAAATATCGAAATTATTACATTATTGATTATAATTTTTAATCAGTGTACGTGTCAATCATTTATGTATATCGATTTACTGTGTTTTATTACTTAATATATATGTTTAGTAAAATGAAATAGATCATATAGGAAAAGATCAATTCATGGAAAAATAATACGACGACCTTCTATATATATATATATATTTGTGTGTATTTAATAATTGCCAATTAATTTTTGTCTCTAACATAATATTAAAAAATATATTATTATCTAATGATTTTTCGTACACAAATTAATTTTTAAATCTTAATAAAATATGAAGAACTGTAGTTTTGAAAAAAAATGATCGTGTCTTCGTGATGTTAATTAAACTTTATAAAAACTTGATTTAAATTTTAAAAAGTTATAAAATTGTGTTTTTTAATAAGTGTAGTATACAAAAAATAATATTACGCAATTTTTACATGACAGGAAATAACTGACTACAGCGTAGTCAGTTCTTTACCAATATTCATAATTTTTATAAAATATTTATTATCAACTAAAATAATATATATATATACATCAGAACACTTCTTTCATAGTTTTTTACGACCACTTAAATTTAATAAACATTTGAGCTTATGAGTACAAACGTAAATTATCTTGTTAGTAGAAAGATTTATGTATAGCTCTTATGTTTTCATCTTTCATATTGTGTACTGTGTTGTTTCTACTCCCTATTTGGATTTCATATTCACACACAACGTCGAAAACATTCTTAAAATGTATTTTATTTTATAAGCCCTTTTGTATAAGGGTTTTTTTTTAACAAGAATTATATTAAATTGAAAAATAAATATCTCTAATCTATATGTTTTTTTTTTAAAAAAAATCTAATTTTTTCAATATTTTTAAATTATGTTTACTTAATTATTTAAATCGATGGAAAAATGGTAAAAAAAATTCTTAATGAATACTATTTATAATTTATAAGAATTGGTATGTCAGTTTATATCTTTTAGAGCTAAAAATTTGTGTACATAATAAAAAGTAAATTTAATGTAATAATTACAATAAATGAAACTTGATGTTTTCTTCTTTATTTATTTAAAAATGTATTACACTTGAACAAATAAACACACATATATATGTATATATATATATATATATATATATATATATATATATGTATGTATGTATGTATGTATGTATGTATTAATAAATAATTTATAAACTGCAAATTTCGAAATTTATTTTTTTAATTAACAGTCGGTTTAAACAAATACATTGTCAGTTAAAAATATGCACAAACATGCATAAAAATGTTGTCTAATTGAATTTCAAACAGATATCCTGAATCAATACGAACGTAACAAAAATATTTCAAATAGAAATATGTTTTATGCTTTAAACTATTATTCTTCCGTTGCGTCATGGATTTTCGTTTATAAATTTCAAAAAGAATTGATTATTCGACATTCTTGTTTCTATGAACAGTGAACTGAAATCTTGTTTGAACAAAATCTGAACTATCTTTAGTGTAAGTTAATATATATTGTAAACATAGTCGTAGTGAGTACAAAGTAGCAAAGTTGTAGAGAGGGGACCGTATATATATATATATATATATATATATATATATATATATATATATATATATATATATATATGTGGATATATATATATATATATATATATATATATATGAATGTATAGATGTAAATGTGTATTAAATATTGACATAGTAATTTGTTTACTTTAAATTGTAGAGTGCATTCGACACATTTGTTTGCTTAATAGTTGATTGAACGGACTTGATATATATTTTTTGCAAATATTTAAGTAAATATTCTGTAGTGAAATTCGATAGACTGATGTGTTGTTGAACTTATTTTTTTGTGTAAAACATCATATACATACATATATATATATATATATATATATATATATATATATATATATATATATATATATATATATATATATATATATATATATATATATATATGACATCAGAAAATTGATGTACTAAATTAGTATAGCATTTGATATAGTAAAAAACAATTTTCCTGATACGATTATTGAAGCATTAAATAAAACAATTTGTTTTATTTGGATCAAATATCAATTCGCCACACAATTTATCAGAGACCACCTGAATAGTGTTTAATATTTTATGTATATTTAGCAAAAAAATTCAAATAGGGATGGCATTTCTAACCTTGAATCTGTTTCTAAAGTATAAAAAAGTGTGTAGTTTTTTTTAAAATACTATACTTTTTTTAAATGTATAAAAAGGTAATTTATTTTTAAGCAGAAAATCTCTGAAAAAGATCACTAAATAAAGTAATAACGTTTGCAGAACGTAATAAAAACTGTTGAACAGTTTCTTATAATCACTTTAGAAATTATTCACAGATTTTTTTCTGATATATATTTTTTATTTATGAGAATGTTTTCGTACATGACAAATCTCATGACTGCAATAATTTCTGTAGTTTTTTTCTTCAAAAAAAAAATAAATTGGTGGTATGAAAATAATCTGTTCGATAATGAATGTGTCGGTGTCATAAAAGCGAATGCACTAGCCACTGTCTAATGGTACCGCCTTCTTTGGACTGTCACCTCAGTGTCCCAGTCCACTTCTCGGCTAAGCTATAATTAAAGCGAAAGTACATGCATTTAACACTGTTGTTATGCACAACACAATTGTCTTCAGCACATCAAAAACACACGTCCCAATATACATACATACATATATATATATATATATATATATATATATATATATATATATAATATGTATATATATATATATATATATATATATATATATGCATATACATACACACATATTAATATTAAGAGACATGCCTGTACATCTATAAATATGTGTATCTCTAATTAACTGGCGTGCAAAATGAAGAACACCTATCACTTCTAAAATTGTTATAGAAGAAGTATTTCTTTCACAGTAAATTAAATTATAATTTCTTTTCATTTTTCTCATTCAAATACATATTTTTGACCACGTGTTAATGTGAATATTTCATTTTATGTAGCATAAATAATTATTTTATTATGTACACATAATTATTGTAGAATAAATATTCTTGTGCTAATTAGTTATTTTAAGTCATAAAAATAAATTTGTCTTTGTTATATTTTATGACATAATATTTTATGGAATTCACGTCTTACAATATTTTATTATTATTATTTTTTTTTTGCAATGGAAATAATTAATGATAAAACTGTTTCTTGTTTTTATTATGACCTGAAATCATTATATTTTGAGCATAATATTAAATTCTCGAATAAAGATATTTATTGAGAATAATTATATATATATATATATATATATATATAATACACATAAACACATACACACACCTGTATGTGGATTCCATTAGAAACGAGACATATAATACTATACATTTAAAAAATCAACTATAAATAAAATGTACGTCTGTATGAACGTTCGCCGGCACCAGGAGTAAGTAAGACATTTATTACGGCAGGAATTCCAAGATGACGTCATGTCAGCATGTAACAGTGTTCAATGTTGATTTTATTGGCTACTGCCGTCAAGGGATCTTAAGTTACAAACGTGAGTTTGCGTATGGGATTAGTGAACATCGCGTTCGAAATTTTTTTTTTTTACTTATTATGACGCGTTAATTAACCAATCGGTATAAACCAAACTGTTGTATACACTATTTGAAATAAACGTCGACTTAATATGAAAACATATCACATATGTCTAAATAATATATGAAAAACAAGTCTTTAAAGTACGCTTTCACAAATAAGACATAATTTTAAAGTTGAGGACGGACGAAAAAATGTACAGCTAATAAACTAAAGTACTTGGAATTGACTTATCATTCTTGAAAGAATGAGAACATCTGCTTGATATTTAATATAGATGTGATTGATTATAAATATTTTATTCTTATACACATATTTCATTTTATATCGATTCTCATATGAAAATTCATCTTTCTCTTGAGTGTATATATATATATATATATATATATATATATATATATATATATATATATATATGTGTGTGTGTGTGTGTGTGTTTGTAAGCGTGTGTGGACTGTTTTATATTTATCTTTATTTTATTAAAAGTATGATTAATATTTATGAAAATTTAAATATAATAATTCTTTAATTCGACAGAAATCGTAATAAGGAACAAGGATTTAATTCTTATCGATTCTTCTTATTCAATCTATTCTTAAAAGCTATCTATTCTTTTATATATATATATATATATATATATATATATATATATATATATATATATATATATAAATATATATATAGAGAGAGAATAATAATTATAATATAAATTTAAAATAGTTAAACTTAATTAAGAAATGAGTTTATTAAAGTAATTTAGATTTTTTTGTTTACTTGAACAGAAGTGTAAAACAATTTCGAACAAAAATAATTATAGTTATATTTATAAATGTATATATACAGTACACCCGAAAACGTTCATATCATGGTCATATTTTATATATACAATCTATTGAAATTTGATAAAAATGAATATTGTTTAATATAAATCAATACATTTAACTTTATCAAATAATATTAGACTGGTACAAAAATAGTTGTGGTTTTTACATGATTTTCAAATGATAAAAACTGCAATTATTGTTTCACCAACCTAATATAAAAAATAAACTGACTACAAAAATAAATAATTATTTTTGTACATAGAAATATATTAACAAAGTGATTATTGAATATTTAGTTATATATATATATATATATATATATATATATATATATATTCAATATATTCAAGTGTTTTATTAGAAATGATAGCGTTTTAAAGTTCAAATTCAATTTAATTTGATAAAAAATCAGTAATTTAAATAGAATAAGATCGATAATAGATTTATCGTAAATTTAAACATGAAACAACACCCACTGATAGCACGTTGGCCATTTATTCTTCATGCATAATTTTGACTCGTGGCAGACGTAAGACTTCCTAGTCACACACCTGCGCATATACATTCAATCCGTTTATTAGTGTATTGCTGGATAATTATCATCACTTTAAACCGGTCGGTTAGTAAATGTGTAGGTAAACTGACTGTCTGGTACAATATATTGTAATAACGTTTACAACCTTCGATTTAATACTTATCATTTTGTGATTTTTTCACATACATTCACAATGTATATAAAATGAATTTATTTAAATAAAATATCAAATAGAACAATTTATAATAATCGAATATAATACAGTTCTAAACTGTATGCAAATCCGTTATTATTTTCATTAATTTTATTAAAACTATCTTTACCGACTGCAAATATCTTTCATATTACAAAACTTTCTGTTTTAATACAAACATAAACCTTATATTATGATATTATATATATATATATATATATATATATATATATAAATTAAAACAGACGACCTAAAACTCACTGTATGTATTTAATAATTGTTTATGTACTATTATTTTTAATATATGTTTTTATTTTAATATACAATAAACTTAAAATAATTAAAAAAATGTATTTTAAAGAGTTGTGTACAGAAATTTATACACACTTTTGCTAAAATTATGTTTATATCTTATACACAAAGAGATATTTATTTATTTTGAGACATACAATGTCGGTTTCGTAAACATTGATTACATATACATAAAGAAAAATTAGCGGTTGATATATAACATTCATAAATAACAAGCTGACGTATTATCCTTATCACAAATGTTCAAGTAATTAACATAAGAGTTTAGTGTCTAGCACTGTGAAAACATCACATAGAAATGTTCAAGTTTTTGATGTTCTATATTCCATGGAACCAATAAAAAGGCAAGCATATTGTTTAAAATCATTTTTTATCAGTTTATATATTATTTTCTTTTAAATAATAGAAAAACTGTAGTCTAGGGGTATTAATGCAAGTCGCTCTGCAGGTTCACCATTTTTCTCTCTCTCTCCCTCCCTATCTATCTATCTATCTGTCTATATATATATATATATATATATATATATATATATATATATATGTATATATATATATATATATAAGAGGAGATCACTAAAATATCCATCAATAAATCGATAATTTATGTCTATAAAACTTCATTTAATGTTGCGGTTTATATAACATTGTAAGACTCAATAATATGCAGTGCATTGTATTCGAACACCTGCACTCAATTTTTATTCTATAGGTGGTAAGAATTTTTACACTTATTATATATATATATATATATATATATATATATATATATAATATCAGTATGTGTATATATAAATGTATATTGGCATTATAATGTATGTAATACACGTACAGGTAGTAGTTAAGTATGAATTTATTTCATAGTGCAACTAATTACAAAATGATGAATCTAATAAAACTTTTCTAAGAAAAAAATGTCAAGTAGTTTTTTCTAAAAAAAAGTTTATTTAATACATCGAGATCTATAAACACATCATTCTCAAAACTAACAAGCATATGTGCTCAGAATGAAAAATATTTAGTTTTTAAATATATTCGTTGACTGCTAGTATAAGTGCATTTCGAGTATACTTCGTACTCCTCAAAATGACAATTCTTTCGAAACCGGTCAAGTTAAATAAACTCATTTTGTGAAATTATTGATATTATTTTCTTTATATATCACAAATATACTTACATATATATATATATATATATATATATATATATATAAATGATTGTACATGTGTGTTACTGAGTGGTTAATATGACGTGTTGTTTACTAACGAGTTGAGTTCCAGTTGTAAGATGTCAGCTTTCACTACGAATCTATCATTTTAAACCCTTATTAATAAGCTTTGATCTTTAAAAATGTTTATAATGTTATTAGCTATATATATTTATATATATATATATATATATATATATATATATATATATGTGTGTGTGTGTATATATATATATATATATATATATATATATGCGCATTTGAATTTCAGTATAGCGAAATGTTACACTCATGATAGTATTGTGATTGAACTTCCCTTTGTAATACCCAGTATCGTTTTTATATTTACATAAATTCAATTTATTCCCTTATCTTAACTCGATCGAAACTTATAAACAAATACCTGTACGATGATTGGAAGTGCCTAAAGGTGACATTCATCGGCAACTAACATTCAGATAGCTGAAAGAAATACAAAAAAAGAAGCAATCGTCCCGCATCGAAAAAAATTCATTTAAATATAAACAAAGACGGGATTTATGATGTCGAATGAATGTCAAAGCGTACCGTCAGATTTATCTAGCCTATCGACCGCACTAGTTTGACAACAATTACAACTAATCCGTTCTAAATAGGCGACCGATATTGCTTGGTTGCGCGCAGCCGACATAGTGTTTTAATAAGAACTGTTTGTGTGGTACTCTGTATAACCAATTACGTATATGTAATTGTTATTAACTTCTCTACTTATTAACTATTAACTGGGTCAATACGTTCTCAAATTAAATTAAAATATATTAATTCGAGTATTCTACAGGTATGTTGTCAGTTACAGTTAACTCAAATAAGTCATTTCGAACAATGTATTGTCCAGTCTAGTCTCTGTTCTATGTTCTTCTTTGCAATATATGTTATTCATTTCGAAAGAAGATTATATATGTAATTGGCTCGAGGCTTTTGTTAAATATTCTTTTTATAATTTCAATCGATTCGAGTCAATCGTTAAGTTTTTTTTTACTCCTCATTACTTAATAACATTTAAATAGTGCGAGTAGACAATTAATTATTGAATCACTCTTGAAATATAATTCAAATATACAGGAATAAAAAAAAACGGTTCAGTTTGTATGAATATATTTCTTGGATTGTCAATAAGGATTCATTATTTATTTCAAGATTAATCTTTATTATTCCAATACATCAAATATAGTATCTATATATCGATATTTTTATATTCTCTTTACTATATCTCATTTACATAAAAGTTTGTTATTTTTTCAAAATTTTTATAGTTATACTATTGGTCTTAATCCTGTAGTCATTTTCGTAATAATCTGATATATGCAGATTCATCTCTTGAGTAATATTCAGGAGATTGTTGATGAACTGTATAATTAGATTAATAATTATTAGACTATTTACACCTGAAGATAGATCAAGAAAAGTTGCTACAAATTATTAGATGAGTGACCTAATCAGTGGCAATCAGGATTAATTTTTTTTAAAAAATAAATTCATTGGGAGATAGACTTACAATTATAGTTTTCACATGATGGTTTAATTGTTTTTCATAGATTAATTTCCATTTTCCACATACTATACTATTTTCTCATCAAAATGAATAATTTTCAATTGTTTTAATAAATAAAAGATTATCTATAACCAGAAGAGCAAAATTTATTTTTTTGAAAATCAATTGTTTAATTAGTATTTTTCTACGGTTATAAAATAATTTATATAATAATCGTAATTTTTAAAAATATATTTTAAAACATCATAATCATTTATTTATTTTATTCTAACTATTATTAATTACTTTACGATTTAAATTATATTTTTATTTTCGTTTTCTTATAACCTACTTTTTTCTAATCAACTCTGATCTTCTTTAATTTCATTTTGTAAATAAAATTTATGTAATTAGTAACTAATTAATATTTCATATATTAATAAGTATACATTTACATATATATATATATATATATATATATATATATATATATATATATACTAATAACAGTTTGTATGTGTTTGTATTTTGAAACCATAAAATATTATATTTATTAATAACATAATATTAATAATTTGTTTTTAATTTTTCATATATATATATATATATATATATATAAAATAATAATAAATGAATAAAAATCCTTGAAAATAGCTAAATTTATATAAATTGTAAAACAAGTCTCGCCTACAGTGATAAATGTCTAAAAATCGAAATGGTCAATTAATGTTGTGTTATAATCATTTTAAATTATTGTAATTAACATTCAAAAAAGACAAAGTAATTACCGTAACAGCTGTATAGGCGCCTCAAGTATAAACTATAATTTTGCTCGTTGAAAAAAAAAAAATCAAATTATAACCGTGAAAAGTGGAAGTTGTTGTATTTTGCATATAACTATCTATATCTTTTTAATATCTTAGCTTCAAAGGAAAAACGATTCATTATCTGTAATAATATTGTCGCTTTCATAAACCCTCCAGTAAATTTTCAAGATTTATTTAATAATAAAAACCACAGATATTTAATACACACTTTATACATACATATATATATATATATATATATATATATATATATATATATATATATATATATATATGTATGTATAAATGTCTGCATGTGTTTGCATGTTATATATATACACATAAATTATATGTTTTCAAGGATGTTTCTGATTAAATTAGATGAAGAACACACCGCTTTGAAAATTAATTTAAAATCGTAATCGACTTTACTATAAGTTCATTTCTGATTTTAATATTAATTTAAGAACGTATAATTGGGTTAAAAATCACATAAATCTTTTATTTATTTAGTATAAAATAATTTTTATATTTTTTATATATATTTATGCCAGTCATAAAGTGATATTCTCGTTTATATTGATATGATGTGATGTGATATTAAAACATGGCCACCAATTGATTGATTAATGCTTCAATTTATAGGAACGTGACGAACTGGCCAGTTTAGTTCCCCTAAAGTCTTTAATTTTCCTTTTTAAAGGGTTGAATAATTTAAAAAATATATAAACTGTTTAAATTGAATTTAGAATTTTTATATCCTCTTTTTAATAGTAAATTGTTCAAGAATAATTATAACTAATTTAATTTAATGATTTTAAACTTCAATTTGTTGTAATAAAAAATATTATTTTATTAAGTTCTAGTTTAACTAAAACTGAACTAGATGATTAAAAACTAAAACGAGATATATCATGATATCTGATTAATTAAATTTACCTGAAAATACATGTAACTAAAAAATCATAATTAATATGCATTCTGTTAACGCTCAAAATTTATTTACAATTTATATAGTTCTCAATTTATATTATTTTTATATTTAAATCTATTCGAAATTATTTATAAGATAATTAATAAGTTTGTGAGTTTATTGAACTTTTTAACACAATTGTTATTAAAAATTAAACAAATTAAAGAATATCAAATATTTAAAGATTTAAAAATCGATTCATTTTTTTTAATCAATTTAATGAGTGCTGTATTAATTTTTCGATTTGTTTTATAAATGTTATACAATTAAAACGTTTTATAATTTAATCACATTTTTGTTCGATGTAAATTTTAAAGTAGGTGAAGTAGTAAAAGTTACTTCCACATATTAAAAATTACCTGTCCTACTTCTCATTTATACTGATACTGTCCCACTAAGTTTTTTTCAATTGTAATTACATGCATAAGTTGAGACATGATTTAATCACCGATCTAAAATAAAAAATCAGAAAGAGTAAAATCACTCAGCTCTATATGAGTCAATAAATAGGTTTAAATTACATTTTATATAAGATATATTATAGTTTATTTATTATTTTTTTTATTTTTAATCAAAAAAAGTACTATTATTATTCGAAAACAAGCGTTGAAACAAATTGATTGAAGCGAGAAATTGATATTTTTTTAGGACACATTAAATTAAACACATACAAACATATATATATATATATATATATATATATATATATATATATATATATGTATGTATGTATGTATGTATTCACATGATAATACGTCTATAAAGTTTCATTTAAAATTAAATAAAAAACTTTTTGAAAAATATTTCTTTTGTTGAAAAAAATATCAAAATTTTCACTAATTCATGCTTATTTTCGTCATAGAATATTATCGTTGTAAATGTTACAGTCTTTATTAATTTTTCTCTATGTTTAGACAATCTAATCAATTAATAATTGGGTGATGTTGATGATCCAACGTTTCGGTATCAGAAAAGTTTAGAAATGAAACATTAAAGCCTTTTTTATGTTGATATAAAATCTGTCGTTTTAGGATTAAGTTATTTTTGGACATAATTGTCCTTTAAACTAAAATATTTATTTTATCAGTATACAAATTTTGCATCTGTTTGTCGAAAAAGGTCATCCTATGTTTAACAACTTCATTTTGTCATGTTAAGTAACTCTTCTGCTAAAAATATCTTTAAATGAAGAAAGAGGTTAAAGTAACTGGATTTAAGATTGAAAGTGTATGATATTATTCTCACTGGAATTGTTTCGACAGTCTGCATATTTAAGAAATAGTGTACGGTCATAAATTGTTGTAAACGAAAACAACTACAAAATTGAGAAATATTTATCTTACAGTCTTAAATTTGTATACATTTCCTTACATATTTTCATTCCTTTGAAAAGAATTTACTTATAGATTTATTTAACAAGCTTAGGTAAAGTAGGATTAGCTCAAAAAAAATGCCGACAAAGTTGTTTTATGAAGGGATGCAAAAATGTATGCAGATATAAACCAACCAATTATTTTAAGAAATGATTTAAACTTACAACAATGAAATAATATTTTTTTTAATTTACAATCAAAAATAATTTGCTTTACTACATGCTCCTTATATAATTATTATTATTGAAATAAACAATTTAAATTTAAACCACTATTTTCAGTAATTTGTAACAAGTTTATTTTAGCACATTTAATTTTTCTGTCAGTTTTTCTCTTCGAGATTCTGATTTTATCTGTTAAATCTGGCTACATTTCTGTATCTAAATTAATATTTGTCATAATTTTCATTTTATATTCCATAATTTAATTTTTATAATCTTGATTTTTTATTATCTGACAAAACTTTGATACAATCCATGTATTTATTGATTTTGTATATACTCCTTCCCTCATAAATACATAATAAATTGTGATAGTCTATATATAATTCCAAATAATTTTAAAATGCTATTAACATATATTTATAAAACAACGCAGTTTAATCTTTTATATTTTGTTTTTTACATACATATTATTTAATGATATTTTCTAATTTTAATTAAATAATTTTAATTAATAATTCCATGTATCATAAATTAATTTCTATATATATATATATATATATATATATATATATATATATATATATATATAGGTAAGAAAATTTATAATAGATGAAGCACCTGATTGGTTCGAATATCCTTGAATGTCCTGTAGTGCTAATATCTATAACTTCGAAAATATTAATCTATTCTACATTTATATAATATATCTTATTTTCAATTAATGAGATACTCTATTAAATATTCGTTTTATGCTTAAAGGATTTCAATTTATTTTCGAAATGACTATTTGGCTTTAAGTGATATTACTTATTTTGACTAATTTATTTTTCATCGCTGTATTTCGATACGAGGTTAATTAATTAAAAGCCTTGAATATTAATTTTTTCTCATCCTAATAAGTTCAAACATACAACGTACAGTTTGTTACATACATTCATACATACATATCGAATAAAAATACATAGTCTCACATAAAGAATCCATCTTAAGTGTATGTTTTTTACATGTTGATTCTGATAGTTTATTTTTGTCTTATATTAATACTTTCTTGACGTTGTGTGTTTACGTAAAAGTGTTTCTTTTGATTTGTGGTGTTTTAGAGGTTGGGCTGCCATGTCTGCTCTTTAATAGATTTGTTAACATTCACTGACAAGTATTATTTATTTTGTACGCAGTTCTTTGCAATAACTTAATATTAATTTATCTTTTTTTTTGATATTTCATCTATCTTAACACCTAAAATCACACACATATATATATATATATATATATATATATATATATATATATATATATATATATATATATATGTATAGTGTAACATTTGATAAACATTTATCATTAATTAACGGTTAATTATAACAGATATTTAATACTCAAAAATACTAAGTCATAATTTTAAAGTTATTTAGTACAACTTTCGTTACGGTGTAGTTACCTAGGCTTATATATATATATATATATATATATATATATATATAATGATGCATGTATTTATTTTTGATATATAAACTTGATTTGGCTATATAATTAATTTATATTCGTTTTTAATTATAAAATCATATTTTTATTGATTAATTTTTAATATTTAAAATCTAACACATTGTTTTAAGTTTCTTATTACATCTGCATTGTTTATAATTCATATAAATATATAACAAATTATTGAAATCTAATATGCCATTTAAAATCATTCGCCATGTATATTATTATTCATATATTATTAAATATAATTGTAAATATGTTTATATACGAATATAAATTTCTTAATTTATTCGAAGTTAAGTATATATCTTGAATTTGATTTCACTTACGTAATTGTTTCTGTACTTGTGAATATGTAAATGAATTTATATTAACTAATAAAATAGTTCACACTAATTTACATTCATTCATACGTTTCGAATCAATTATTAGTAAGCTGTTGAAATAAATATAAAAATTTAACACGCACTTATCTATTTGTTTACAAGTCATTAATTAAATAATTGAAAATTCAGAAATATATGCATACCATTTCCTTAATTAGTAACAACACTGAATCATGTTTATTTAAAACGCATGTATCTCATTTAAGAAAAACGATCATCTCTCTTCAACTTATCACAGAAATTCAATGTGTAGTAATGATAAGAACGTAAAATGGATTTTGTATTAACATCAGTTGATAATGTGAATAAAATGTAGTAAAGTATGTATGTCATTTCAAACACTGTAGCAACGAACTAATACATTTAAATCTGTAACGAATTATTTATGTAAACATAATGAAATCGAAATACTAAAATAGATTTGATGTTTATATTTGAAATATATCAATAAATCATTGAATTTAGATACATGTTTTATATTTGATCAATTATATAGTTAAATGTGTGTGAAATTTATCATTGATTTCAATTATTTTCAGTCAAATACTACATCAAATATCATTATTAAAAAATACCTATCGATATTTCAATTCGTTTATTAATGTATTAGTTATATATATATATATATATATATATATATATATATATATATATATTAGAAAACTATATAAAATTATTACTAAAAAAATTACATTTTTATGTCATAACTTATTTTCAAGATATATTTTAAATAAAGATCAATAAATTTTACTTTTATTCACATTTAAAAAACTGTAAAACTTAAATCGATTCATACACAGTGTTATAATGTTTGAACGATTGTTAATGTTAAAATAGATTATAAAAAAATGACTTACAATAAGATCATAAATAACTAAAGGCTAAAGTGAAATTAAAGCATCTAATTTTGTGGGCGATTCAAACACTATTGTTATTTAAAAAATATATATTGTGTATTTATTATGAAATAGAACTCTGAACAAGTTTTCGAAGCAGTAGTAATATGAATGAAATAACTATTACATTTATTTAAATTTATTTCTTTAACGATTTTAACACATGGATGTTTTTTAATAATAATGATGAAATAAATTTCGATGGTTCTTATTAAGTGGAAAAATAAATGAGATAAAAATTAATAACAGAAATGTATTAGAGTTTATTACAATTGTTACGTTATAAATTATTTAGCTATTTAATTGGAGATAAATATTAATATATATATATATATATATATATATATATATATATATAAAGATAGATAGAGTTATTATAAATTAAAGGAATGACTTATTTGATTTTGGCACTCTTATCTTCACAACCAAGACACTTAGATAGATGAAAATTTTCATAAATACTTAAAATAACCTGAAAATATGCACCTAGAACTTTATTTTTTTCTAAAATGGTTTACATTTCGATTTCTTGTGAATAATTTTATAAAATCAAGTTTCATAGATTCCCAGGGTTGTTCACACATTCTTATTAATCTGTGATTTTACAGTTCGGTCTTTATTTTTTAGAATCGGTCCTTAGTTCAATTCCTGGTAACTTAATTTCACTTTTTTTATAAACAATTTATTTCTATTATTGTTTTTTTTTTGATATAATTACATATAATATTTTTAAAAAATACAAGGAATATATATTGAATAAAATATTGTCAATCGATGTATACATTTCGATGTCTGAATAATGTTTAATGCCATTTTATACTTAATATGCTTTTATATTGCAAATATAGTACATTAAAGAAATCTTTTTAAAAAATGTGTCTATAATAAACGCCAAAAACCAAAAATAAAGCGTGGGTTTCAATGGATTGCAAGTGTATTATTTACAACACTCTGACCTACAAATTATTCTCAGTACTATCCATTTTATTTCTATTTTTGTGTTTTATAAACATTTCTGGTACACAAATTAATATAACTATTTTCGTCTCTTATTCATTTCTTGCATTTAATGCAGTAATTGCGAATAAAAAAATATTATTTCAGTTTAATTTAGTACTTGTAGAGAATAAATATAATATATTTTGTTATTTTTAAATACTTATACATCAATTACAGCTAAATAGTCTTCATGTTATTAAAATAACGGTATTTAAAAGAATAATAAAAATTATTTTATTTTTCAATGAAAATTAAGAAAAACTGTATAAAATATGAACTTTCCAGTATGTATGAAATTTTATATGTTGAGTATTAAATAACACTTCTTATATAGCCACATAAAACTATTTTTAGAACCATTTTAATAAACATTTAAGTACGTAAAAAAGTTTATATATAAAAAGCAGCTAATTTTATTGTTCTTTGCTAATAATTTAAAATATAATTAACATGAAATTAATGAAGTAACCACCCGGATTGGGCATAATGTAATCACATCTCTATAAAAATATACATTTATTCACTTGCATGCACACATATTCATTGCCAGAGAATGTCGTCAAACTAGTGATGATATTTTTGTAAAGTTGTGTACTGGCTAAAATATAAACGATGTTATTGCTAATATATATATATATATATATATATATATATATATATATATATATATATATGTGTGTGTGTGTGTGTGTGTGAATGCATATGAGTGCTTCTAAATAAGTGTTTATATATGTGAGTACAATTGAAAGTATACGTATTTAAGCTATCAATAACGGAAATTAGTCTGAAAACCAATTAGCAATCTTATTAAATGAGAATAAATGGCAATAATTTAAATATTGAATTGATTGAGCCAATAAAAGCGGTAATAATTAATATTAAATAATAAGACGTGGTTGTATTTAGTTCTTGCGAACTTCTTTATTACGAGAGTTCACGTTTGAAGTGCATTGACATAGTAAAACTTGAAATGAAAATACAACAAAAAAGAACAAAATCGTAACAAAGAGTATACAAGACGAATTAAAAAGGTTTAATAAAACCTTAAATATCACCTCATAAGTCTGTCTCTGTTTTATTGATACTCAGATTACAATAACAAAAAGTGAAGAAATCATGTATTACACCAGTCATATGCAACAGAGAACAGAAATCAACCTGTCACTATGTTATACAAGAAAATAGTATCTTTTATCTTTATTATTTTGCAAATTGTGATGTAACTGGTTTGACTTACTGTACACTTCAATCTGCGGTACAAGACAATAGTGAATTCATCACGTAGGCACTGTAAACTAAATTTTTCTGATCAAATATTTTACACTTGTTCGCACACATTTGTATCGTACATCTATATTTTATCCTTAGGGAATAAGTATTATTTTTTTTCATTCGGTTTTTATTCTCGGATAAATAATTGTTAGATGAAATAAAAATTCGAACTTTTTTTCTATTCGAACAATGATCGAATTCGAATGACTACTATTGTTGATTAGTATGTGTCGAGTTCGAATATAATATTACAGCATATGTCATTTTTAATTAAGAAAATGTTTGTTTCAGATATTTAATGATTTTTGACAGCATTCTAAATAATGTTAATAAAACAAGTAGTTGTCATTAAATCTTGCTGTATCACGATTGTAATTAAAAATTCCCCCAACACAATTCCAATAGATTAATTTAGTAATAAATATATAATCGTTTTTGTACTGTTTTTTTCCAAAAATATTCAATATTAGTAACTATAATACAATACACATGTGGTTTTCACTTTCAATTTGGATGTAAGAAGAATTCTCATTATTTTTATTAAAAAAAATATCGGTATAATTTCAACACATACATTAAAAAAAACAATATAACATTTTTAATATGTTTTAAGTTATATTTTAGAATAATTTTTTATTATGCCATATAAACATTCACATCATTAATAAATTATTTAATAATTTATAACGAATTATATTTGCAGAACTATTGATTATGAATATATGTTATCCTGAATTATGACTTTATATTTAATATTAAAATTCTTTTTTATAAAAATATTTTCTTAAAATAATATTTTTATTACATTTTTAAATCGAATATGTTTTTAGACAACATTTAAAAATAAATTAATTTCTTCACAAGGTTATAATTTCTTATATATGTATATATATATATATATATATATATATATATATGTGTGTGTGTGTGTGTATGTATATGTTTTATAAATAAAAATTGTGAGTTGTTATCGAATAAAAATGTAATAAAAATCGATAAAACGTATAAGAACAGTGAATAAAAAAGAACAGTAAAACGTATCATAAAAGTTTAATGTTGCGGAAAGAATGGAATGAAAGTGATGAATTTCACTATCGTATTCAGGCTATATTTATATAATATAAATAGGGTAATAAACTGAAAATTTAAATGAATGTAAACAGTAAACAGAAAACGAAATAATTTAATAAATTTCATGATATGATCATAAATAAAAAACTAATATTTATATACTAGAAAAATAGTAATGAAATGATTTTATGTACAATGAAAAATAAGAAATATGTAATTAAAAAACTATGGAAATTTGAAAATTTATAAAAAATAAAACAACAATAAAAAAATAATTCCATAATAAAATTCCATATTAAATACATAAATATGTATATGATATTTTTACTTATTTGAAAGAGATGAATAAAAGTTTATAATAGATTTTTTCAAAAAGAAATAACCTTTCAGATAAATACATTTGAAACATAGGTCATAAGTAATATACGCTCTTATTTAATACGTGATATTTAATAAATGATTTTATTTATTGTTGCAGATCAACAAATACTGATAATCATCGCATAACTGCCACACTGTTGTTTTGATCGACAAAAAGTTCATCGACAGATTTGTAAGTATATATACACATGTGTATATATATATATATATATATATATATATATATATATATGTAAATGAACAAGGATAAATGATTTTGCAATAATGTTTGGAATGTGGATAGGTTATTCTTTTGTGTTGTTCAAAAAACAAGGTCGCTAAGACTTTATATAATATCTTATCGCATATTTTCCAGACATAGAAGGAAATAACTAGATTGTAATTCATTTGTTGGGATTGTTTTCAAATACATATCTTCTTCAGGTGACTTTTTTTAATTTAATTAATAGAGACAAAAATTTAACATAAAAATTGCTGAACATAACGTATAAAAAATACTTGACATACTAACCATATGTCTGCAGTTCTAGAATCTATTAAATTTAACCAAATATCTCCCACTTGTAATAAGAATGTCATTATTAAAATTTTGTTCGATATTATTGTTGAAACGAAAATGGAGTCTGAAACTAGTGTTTATTTTTATTATTATTGGTATGAATAGTGACATATGTATAGTTTTATTGTTTCTCTTCTAAACTATAGATATGTATCAATTTAATTTATTATTTCTATTTATTAAGAAGGGATTAAGCGTAGGTTCTATCTTAATTTTAACAAAAATTTACACTATCATCGAAGCTTATAATGTTATGATTAAAATGACAAATCCCGACAAAGCGTTTATATTTTCTATTCATGACATAAAAAAACTAACTATTATTTTAAATTTTGTTTTACTTGACTATAAAAACCATAAAAAAAGTAGAATTAAAAACAAAAAATCCTGGAAATTAGAATAAAAATATTCTATGGAAATAGACAATGATGGATACGAAAATTGAATTAGGACAGAAATATTCATGGGATTAGTATTTTAAAAAGAACACTGATAGAAAAAACAGCAAATAATATTTCCTTAGGAACAATTATTAGAATAAAATGTGTTTATTCTGTTGTTTTCTATTAAAAAGCAAAGTAAACATGTTTTATTTTATTGCATTTTAATATAATTTCATATTTTAGATTATTATTTGTTATTGATAAGAGATTTATTTAGATGAAAATATTTAGATGACTAAATGAGTGAATGAATTATGAATGAAATATAAGAAATTTTACATTTAGCGAAAGGTGATACCTGGCAGTAGCTTCAGCATTATATATATATTTATATTTATAAATATACATATATATATATATATATATAATTTACGTACATTTTTTTGTTATATATTAAAAAATATACAACTAAATTTTAAAATTTAATTTATTCTTCATCAAAACAAAGTATATCTTGAAATATATAAATAATTTTTGTCGTATAAAAAATAATTTCTATATAAAAAAAGGTTATAAGATGATAGCCTTTTTCTTGACCGCTAATAAATATAACTGACAATAAAAAACTGACAAATTTGTATATCTGTACACTTTTTTTAATACAAAAATTCAAGTTGCTAAAAAAAAAACTATAAATCTGATAATATGTGAATAAATTGTTCTGATATATAATTGAATTTTATATAAATTGTAATTATTTAAAAATAATATATATATATATATATATATATATATATATATATATATATATATATGCCTTGTACAAACACGCAAGTTTCATAATGAATACATTTTTAATTGATAAATTGTATTCGATTATCTCTTTTTTATGTTTGTTATTAATTAATTGTAATAATACTTTAACGGCAAATACTGTATATATATATATATATATATATATATGAAAGAGTATATGTATCTTATGATATTGTTATTGGATAAATTGTAATTGTACAATAGAGCAAATTTTATCACTATTAAAAGATAATTACTAGTTTATCAAAAGTAATAAAAATGTTGATTTTATATTAATCTAAATAAACAATTATTAAACCGTATAAAGTTCCATTTTACATAAAATTAATTATGAAATTATTTAATATTTTTATACATTTTATAATAAAATCATAAAATGTAAAAATACTTGAAAAAAACATGTAATTATCATTACTATATAAACAATTTTGATTAGATTATTTAATAATCAAATATTTCTAACAAGTATATATTTAAAATTTGAATACAACTACAGGGGTTGGTAATTATTTATATCTAAATGCTAATTAAATAATTGGGAAATGATTGCGGAACATCTAAGACATGTCATTGCAGCAACCTTGATCGACGATCTGACAATTACAATAATTATTTTGAATTCCGTTTAACCGGGAGGTATATTCCTTCGGCGTAAAATATAGGAAGCCAATGCATCCAGTACTGTTATCTCAAAGGCCGGTTTATTCATTTTCTCAACAACAAGAACCCTGATTAAATCTTGTACAAGGTTTTATTCGACCCGTAGCCATATTTTACTTAACTTCAAAGTTTAGAAAGTCTGTAATTAAATGAAATATGGTTTAAAACTTCATCACAATTAAATTGTTTGATACATATATATATATACATATATATATATATATATATATATATATATACATGCATACATACATACATATTTAACTGCAGTACCTTTCTGTACTAATAGATTTATTAAAAAAAAATACAGTTTTTGACATCATCATTTTATATTCAACCACTAATAAATTCTATTTTTGTTTGTTCGATTTTCACATTTGTTAACTCTAGCTACTCAATTATATTAGTGTTATTTCTATATAAACAAATTTAGAGCAGATATTTTATCCAGAGTAAATAAGAACTGATTGAATAATAAGCAAGAGCTGATTAAAAAGTTAATCTAAATTCATAATCACTATTCCAGATTTTAAAAATCCATCAAAAGGTGTAAATATGAGTTGCTATTTCGGTAAAAGAATATTAAATAGTGAGATTTCAATGAGAAATACATGTAGAACCAAAATGTGGATATTAAAATGTTTTATGTTGCAAAAATAACGAATTTTGTTTTCAAGTGCTTTTATTAACATACTAAATAATATATATATATATATATATATATATATATATATATATATATATATATATATATATCCGTTAAAGATCTTTATGGCGTTTTGCAAATTTAAATCTTGTTTCTGAGAAATGTTATTCAGGGAATTATATTCCGGGAACATTCATCAAGTTTGTTAGCAGTAACTGTTTCAAGTTTATTCGCATCCCATTTAACTCGTATCGCATATTGTTTGAATATTATTCAACCGGAGATTAATCGTTGTAAGTACTCTTGTTCTAGAAAGGGGCAAGAAACTATCAACTTTATAAATAAAGTTTATTTTCTCTCAAGAAAGTAATGTGTCGTTTAAATGTTACGATAGTAGTAAAAGGTATTAACTTTTGAGTTCGTAGTAAAGTTTTATTTCCTATTATGAAAATTCGAATGAATATTTATCAGATACGAATTTAAAATATTATTATATTTTAAAAGTAATTTTATAATTTAAGAGTATCGTTTAATTTTACATTTTAAATTAGAACTACAGAAAAAAATGAACAAGTCTTTATATTCTTAAAATTTCTTTATTTTATATTATTTAATTTTTTATTCATTTTTATTCTTTTTAACAAGTGTAGTTTAATTATTAATACTAATTCAAATTATTTAATTATATTTAAAATATATCTATAATTAAAATTATAAATTTATAATTTTTTTCAAATCGAACAAGAGAATATTTAAATTGATAAAACTTCACTTTTTTCGAGAATTATTAATTAATTTTTTCGAAAACTGCAAATGTCTATTATTTAGTAATTTATTTTTATTTAAAAGTAATCATTTCCACATTTTTTTAATATATCTAGAAAAATAAGATCATTTTAAATTTAAATTTTTATATTTTGAAAAAAGCCGAAAAAGTATACATGAAAATGGTAGAAGAAAATAATAGGAGAAATATAAAATAAAAAATAATTAATATTTTAAATTAGATTAATTATTTTTTAAATTAGATAATAAATAAATAATATTGGAATAGAACTCTAAACTTGCTGCATTTCCAGTGAATGCTCTACATTATAATTAAATACTATACAATATTACTTAATAGACAGATTTCAATTAAAATAAAACACTAATTATGAATTTACACATTCTTAAATATTTGTTTAATACATATAGTATGTTATATTTTAAATATTTGTTTTTCACAGTCACATTTGATTTATGACACTACCGCCTACATTTAAACATCTTCAGGTGACAAGTTTTTTTTAAAAAAATTATGAAATAATTAAAAACGATTACATCACTTCAGAACATTTTTATAACAAAGGAAACATAAGTCTTCTTCATTAGTTTAGAAACGGTTGGGTAGATAAAAGTGACCTTAGAGACGACAAAAAGTTATTTTGCATAACAAAAAGTTGTTTTATTAAAGATGCACGGGGAATATAATCACATATTCATACATACATGCAAACATATACATGTACATATATATATATATATATATATATATATATATATATATATATATATATATAGATAGACAGATAGATAGAGAGAGAGAGAGAGGATGATTCAATTTATGCTTCTACATGAAAATATTAAAAGGGGGAGCAAGGGTTAAGAAAAATCATGTTATTTTTTTAGTAATTCAGTTCAATTCAATACTAAAATACAATTGAACTAAAATACTAAATAGGGCATAACATGTTTTTTTTATTGTTTGCGTTTTTTTAATACTTTCGTGTGGAAACTTAAGTTGAATCACTCTCTACATATATATATATATATATATATATATATATATATATATATATATATATATATATATATATATATATATATATATATATATGAGTGTGTGTGTGTTGTTCAAAGTAATATTTTTTAGTGGAAATCTCTTGTTTGTATGTAACCTTTCACTGAAAAACTGTTTCAATTTATTTCAACTAAGTCTACTCAACATATCGGCTTACAAGTAATCTAAGTATTATGTTCTGTAATTAATGGTAATTCATTATGTATATGGTAATAATGTGGTGTCAATAACACTGTCATGAAACCTTTGGGCGCTGTTTTAAAATCTTCTTTATCGGTATTGAAGTATCCGTAACTATACAAGCATAAATACATATATACATATATACATATATATATATATATATATATATATATATATATATATATATATATATATATATATATATATATATGTGCACATATATAATTATATAATAGTGCGTATATGTACAATTTAATGAGAATGAACTATATGAATTTTGACTGACTGGCATTCTTCTAATGTAGGTATTGCCCGTTAAAAAAGACACGTGTAATTCTGTTCTGTTGACTAGTTATTTCTGGACGATAGATTTGTTTTTTTGTTATTTTTTTGCTAAATATTTTTTACGGCCTACGTGAGAGGTCATTTAAAACGTTAAATTTAATTTTCGTGCTTAATTAGTTAATATGTGTGCGGCATCTAATTTTTTTCTATATATTTTGTTTAGTCAGATATGCAGTGATTACTAATTATTGACTTTTAATCGGTTTACTTCAGATTACACTCGATCGGTTATTCTGTTGTAAGTAAACAAGAATATTATTTGCTTGATACCCGAGGCCATTCTGTTCACATCAGTTTATTAACCTTTATGTTATATTTCATAGTTGTGTAATTTATTTACATTTCCTTAAAATATTATTCATTACGAATTAATGAAAACCATACTTAATTAAAATATCGTTGTATTGTATTAATAGATAAATACGTATACGTTTGATCATTCTCTGTGTGTAAATCCGTATTTTATTTTGATGTTTCATAGTCGTACCTAATTTGAATTATTAGATGTTGGCGTGATCTTTACATTCTTACTTTTTAGTTATTTAAAAATAATTTATGATCATATATAAAAGTGATTTACTAGTTTGACATCTTTAAAAGAACTATAAGATTACTTATTCATCTAGATTTTGTACAAAATTCCATCTAGGAATATTTTCGATATTTCATCAGTTATCAGAATAAATAATTAATTTACAAACAATAAATATTTTTTTTAATCTCACCCTTATCCTCATTCATTATCAACATATTTTAAAACATTAATTTTATAGTAATTTTCTTTTTAAATACTGCTGTCGGAAATTAGACAAATGTTTTTTTTTGTTAGGTCAGCAACATTTTTTTCAAAAGTTCCGAAGGTCAGATAATACTTCAAATTCTAACATATATTTGTATAAGATTCGAATTCATCAAAAAGCATATTAATCAAAATACTACGTTTATCCTCATCACGTATTTTTTCAACTCTAGAATAGTAATTAACTATTTAAATTTTACGACCATTAACTTTAATATGTTTTTAATAATCTACTATATATTATTTGTACATTTCTAAAATAAACGTTTCGTACATTACACGTTTAACTAGTTATTTACGATGGTCAAATTAGTCCTAATTTACAGCTGAATTTCGTTTAAACAGTTTATCCGATTCATTTAATAAATCATTCGGAAAGAATGCATTTAAAACGATTGAATTTTAAGATATTTTTACGTATTTCTCAACTATTAACATATAGGTCTTAAAAGGTTCATTACTCGTATTTACTATTCGCCTACAATATTATTGTAAACTACAACTAAATAACTAACAGATGCATGACAGATGTCACATTGTTCTATCACTGTGACATGTTTTAATTGGCAATTAATACGTATTCAAGTTTTAAAAGCTTCCACTGTTATGTATATACCAAACTAGTGATCCTCCAAATTCAATTGCGTGAGAAATAAATGCTGCTCGAGAAATATTTAGATAACTTGTAATCAAATCTTTATTGAATCTTCAACATGTCGCAAAAAATAATTGTACATACATACAGATAAATATATATTCATACATACAAACATACATACATATATGTATATATATGTATATATATATATATATATATATATATATATATATATATATATATATGTATATATATATATATATATATATATCAAATATTATTGATAAAGAAAAATGTGAAATGTTCGTCTTAACATCCATAAATTATGTCAGAATATAGAATTATTACTGGAAAAAGTTGTAAATTTTATAAAAAAAATATATAACAATGTAATTCTTATGCATATTTTTTTAATAAACACATAGCACAGCAGATGAGAAAACAACCAGATATACACACACAGCTTTAAATGCATATATGTATGTATATACAAATAAGATAAAATTTCAAGATAATAAAGTAATTTAGTATACATGAATATATATATATATATATATGGTAGGGTACTAGAAATAGCCCTTATGGCGGAAAAAGAGCGAAAGGGTCAAAGAAAATAAACAAAACGTGTCTCATAAGTAACACCCTGAGTGGATGGCGTCTGACACCAAACCACCGTTTAGAATAGACACCCTACCGAGGGTCGAACTTGGAGACATGTACATGACTATCTGCCGAGTGAATCTTCTTCTAAAACGAATTACCTCCCGTTGGGCCAGACAGGGTGCGTGCCGTTCTACCCCACTATGACACTTTTTAACAGGATGCTCTATGATCAATGACCAATTGTTTCGTTTCGTTAACATTTATTTCCATCATCTTTAATGATTGCATTGGAAGCAAACACGATTTGTGATGAAACAGAATTTTTAGACATAGTTTTATTTATATATATTTTTTTGTTTATTGTACTTTTTTTCAAACGGGTTATTTATTAGACGGGTTAATAAACTGTTAACCCCTTGATGTTTTTTTATCACTGTCTGTGTTATCTTGAAATGCAAATAATTAGTTTATTGTACGGAATGTACAGATTTAAGTATTAAATACAGATTAAACATCACTGTAATTACTTATGAAAACATTCTGTTTTACTTTTTTGACACATTGATAGATGTATTTACAAAATAAAATTATTATCTTCTAATTATGACCATTTGATTTCCTTTTTATTTTAATATCATTAATTGCTGCCATTTTTGTTTATACTCGTATGCAATGAACTGAAAAGTTAGAACAGAAATAGTTTATTATTTATTATATTAATCTCGAATAATAAATTTCAATGTTAAAAATTTTACGGATTAAAAGAAATATAAACACTATTTAATAAAAATGAATTCGTTACTACGCTGTTTCTTATGAAAGCATTCTTGTGTGATCAAAATGTATGCAAAATGTTTTGTACAAGATATTACTTTTTTGTAACATGCAACATGCAGTATAAGTTACCATCGAAGATCAATAATTTTACAAAAAATTACGAGACACCTGTTAAAATAAATAATGAAAGTCTTGTATACGTGTACACCATAAATGAAATATTATTCGCCAGTTTTAAATAACAGCATAAAATTACATGTTCGAAAATATACAAAAGACTAAATCTTTTTAGTATTTGCGTTATATTAAGAGTTGTCAGTTTTGTCATAAAATTTTACAGCGAGTTAATTTGTAAAGAGTCTAATAAGCAGGTTACAACCCGAGAAGTATTTATTCTAAAATGTATGAATCATAATAATTGTATATTAAAAAAACTTACATTTCACAAAACATTAATAAGTAATTAACGTTATTAAATCTGTTTATACATTGTAGTATTATGACATATTATGTCAAAAATATTACAAGTATTAATTCGTAGTAAATTTCAATTCAAGGTTAAAGTTTTTATATATTCTATTGAAATTATTTAATGATTAATTCGAAAAAGAAAAATGCTTTAAATTGTAATAAGTGTATTTTAATGCCATTCGTAAGCATTATTATTAATATACATATATATATATATATATATATATATATATATATATATATATAGAAAGCTTATGAATAGAGCTTATCTACAATTTATATATATATATATATATATATATATATATATATATATATATATATATATATATATATATATATATATATATATATATATATATATATATATATATATATATATATATATATATATATATATATATATATATACATATATATATATATATATATACATTTTTTAAAAATGTGGTAAATCAAGTAATATATCAACCAACCAATAAAGCAAACTTTAAATAAAAAATAAATATAATTAAAAATATAACAGTAAATAATAAATTAAATGCAAATATAATAAACAGAATTTTAAAAGATACAAATAAAAAGAAAATCCTGATATATATATATATATATATATACAAATATATATATATATATATATATATATATATATATATATATATATATTTATATATATATATTTGTATATATATATATATATATATATATATATATATATAGAAAGCTTATGAATAGAGCTTATCTGCAATTTTTACATCTTGAGATAGTATGAAATCTCTCTCATATATTTATATATATATATATATATATATATATGTATATATATATATTTACATTTTTTAAAAATATGATAAATCAAGTAATATATCAACTAACCAATAAAGCAAATTTTGAATAAAAAATAAATATAATTAAAAATATAACAGTAAATAATAAATTCAATGTAAATATAATAAACAAAATTTTAAAAGATACAAATAAAAAGAAAATCTTGATATGTATATCTGTATGTATGTATATGAATATATATATAATATATATATATATATATATATATATATATATATATATATATATATATGTATATTTCAATGTAAAGTATGTCTGTAAACATTTATCAGAAATCAAACATTTGAAATGAATGAATTGAAATGATGAAATGAATTCAAATAACACATCAACATAAGTTGCAAATAAAATGATTTTCACAGTTTATTCTGTCGTTTTATAAATACTCATGATAATTGTCTCGCAATAATTACTATGGTATCCATTTTATGTGAAAATAAAGCATGCTACTGTATTAAAGAGACATTCCGAGAATAGTTGAATGCGTATACACTATATAATTTAAGATGAATTTATCTAAATGTCTATGTCTGTGTCTACAAATATCAAATTGATTTAACATACTGCAAAAACAAGGACAAAGGAACAGAAAAAAAAGATATGTATTCGTGCTCTTTGTAACGTTCAATAAGTAGAAACCGCTACGAATGCATCTTAATATTTTTTTTTCTTTCAACTCATTCTTTCGATTCGTAACAGAGACGCATCTTCAATGATATTGAACTACTGTCGTTGTTTCCGCACCAGTGGCTTCGTGACCGGAAACTAAATAAATTTTCTTAGTCTACGAGACCGAAATGCGCGACAACAAATTTCAAGTCAGCCAAAATAATTGCAATAAATCAACTTACATTCACGTTATCGTCGCAATAATCATTCGCTTGTTTCATTTCACATCGTTTCGCCGAATAATGAGAGAACTTATATAGAAGAGAACTAACATCTCTCTTTACTCTGACGAATAGAGATAATGTTATACGAGAATATTAACATTTATTTAGACATATTTATACACTGACGAAATTTATCGAAAAAAATAAACTATTATTTACATTAATATGAATACCTTTATGTAATTTACTTTTTTATAAACGTGTATCTTGACTAGAGTGAAGAAAGACAGGTATTTTAGGAAGCATAGTTTTATGCTATTTCAGATTTTCAAACGGATTTATTTGTTGTGCGGCGGCGATAAAAATACCATAGTGAAATACAAAATATCTAAGTAGGCAGACCTAGTATATTTCATTTTTCTGCCTCATTTCCCAGCGGTAATTCAAAAGAGAATAGTGATTTCAAAGCGGAAAAACTCATACTGCGTATATTTACTTTAGTATGTCTGTTAACCAAAAATATATAATACATAAGTACATAAATATGTATTGTGTATATGCATACATATGTATTTTGTGTGCATATGGAAACATAAATAATAAAATCGTTTTTAATTCTGTTTCAGTACTCGTTAACAAACTGCAAATATGTAACGTATTTATTATTATTATTATTATTATTATATTCTTTATTGAGATATACATACTTTTTTAATCTTGTATACATATCACAATCCACACTACTTTTACAGATTAGTAACAAAATTTAATTGTGATTTACAAAACTTAACTATTCTACTACATTTTAATTATAATTCACTTATTATACTTTACTATATCTACATATTTATTTATTTCTTATATTCTTTTCTTAAACTATATTTTAATTTCCAGTCTTTTAAAAATTTTATTAAATCGACCATAGGTACTGATTCCATAAATACATTAATGCTAGTCAGATTGATATTGGGAAGTAAGCTTTCTCTTAACAGTTCCAACCCTTTACAATCTTTTAGTATATGAATATTATTTATGTGCCTATGATAAAGTTTTTTAATATATTTATACGTCCCTCTAGTAAAAATTTATACAGCATGCTAAATTTTAACAAATTTTTAAAAAAATGATCAGAACGTTTTTTAAGCAAAGTTCTTAAAAATATCTAATATCAGCAGAAAATCTTTGCAGATCTTATTGTTCACGTATATAATTATTAACTAGTATTCGATTTTATAACTAATTCATAGATGTTGTTTTAATATGAATCACGAATTCGTCATACGTTATTATTATTATAATTAAGTATAATACAATTTATTTCTAAACATATGTATTTTTACATGTATATACATGTATAATTTTTTGTAATTCAAATAGATGTTAACTTAAAAATCCTTGAAAACGATATATATATATATATATATATATATATATATATATATATATATATACTCTTTATGGTTATAACAAGAAAAATAATATATTAAAAATGATTTATTGAGGTAAATAATAAATTTAAATAATGGTTGTGTTTTTTGTGGAAGGATATTTTCACATTAAAAAATCATTTTAACATTTCTAATATACCAGATATCGATAAATATTTATATTTAATTACTTTTCGAATAAATCTTACATTTCTTGTTCTTTTTATTAAAATAAACTATACCTGTTTTATCTACTGATACTAATTTAAACAGATTTTAAATATGATAATTTCTTAATCTTTCCAAATCAAAATGGTGTTATAATAATAGTTTTTTTAATAAATACTAGTGTTTTATGGACAAAAAAATTCTCTATAAGATTAACAGCTTAATAATTATTTGTAAATAGGTTGTTAAATAATATTTAAGATATTTTTTTTTGAATAAATTATAGATATATGTCTACGTAAATTATTTAGTTCTGTGACATTTGAATAACTTCAATTTATTTAAAAGAATTCATATTGAAACTGTTATTTTTTAAACGAGAAAATCTTACGTTGACCCTTGTGTATATTTGTTACATGTCTGGGAAATGCTAGTGAAAAAATGCGTAGGTGAAATAAGAAAAACGTACTCATTTAAAATAAGTTACGCCAACGCACACATCGACACCACATATTTGTCATGTCATTATGTTTAATAGAAGAGCTGTTGTTAGATATACTGAAATTTGTAAAAAAAAATGTATTTTTCGTATAGAATTTACAAGGGTAACGGTTTTATGTAATTCCTGTTCATTATAAATATATATTCGTTATAGAACGTATGTGAATGTCCTCAAACATTGCAAGTAATCGAAATAGTGTCGAGAAGATTACATATTTTGTATAAAAAAATAAAATAAAAAATAAGAAAAGGAACATTAAGACATCTTATTGTAACGACGTTTTGACTAGAAAGCTTTCGAGATATTTTAAAAGAATTAGAATGGATTATAGTTGACAACCGAAAATAATATGAACAAATATACGTTTAAAAGTGTGATCTGAAGGAATTTTTCCTCGGCTATAAACGTTCTTTATTATAATGTCACTTACATGTTAAATATTTTTGTTTGCATTTAGAAAAATGGAAAGATTAGAATTGTATTACTATATATATTTTTAAAATAACTGTTACATTTTTGTATTCAAAGTATTAATATTGAATTTTATTATATTTTTTTTGTTATTTTGAAAAAAATGTTCAAAATGTAGACAATGGGTTCGATACGTTTCTTTTTCTATATATTTTGTTTCAAACCTCAATATTCAATTATTTCTATCCATTATTTTTTTTATTTGTTTTCACTGTTTTTCCCATTATTTTTTTGTTACCTGTACGGTTTCAATTCTTATTATTTTTATCAAATCACCTTAATTGCTCAGTTTTTATTTTTTTTTCTTTAACTCATTTTTATTTACTCGATAGTTCAATTATTGTTCCTTTTAAAAAGGATATTTTTCAAGTTACTGTTTTAAATAATTGATATTATTGATTATTACTTTATTTATACATATGAAATTAATTAAACATATTTTTAATTAACATATATATATATATATATATATATATATATATATATATGTATATATGTATTTAAACATAACATCTTACAAAAGTTAACTGATTAAAAACCAAATTAGTTATAAATTCAAGTGATTAATTTTTCTGACTTCAATTTTTTCCTTAATAGATAAGAAAAAAATTAAACACACTTATAATAATTGATTTTTATTTGAAAATCAAATACAAAAAATTCTTATACATTTTTTTCATTAAAAGTAGTTACTATTTAATTTTTGTCATTTAGTATTTTATAGGGAAATCATCTTTTAAAAATACTTCATATAAATATATATATATATACATATATATGTATATATATATATATATATATAAAAATTATCTATAAATGTGTAATAGCTTTATATGTATGCATATATATTAGATGTAAAAGTTAGTTTGTTAAAATCGTTAATTGATTTTAAAATAGAAAAAAAAAACCTTACAACTGTAGACCATTCCTCTAGAGATATTTGTGATATCGGAGAAAAATTCATACTTACGTAAAAATATGTATTTGTTTGTTTATACTTTCTGTCAACAAACTTGTCGGGCAGACAGCAAAAGTAAATATTAAAAATACTAATAAATAATCCCCCCCTCCTCGTTTATGTAAAATCTAATGGCAAAAACCCGTTTTACAATATTTTTTAAATATGTAAATCGCTCTTTATTAGCTACAGCACATCAGTTTATGCTAACCTTTCTAAAATAAGATAATTATTAATGAAATACACACTGCAACTCAAAAACGTTGATATTTGACCTCAACAAATTCATTCATAAATCAATGAACCCACCATTATATACACAATGTTTATAGATCATTAATGGTGCCCCTGGTTATCTAAATGATTTCAGATACATAATTATATGCTTCAAAATGCATTTAAATAGTGTATGCAATGAATAATTTTTCGGTTTATTTTTGCACATTCGTTTATTATCTGGTTTTGTAATATTTAATAATTAAAAATTACTGTACAAACTTTTTAGGCATATAAATACTTTATATATATATATATATATATATATATATATATATATATAAATGAGAGAAGGAGAGAGATACTGTAGATAGATAGATGAATAGATATTTTTATAAATAAACAGATAGTGAAGAGCTAAAAGTATAATAATGTATATTCAGATAAAACATATCTTTGCAAATTTAAAAATGAAAAAATGTTAATGATTATCATGATATATATATATATATATATATATATATATATATATATATATATATATATATATATAAAACAGTAATCTAAACATTTTATTTCATTCATGAAAACAAAGAAAATTGATTCAGTGTAATTTTTCAAGCCGACTATTATATTTAGAACGATTTTAGATGTGTATTTGAAACATACAGTCAACTAATACAGAGCTATAAAACTGTGTACGTCCGGAAATCACATTACTTTGCTGAAATTGAAAAATGTGAAAAAGCGCATAACGTCGTCAACGTGCCCCTTTATTTAACAAGCTTGAACTACGTTAATGAATAGTGTGCTGTCTTCAAAACATCTGTTCAAATGAAAAATTTCTTATTTTTGTCTTTATCATAAGTTGATGACCTGTTATTATGTCTCTATACGACATCCAAACGCCCACGTATATGAAGCAGCTGTTACGCTTGTTTTTGTGTTTGTAATTTATAACAAAAAATATGTAAAATATACAGGTCTTACCTAATTTTACACACAAACGCATATATCTGTCTATCTGTCTATCTATCTATCTATATATATATATATATATATATATATATATATATATATATATATATATGTATATCTATATATATATATATATATATTAATATATATATATATATAATGAAATAAATCGCAAAGTACAATAATGTAACATGTCTTGTGTTGAGGACAAAAGTACATTTATACGTGTTGGTCTTTTTATTCCGTTTTATTCCCAAGGTCGTTTTATTAACTAGTGACACAGAAGTGTTAATGCTTGAACAACTTTTTAACATAATATATATTTTTTGTCAGTTTTATACTTCTTTTTGCCAATATTAGTGTAAGGTAAATTTATTTCAAAAGAGTTTACTGATCAGATCATTCAAAAAAAAAACATCAAGTGACTCAGTTAGAAAGAAATGGATTGATCTAAATGACATTCTGTTTCTATTATAATGACAAAACGTTATTTTTGTTTATTTACTTAATTTAAAATTTTAATTTGTCTATATTTTATAATCTTATTATCTTGTTTACATAAAATCTATAGGATATATTTATAATTGTATAAAATATGTTAATTAAAAACGATATTGTTTTCATTTTGGTATCTTGTTTTAATTCATGGTTATTCTTATAAAAATTAAATTAAAATATTAATATTTAAGTAAAGTATTAAAATTGACATGAAAATTTCAATATTAATTGTTAAATAATTCATTAAATTTCAATTATGTCTGATTTTCTTTTATAAAAATAATATTTGTGTAAATAAAACTTCGAAAAAATCACTATAGTAAATTGATAGTTTGATTTATAAACTCCATAGGTATTTTCAAAAGAAATACTGTTTCATATTAAAGAAAAACGAAAATGCATCCCATTTTATTTATTTGTGTAGAATTGTATCATTATTTTTATTTACATTAACGTGTAAACTGAATTAATATATTAATAATGAATTAATTAATAAATAATGATACTGGCAATTGATTTAGTGACTTACTATATCGCCATTGTTTAAATCAAAAATAGAATAAAATATATATTTATGTAAAGAAAAAAATTAATGTACGAAAATTTAAAACAAAAAATATGTGCTTTTGAAAAAATGTTAATTTTTATTTCACTTTTTTCATGAATATAGAATTTATAAAATATAAATATAGTCTATATATTATATAAAATATAATATATAGACATATATTATAATAGTTTAGACAAAATATTGACTTTTAAGAATGCATGGTACAAAGATGTTATTATTCTGAAGTTTAATACATTAAACTGAATTAAAATGCAATCATTTAATGTCTCAAATCATCGAATTCAATTTATATCGTACATTGGCAATGCGAATACATGAAGTTGACATACACAGTCTGGAAATATTTATATCTCATATTAAATATGAAATACAGCATCACTGGTAAATTGTCATTCAGATTTCATGTTTTAGACATTAAACAGTGATAGTTTTAAGTGTTTACCTATAGGTTCTATACAATATAATTTTAAAGTACAGAAGAAAAAATCAGATTAAAACTATGTCATAGTAAATACATATTTCAAATAATCAAATGCTCAAACTATTATGACTTTACTGTAATATTAAAAAAAAACTGTCTTAAAAACAGAATTCCAGTACTTTATAATACTATATTTTATCAATAAAAGAACAAATTTTTAATCAAAACGCAAACCACAAGTATTTTTTTAATTATATTACAGTAACTTTTTATCTTTATAAGTATTTATAAAATTTATATATATATATTATATATATATATATATATTATATATATGTATATATATATATATATATATATATATATAAATTATATTTATCAAAAAATTATCAAAAATTTATATATATATATATATGTATATATATATATATGTATATATATATATATATATATAAATTATATTTATCAAAAAGCTCGCCCAATAATTTTCTGTATAAGTAAAGAATTGATATAATAATTTATTCAATTTAGATTAATATTTTTTATTAGAATAGTATTTGATATAAATGTACAAATGAAATAAAAATACATGAAAAAATCAAACCGAAAATAAATTAGAGATCTTTCTTTTCGTTTTGAATGTCTTCGGCGATAAAAGCAACATTAAACTTTTATCTACGAAGATTCAGTTCGCTGCACAAAAGTGATCAATCACACAAACTGTATTGTTCCTATTGTACAAAAAATGAATTCAAGTTTATATTTATGTATGTTTGTTGGTATCAATTAGAGCTTCTATTATATTTAAAAAAAAAATCTTATTTTTGTAAGTCAATAACGTACATATTTCCTTATTATTAAAATGTTCTCTCTTTATTTATATTAATTAATTTATCTTTATTTTAGATACGGATGAAAACATGTTTTAATTAAAAATATAATTCATAAACCTCAATTCAGAAACAGTCATTGCCTCATTATATAATCGTCTCTACGTGGCTATTTCACTAATATCATCTCAAAATAAATAAACACACACATCTACAACAAATTTATATACACTCAGACTTAAAATAATAGCATGTTGACATGTTTGTTGTTATCACTGAATATAAGTTTAGATTTTTATTGATTGTAAAGTCAATTTGAATTACGAATTTTATTTATTTCATTGTATTTACGTTTCATTTCGGTACTGGTTTAATATTAGCATTTAGTTTGCATGAATAAAATCACATTTTATTTTTATTTAAAGAAAATCGAATAGTATGTGATTCTGAAATCTTTTTTGATTAAGTTTTCTTACAATCATATCCCAAATATATATATATATATATATATATATATATATATATATATATATATATAAATTGAATAAACTATTTTTAACTATACTAAATCTTATTGAAAATTTATGACTGACTTAATAAATTTATATTTGTTAGACTAAATTATTACATTTATCAATAATAGATATGAAAATTATAAAGACACAAAACATTCAAAATCACATTCTATTTTCTTTTTTTAAATATATTATTTTTTTTCAAGACAACATTGACACAAGTTTACATTTTAAGAAGGAACAAAGAAAGTAAATAAATACAAATTAGACATCTCTGTGCTTAACACTTTGTATGTCATTTTGTTTGGGCAATT